>CM066988.1:50392148-50834648 GCA_033977485.1 Hydrangea macrophylla | reverse complement strand
ATAACTTTCTCATTTTTTGGCATTTTTAATCAATTTTTTTTTTTGGCTTTCATGTATTTGTTTGGGAGATATTTGCATTGGACTTGAAAATTCTGTAAAGACATATAATTTGGAGCCTCAATTTGAGTTTTATCTGTTTGAATTAAACAATCTTTCTCATTTTTGGCCTTTTTGGTGATTTTTTTATTTCATATATATATATATATATATTTAAAGATCTTTGCATTGTACTTCGATGAGCAAAACATGTAATTGAGAGCCTCATTTTTGAGCTTTTATCTATTTACAAGCACGCTGTTTTATCTTTTTGAATGAAAAAGAAAAAAAAAATCCTCTTTTTTTTTTAGTCTTTTGGATTATGTACGCTTGTGTGTGTGTGTGTGTTTTATAACAAAAAAAAAAAAAAAAACTATTTCTTTTTGAGATCTATACACATGTGGATGTCAATCTTGCAAAAGAAGTACATTTTTATTCATAGAACAGAAAAAAAATGTTTTTATCATTTAGTTAAAATTTTATGGTAATTTTTTTTTCCCCAGGATTTTCTAGTCTATATTATCTCGTTTGATAGATTTCGTTTTCTAATTTCAAAATATAAATTTGAGTAATTCTTTTGTGATAACTTTCATACAACCTCCTAAAAAGATGTGTCTATCTCTCTCCTCTGATGTCACTGGACCCCACAGTGACACAGGAGAGAGATAGACACATCTTTTAGGAGATTGTATGAAAGTTGTATGAAAGTTGTCACTAAAGAATTATCCTATAAATTTTACCCCAAAAGATATGTTTTTATGAATAGAAAAATATGTTTTTATCATTTAGTTTAAATTTTGATACACCCAAAATCAGCCCATGCCGAGCGGTTCTATTCTGTAACTACTGGCAAGCATCATCCCGAGCAGTTTGGTCCATCTGATGCCTCCCGAGCGGTTCATCCTCGACCCGGCCAACAGGTCGGGAAGACCGCACAGGTACACCTCATCGCGGGAACAGCTCATACGGACCCACAGGCATGATCTCGAGCATTCCGGGCAGTTTCCTACTCAAGCTAGAAGACTAATGGAAAGTGCAAATTATTACCTAATACAATTAGGAAACCCCTACAATTAATGTCAATCTATATCAATTGGATTATGTTTCCTTTTCCTTGTACGAGTAGGTCTCTTATATCTATAAAAGAGACCTCTCACCCCCCATTGAAGCGGCCAACTTTTCTGTCTCTACAGCACCTCTATAGCGGTCACCAACACGCCCAGCCGACCTACGGTAGTTTCAAACTACTGTTGGTTCACCACAAGTCCCCGACTTTTTACAGTATAGTGAACGTGCTCATACACACACGTGGACGTAGATACCTTCATTAACAGGGCCGAACCACATACAAAAAATCAGTCTCTCTCTCTTCTTAAATTGCTTTAACCAAATTTTGACATCATCGAATTTTATGGTAAATTTGTTTTTTCCAGGATTTCCTAGTTTATATTATCTCGTTTGATAGATTGCGTTTTTCTAATTCCAAAATATAAATTTTACCCAAACGGGGGGGGGGGGGGGGGGGGGGGGAATAAGTTAAGATTACTTAAAGTTTTAGCTAGGCATAAAGTTTTTTTTTCCTTTTATTTGGGTAAATTACATAAACCTCCCCTAAGGTTTGCCTTAATTACACGGATCTCCCTTGAAGTTTCGAAAATTACACGGACATCCCTCGAAGTTTGTAATTGAGTAACAAAACGCCCCCTCCCCTAACGGTCCGTTAGTTTTTTTACATTAGCCTCCCCTAAAAATTACAATTAGCCCCCCTAATATTATAAAATTGTTATACTAAGCCTCCTTTCTCTTATATTTTTGTGCTAATTATAAAATCCCTCCTCCCTCCTATGTTTTTGGGTTATTTTTTTTTTTTTTGCATTAATTTATATTATCTACACAAAATATACACAAAATACATATAAAGAGGTCCAAAAAAATTAATACAGGGGGGGGGGGGGGGGGGGGGGGGGGCTTGACAAAGGTTTGTTTGGGGAAAAAAAATTTTTGGACCTATTTACATGTATTTTGTGTATATTTTATGTAGATGATATAAATTAGTGTTAAAAAAATTAACCCAAAAACATAGGAGGGAGGGGGGATTTTATAATTAGCACAAAAAAAAATACTACTAAGAGAAAGGGGGCTTAGTATGATAATTTTATAATATTAGGGGGGCTAATTGTAATTTTTCAGGAGAGGCTAATGTAAAAAAAACTAACGGACCGTTAGGGGAGGGGGCGTTTGTTACCTAATTACAAACCTCAAGGGAGGTCCGTGTAATTTTCGAAACCTCAGGGGAAGTCCGTGTATTTAAGACAAATCTCAGAAGAGGTTTGTGTAATTTACCCTTTTTATTTTTACCAAAATATAAAGGACCTAATGTGTATGAAAAAAAAAAAAGACGTATGAACTTTATCTACGTTGTGTTTGAGTCTAGGGACTTCTGGTTGAAAACCCATTATTGTAATCTTTTATCTTCATTTTAATCTTCTTTTCGATTGTGTTTATGACATAATTAGTTATTTATTTTACTTTCATCTCAATTTCATCTTTTTTGACTTCTAAAATTCAACAAGTATTTATATATATATTTTGGTTCTATTTCTCTTTCCACTATAATTGTGTAAGCAAGTTTTCATATCATTCATTAAATTTGAAGCCATATTAGTTTTCTGGTTAAAATTTAACTTATCTTACTTTCTCACAAATGACCATGCGTAGAGTCTCGAGTAAAAAAAGACAAATCAAACTTGGGAAATGCTAACTTAAAAAAATAAAAATTAATAAATAAAATTAATAAAATAAAATAAAAACATAAATTTTTTTGAGGAAAAATGACAATGCCACCTCATTTATGTGAGGTTATCAAAGTAATTTTATAAATTAACTAAATTGTGAAATTACTTTATTACCCTTATTTTAATGAAGAGACATGAACTTTTTTATCTATTTAAAATTTGAACACTATTCTACAATCTTCATATTGTAGGATAGCAGCCCCATCAAACTTTTATGATTTTCAATTGGCTAATGCATCATTTTCGTAACTGTACAATTAATGGAGAAAAATCCATTACATGAGAAGAAAAAGGAATCAAGTAAACTACTCGAATAAGTGTAAAATCATTCATGCAAAGCCCTTGGAAGATTAGATTTTTTAAACTCTCTTATTCTAGAGTCTAATATGTACGTTTTACGTACTCATGTATATTTCTTAAGTAGTATGACAAGGAAAGGAGCTTTATATCGTTAATCAAACAAGTTAATTACCTTTTTTTTTAATGCACAAATCCCATCAAGGTGATATGGTAAGCATATATGTGTAAATCCAAAGGGGTAGATCATGTGATTTGGATTTTACACGCTTGTGAGGTTCTAAAGTCGAACTTTGAGTGTCACCCATTTGGTGAGAAAATTAATATAAATTCATCTCGAAAAGTTCTGTGGGGGTTCCAAGTTTGCAATGCAACCATATGTCACAAATGAGTTCGCTTGATAAGATCGATTTCAGGATCTCCAAAAAGAGGGGAAAAAAAAACTACTCCTATATGTATTTTTATATAAATTCAAATTGACTTGTGTGTACTTTTTGAATATATTTTCTACTATTTTAAGGTGTGATAAATTTACGTGATACAAGTATGTGTAAGTGTCGGCCATATAACACGTACATAGACCAATTTATTTTTGAACGGTACGAAAACTATAGAAAATCAATGGTCATAAAGTCTTCTTTGCGTTATCAAAAAAAAAAAAAAAAAGTCGTCTTTGCACCTTTTACACTTAAAAGACACATAATTTCTTCATAATGCTGGTTAAGACATATTGCTAATGATATTAAAATGACTTTTATGATAACACGGACTACACCCATAGAGACAGACTTTAAGTTTAACCACAAGGTCTACATTATTTATTTATTTTTTGTTATAAAAAGGTCACATCAAATGTTATCTTTGTTCAGAACTTCAGATAATACTTGTATGCGTGGGTTACATACACACACGTACGCCAATCTAAACTAGTGTTTAAAATCTGGATTGGACCAATCGTTTTAATCGATTGCACCAATAAATTGAAAAATTTACAAGTCCAAGTTTTTTAAAACCAAAATAACTGCCAGTTGAATTGGTAAATCCAAAAAACTTTTTTTTTTTTTTTTTCGTTCTATATTGTACTATTTTTATTTTAAATTGCTATTACTATTATTTACACAATTATGATATTAGGGTTAAATTCCAATTAACGCAATGACTGACTCTTAACCCAATTATTTTTACTCTACAGACAGTTCGTTTTCCAAAACACTTGATGTAAATAACTCAATGAAGTCGAGCAACAGACGAGGTCTTACCCTAGTTCTCCAAAAAGGAATGAAAATTTATGGTGGAAACCGACTCTATGGACGCTTGCTATCTAATTTAGAAGGAGGAAGAGAATCACCCACTGAAAACCCTTATTGAGGACTGCAAATTTCTGTTATGTAAATGTAATGCTATTATCTCCCATGTGAAAAGGGAGGGTAACCGCCGTGCAGACTTGTGTTCAAACTTAGGAGCTTCTCAAACTAGATCTTTTGTTCTGCTCGATTCTCCCACTCGGGAGCTTTGTTTGCCACTTTTGGCTGATACTTCTGGTATTAGTTTCCCGCGTGGAAGCTAGGTTGTTTGTCCTGTTTTCCCTTGAACCAAAAAAAAAAAAAAAGAAGTCGAGCAACATTTTTGTGTAGTTGGTAAAAAAAAATTTCATGCCACACTCATATAAGGTTCAAACATTGCTCCCCTCTTTCTGGCCAAGCACTTATGTCCGGACTCCCATGAATAGAGGTGCTCATGAGTCGGGTTTGACCCTCATCCGCTCATCCATCCAAACATTGTCGGGTTTGTCCTCCTTCCATCAGTCATCCACTCATTTTGTCGGGTGCACCCAACTCATTGGGTGGTCGGGTGAGTCGGGTCGAGTCGGGTGAAATTCAACTATCTCATTTGTCTTAATCAAGTATTAGCTTTACACATGACTTTGTCTGCATTTTATTTATTTATTTTTGCTCCCTTTGTCTACATAGTCATGTGCTAACCAAAACTCTGACAAAACAAAAAATAAAAACATAGTCATGTGCTAGTTTGATGGTTTTAATGTTTTTATATCTCTGCTAGTGACATATATATTTTATTGATATAAGAATAAAACATATATATATATATATATATATATATTAAAGACTATATAATATATAATACATAATACATATACTGATATAAGTATATTACATATATATATATATTAAAGACTATATAATACACAATGCATATACTGATATAAGTATATATATATTAAAGACTATATAATACATAATGCAATATGCATATATTGATATAAGCATATTACATCAATTTTTTTTTAAAAAAAAATTAAGTGTGTTTTGAGTCGGGTCGGGTGAATCGGGTTTCCACCCTCCTAGACCCGTGACTCCACCCGAAACTGTCGAGTTTCCACCCCCAAGACCCGTGACTCCACCCACATTGTTTAAAAACAAAAAATAAGGCTATGGGTGAGTCGGGTGGTCGGGTGAGTCGGGTGGATTTTGAGCAGCCCTACCCATGAAGAAGAAACAAACGAGGGTTTAAATACAAAATGAATAATGCTAGGCACACTTTGAAATTCACACTGAATTTGACACTTAGCTTTAAATGCATGTACTATGTGCTGTGTAAGTGGTGCACAGAAAAGTGTAAAAAGTTCACACAGCACAAAGTACATGTATTTAAAGCATAAGATGTCAAATTCAATGTGAATTTCAAAGTGTGCCTAGCATTACTCATACAAAATTTACTCCTGAAGTTTGGTCACTGCCTCATTTTAGTATTTGTTGTTCAAATTGTATCACTTTGGCCCCTGGAGTTTGAAAAATAAGTGATATAGTCCAATTGTTCCATTTTGTCAGAAAATTTGATGGAATTCACCCACTGTTATGTACAAAAACGCTGCTAAGTAGGTGGGAAGATTGGTGGTGTTCCATTTTTCCTCTAAAAAAGCATGGCAGTTGATAGCATATGAGTAAATTCTGTTATTTTTCTCACAAAGTTAGACATTTAGACCACATTGCTTCAAATTAAAAATTTTTGGGATCAAATTAATATAATTAAAATTATAAGGACTGAAATGAGATACGGACTAAACTTCAAGGGTATATTTTGTAATTAACCCCCACAGAAAAGAAAGAAAAAAAAAATACTCAAACCATAAGAAGTCGAGCTGTTAGCCGGGCTAGCTGATTTTTTCTTGAACAAAAGTACAAATACCTCATAGCGTTGTAATCTAGCTAATGATTGGATAACAGCGTAGGTGTAAAGCTTTCGTGTAGCTCGGCGCATCCGACGGCTCATGCTGCGCTTCAGTGGCTCCAAATATCGAGGTCCACCTAATTATCTCAACTTCCATAAGCCACTCAAACGTAGACACGTGCTAGATATTGCGTCACACGCTACAATAGTACACAAAGGAATCTCAATTATTCTCTGCTTTAATGCCCCGTTTACATGGCTGTTTGTTTTCGTGTAAGACGCAGTTTAATCAGGATAATAGGCCCAAGTCTCTATTAACAAAGCAAACAAAACGTATATATACGAGTATATATAAAGATTCTTTAAAGAGGACATCATCTTTTTATTAAAGGAATAATGTAATTGTAAGAAGCTTCTCATATAAGAAGGCGGGTTTTAACTGTTGGATGGACATCTAGTCTCAAGATTCTCTCCAGATTCCTAGAAATCTTAAGCCTAGATGCTCATCCAACGGTTAAAACCCGCCTTCTCATGTGAGAAGCTTCTAACAATAGCATTGCTCTTATTAAAGAGTGTCTCAATTTTGACCGTTGGATCGTGTTTAAAAATTTTGAAACGACAAAACTATCATTAATGAAAATACGATTTGATGGCCAAAATAGTGGCTCTCTCTTTAATAAAGAGAGGGTGCCCTCCTTAGAGCCTGACTGCAATTTTATGCACATATATATATAGAAATTCTTTGGTGACAGCTTTCATACAACTTTCACACAAACTCCTAAAAGATGTGTCTATCTCTCTCATGTGTCACTGTCTCTCTCATGTGATGTCACTGGACTCCACAGTGACACATTATAGAGATAGACACATCTTTTAAGAGTTTGTGTGAAAGTTGTATGAAAGCTGTCATCAAAGAATTACTCATACATATATATATATATATATATACGAAAATTTTTCAGAGAGGCCGTTGTCGGATTGTGTTTAAAAACTAGATCTGAAAGCCAAAACAGAGGCCCTCTCTTGAATAAAGAGAAGGAGCCTCTTTAGAGCCTGACCATATATATACATATAGAGAGATACATATTCTAGAGAGAGAGAGAGAGAGAGAGAGAGAGAGAGAGAGAGGTGGTCCAATATAAAACTTACCAACAATGATACACCAATATCTCCAACCACATTTTATACTTTAAATGTATATACCTTATGCTGTTTAATTTTTCACACTTTTATGTGCACCACTTACAAAGCACATGTTACATACATTTAAAATAAAATTGTAATTGGAGGTGTTGGTTGGAAACAAACCGTATGCATACAAGTATTTACTTATATATTTATATATATAGAGTGAGACTAAAAATACCACTTTTTTTTTTGTTATATACACCATATTCATTTATTAATTTTTTTATTTTTTAACACTGCATAGTGGTGTATTTAACAAAAAATATAGTATATTTAATCCTACCCTATATATATATACACGGAGAGAGAGAGACAGAGAGAGAGAGAGAGAGGGGTGAGGTGGTCCAATATAAAACTTACGCCTAGCGGAAGAGTTTTGCCTCATTTGGGGTTCTTTGACGTACATGTTTGCTTTTTGAAGAAAATGACTGCACCACAAAGGCTTTGGAGAGGTCACTCTAGCAATTTTTCCATTTTATGCTTCTAAGATAGTGATTGAAATCACGTACATTCATTTTGTTGATAATGACTTCATTCTCATCTCATTATAATTTAATTAATTTGGGCTTTATGTTAATATTTCATGGTTTATAAGATTCGGCGAACGGACGGAAGTTTAATAAACATAGGTTTAATCATGGCATTGAAATGGAATCACTCAGAGGTTGAATTTACCAAAAAGGTGGACGTTTTTTTTTGTTTGGTGGGAATAATGGGAAAAGCATTGTTGGACAAAGATTGGCCAATGATTTATTAATTTGTATAAATATATGTTATGTTTGTTATGGTGTTAAATTTTTTTTCCTTTTTTTGTATTATTTATTTATATGCAGTCGTATAGATAATCAGGGGTGAATAGGGGTGCTCGCGAGTCGGATGAGTCGGGTTTGACACTCACCCATTTATTTATCCGATCTGAACATAGTCGGGTTTGCCCTCCTATCACTCGTCAGTCACTCGTTTTGTCGGGTGCAACCAACTCAATGAGTGGTTGGGTGAGTCGGGTCGAGTCGGGTGAAACCCAACTGTCTCATTTTTCTCAATCAAACATTTGTTTTATACATGACTTTGTCAACATTTTATTTATTTATTTTTACTTTAAATGGCTTTGTCTACATAGTCATGTGCTAATCAAAGCTCTGACCAAACAAATAATAAAAATATAGTCATGTGCTAGTTTGATGTTTTTAATGTTTTTATATATCACTAGTGACATTTATATTTTATTGATATAACCATATAATATATGTATATTTTTAAAGACTACATAATATATACTCCCTCCGTCCCATTTTATGTGTCCATCTTTCCTTTTTGGGATGTCCCAAAATTGTTGTATACTTTTCTAAATTAGTACATAAATTTTACTTAGTTTCTCCAACTACCATTTCTTGCAATCAATACCAAAACAAAATAAAAAAAGAAAGTGCAATAATTATGGGCAATTGTGGAAAGTAGGTGTAGATTCTTTTTGTCCCCTTAAATAGTTGGATTCCCCAAAATGGACACATAAAATGGGACGGAGGTAGTAATACATATACTTATATAAGCATATTACATATATAAATATATTAAAGATTATATAATACATAATGCATATTACATATATATATTTAAATTAATTATTTCGAGTTGGGTTGGGTGAATCGGGTTTCCACTCCCTAGACCCGTGACACCACCCGAACGTGTCGGGTTTTCACCCCCAAGACCTGTGACTCTACCCACATTGTTTAAAAATAAAAAATAAGGCTACGGGTAGGTTGGGTGGTCTAGTGAGTCGAGTGGATGAGTGGATTTTGAGCAGTTTTGAAAAACACAAAAAAATCTATATATATATATATTTTTATTGTAACTCAACAATTTTTTAAAATTTTGGAGTGGACCTGAGCCTCCCTTATTGTAGATCCGCCCAGTGTATAATAATAAACTTTAAATATAAGAGAAAAAAATAAAAATAGAGTGAAATAGAGATAGAAACATGATGTAGTGAGAATAAATATCTATATCAATTATTGACATGGGTTTCGTCAAACACCAAATCCATCGTGTCATTATAAGCAAGAGACAAGATCCCTAATGAAAAGTAGCAAACTTTACTTTTTAAAGAAAAAAAAAATAGTAATATACTGAAATGATACTAAATAAGTTGAAAGTAAAAAAAAAAAAAAAATTTGTAATTGTTGATGCACACCACAATTTAAATTGTTATTAGATTCTGCTAGAATCGAAAAAATAATAATAATAAAAAAAAATAAATACATATATGGGAATTGCTATCCTACAACATAGTAGTTGTAGGATAGAATTGTACGCACATTAATTTTTCCTTAAATCTCCCTGGTGACTCATCAAAATGAAGGACATTTTAGTAACTTTGTTGCGTGGAAAAAAAATGGCGGAAACCCAAAAATCAGCCTACCCATTTGGTGGGAAATTTGTGAATACTCCCTTTATCTCACCAACTGTCCGTACATTGTTTCCGGCGAATGCGACTTTCCGACGAGTATCTATTTTTCGGCGAACTTGTCTCTTCCGAAATCAACTATTTTTCCGGCGAGTTTCTCTCTCTCCACCGCTACTAGATGTGCAACAGTATGTCGATCTACTGCTACTTGATATTCTGCTATATATATATATGGGCTGAATTGAAGTAGAAGTTTTTCTTTTGGGAGCTTTTTTCAGGCTGCATATCAGCTACAATATTTCCGGCGAGTTTCTCTCTCTCTCTCTCTCATCTTCCTGTCTCTCTTTTTTACCTTCTTTGGTTCAATTAATATATATATATAGGAATATCTCAAAATCAACCATGGCAGAGAGTTGTTATTTCAATTCCATATCATGTCAACCTGATAATTGTAATCCTACACCAACTCCTAATAACATAAGTTGTACTCCATATAAAGGACAACAATTTAATAGTGATGAAGATGCCTATAATTATTATTTCATTTTTGCCAAGCAAAATGGATTTTCAATTAGGCGCGATCGCGTTGTAGGAAGCAAAGAGAATCGATTGGGGTATTATAAGAGGGATTTTGTTTGCCATCGAGCCGGTAGTGCGCGACCTCAAAAAGTACCAGAGATGGAACTTCAAAGAGATCGAAAATCTTCAAGGTGCAACTGTAATGCCAAAATGTGTATTTACAAAGATATGATAGAAGGCATTCCACGATGGATAGTAACACACTTCAACAATCTTCATAATCACGAGTTACTAAAAAATAGTGAAGTTCGGTTCCTTCCGGCATACCGCAACATAGAAATAGCAGATCAAAAGCGTATCATGCTTCTTTCTAAGGCTGGTTGTACAGTAACTCTTATTATTAGGGTGCTTGAACTAGAGAATAAGGTGGAACCAGGCCACTTGCACTTCACTGAGAAGGATATTAGAAATTTCCTTCAAAATTTAAGCTACAATGACTTAGAAAAGGACGCACTCTAGCTTTTGAAGATATGCAAAAGTTTAAAGGATCAAGATGCTGATTTCAATTATGATTTTACAACTAATGAAAATAAAAAACTTGAACATATCGTCTGGTCATTTGGATACTCTGTCCGTGCTTACAAGGTGTTTGGTGACGTGGTGGTTTTTGATACTACATATCGTTTAAATCGATATGAAATGCCGCTTGGGGCATGGGTTGGTGTCAATAACCACGGGAATTCCATTTTCTTTGGATGTGTACTGCTACGAGACGAAAGGGCACCTTCATTTGCATGGACTTTGAAGGTATGTTGACATGTTCAACTTTTGTTCATTTAATCTAGACATTTTTTAGATAGTTTTGAATAAACATTAAAGCACTTATAATTTTTCTTTTCTTTTTTTTTTTTTTTTTTGGTTCGTTTGTTTATAGTGCTTTTTAAGATTCATGAATGGAAAGCATCCACAAACAATTTTGACTGATCAAGATCTCGCGATGAAAGAAGCCATATCTGTTGAAATGCCCAATACGAAGCATGCGTTTTGCATATGGCATATTGTCTCTAAATTACCAACTTGATTCTCTTTTCAATTGGGTTTGAGGTATACTGAATTCATATCAGAATTTCATAGGCTATACAACTTGGGTACTGTGGAAGAATTTGAGGAGCAATGGGATCAAATGGTTTCTCGCTTTGGACTTTCATCAAGTAGACATGTCAACCAACTTTACTCTCATCGAGAATCATGGGCCTTGCCTTATCTAAAAAGTTACTTCTTTGCTGGGATGACAACAACTGGGCGCTCCGAGTCTATGAATTCATTCTTGAAAAGATTTTTGCATGCAAGAACAAGTCTCAAAGAATTCGTTGAACAGGTTAGATTATTTAAATGCTTTTTTTTTTTTGTTTATTAGGTAAAAAAAATGTCTTTATATTCTAAGTAACTTAAAACATGTTCGCAGGTTGGTGTTGCTTCTAGTAAAAGGTATCAAGCAGCAGAGGAAGCATCTATGCGTCAAAAGTATCATAATCCCCTGGTGAAGACATTTATGCCTATTGAAAAACATGCGTCAAATATTCTCACACCATATGCCTTTAAATTGTTGCAAGATGAATTCGTACTTTCAACTGAATATGCTGTGTTGGAGAAAGATGTTGGGTCTTACATTGTGCGTCATTGTACTAAGGAAGACGGGGGACGTTCGATTACTTGGATGACAACTACTGAAGAAGTTCATTGTTCTTGTCAAGAATTTGAATTTTCTGGCATTTTATGTAGGCATGCGATTCGGGTACTTGTAATGAAAAACTACTTTTCCCTTCCCGAAAAGTATTTGCCAACTCGATGGAGACAAGAATGATCTATATCTCCAAACTGTATTCATAATTATCAGATCGATGGCGATGATGTGTCAAATTCATTTCATTCTCTACTTAAGGTCTTAGATGTTGAATCAATGAAGTCAAAGCATCGCACTGAATGTGCTAGAATGGAGCTGAAAAGGGTCATTACTCTTGTTAGAAGTTTCCCAGATTCCGACGAGTCATTGACCGAGGTAGATCAACATATTGATAGTGACATAGTAGAGGAAATGTCAAGTGGAAATGGATGCTTTCATATCGAAAATCCGTCGCGATCCAAAACTAAAGGAAGACCCAAAGGAGCAAGACCAGTTGGTGGTGTTGAGGCTGCAAAAAAAGCAAGGCATTGCCATATTCCCAACTGTGGAGGAACTGGTCATGATTCTAGAAACTGCCCAAATAAAAGAAAACGAATGGAGGTCACATCCACCCAATCTCCCAGCAAGTTAGTTTATGAGACTCAATTTCCATTATTTGTAATTTGATTATGTGTACTTTTAGATTCTATTGTATTAAGATTGTTTATTCAACTAATACAGTTTCCTTGAAATATTTGCTGAAGGATGCAAAAGGGTTGGAGGAACAAGGTTTGAAGTTGATATTGGCTTTTTCTCCATTTGTTGATATTTGATCTGCCTAGAAGGTTGGAGTTTGTATCTGGGCAAAATGCCCTTTTTTTCTTTCTTTTTCTTTTCTTTCTTACAGATAGCATGTTAATCAAGATTTCCAATTTATGTGATTGACAATTACATGCTAAAGAGCTTAAAGATACAATGTTTCAATTGCAATTAATGCTACTTCCTTCCACATGCATGAACAGCCTTTTATTTTGAACAGTGCAAATAAACTTTGTTTTCGTTTGATGTATGCTTTCATTATTTACATTGATGTAGTTTACCTTTTGCTTCGATGTCATGCTATTCTTCCCAATTAACTACTAAAGAAGTTAAAGGCATAATAATTCAATTGCAACTAATACTTTCAGAGCACCCTTTTTTTCCCCCCAAATAATGTAAACAAGCTTTCATTGGTTAAATAAGAGATACAAATGTGTCCACACCCTTAAAATGGACATCTCTATCAGACCAAAAAACAAGCATTTAGAGTACAACAATGAACCTTATCATCTAGAAGCCAATCCAAAATGCAAAAGCCAACACCAAACAACAAACAAGTAGCAAACAACATTTAACAGTAACTGAACAAAAGAAAATACAGCCTGAAAAAAGCTCCCAAAAGAAAAACTTCTACTTCAATTCAGCCCATATATATAGCAGAATATCAAGTAGCAGTAGATCGATATACTGCTGCACATCTAGTAGTGGTGGAGAGAGAGAAACTTGCCCGAAAAATAGTTGATTTTGGAAGAGACAAGTTCGCCGGAAAATAGACACTCGCCGGAAAGTCGCATTCGCCGGAAACAATGTACGGACAGTTGGTGAGATAAAGGGAGTATTCACAAATTTCCCACCAAATGGGTAGACTAATTTTTGGGTTTCCGCCAATTTTTTTCCACGCAACAAAGTTACTAAAATGTCCTTCATTTTGATGAGTCACTAGGGAGATTTAAGGAAAAATTAATGTGCGTACAATTCTATCCTACAACTACTATGTTGTAGGATAGCAATCCCCTATATATATATATATCTATGCATTTGGAAAAGTATATTAAAGAGACTACAAGATATTTAGACAAATACTTTGTTTATTAAAAAATTGATGTTCTAGAACGTGGTTAAGTTACGATTCTTAAAGCATTTTTATGGTAAATTAGTATTCATGTTTCTAGAAACATTATTCATCTCCCAAAAGTACGTCTTTATTCTCTAGGGATATTCCATATTATTTGGTTGTATCAATAGTTACACCACAGTATAACTTGTCCATGACCAATTGATATAGATATAGCTCTTGTTTGTCTGTGCTTGTCCTTATGCCATCTTGATCGTAATTGGTAGAATTTCTTAAAAGTAAAATTGCTTATTATGATTTGGATGTTTGGTTAATATGCTGTAAATTGATCAATCATAGAGATAATATTGAAAAGCACCCCCTCCGCTCACCCACCCACCCCTCCCTCCCAATCTTCTTATTGTCAAACTGCTTTTTAGACCAAATTTGCTTATATTTTTGTTAAAACAAATATATCAATAAGCAGTTTGGGCCACTAAAACTGCTTAAAATAAACAAATAAGCAATGACAAATAGCCTTATAGTCATAATAATTTTGCTTGTGCCAATAGGTAAAGAGCATCTCCATTGGGAATTGTTTTGAGCTCAATCAAATATCAATTTGGGTCCTTGGATGGTATTTAGCTACTCAAATGACTTCTATATAACCCAATTGTAGTGGCAAAAAGATGAGCCATTTGAATATTTTGTGTATTTATCTACACTCTGTTAGATCCTGGGTGTGAATGGGAGCTTATATTGGGTGTGGATGAGAGCTTATGTAAGCACAAGGGGATCGTTAGGATCGCTATGGACTGACTCAATGCTCAGTGAAAGGCTTGGAACCTTAAGTTTCAAGATTCTAGCAAAGGGGTTTTCGACCGGTCGACCAGGTTCCTTCAACCGGTCGACCGGGTGAACGGCTATATGAAGTTTGTAAACAAGTTCAGACAGAGGGGCATTCGACTGGTCGACCAACCCCGTTCGACCGGATCCTGTTTATGAAGAGTCACAACTTTTCATGTAGAAATTTTGAATTTGGTTGAACTTTTACTGTTCTAATGGCTGATAAACGTGTATATGCAGTTATATACTTAGTGTATAGGTGTTGGGAAACAACCATTTGTGTAGAGAGACATCTCTTACCCAATAGACACCTCTATATATATACTATCAGAACTCTTCTTATGAGGGATCCCTCACTTTGTTAAAGTGAGGACTTCTTTATACAATCGTTGGATCCATTTTTCATTAAGGGTATTGAAGTAATTTTACAGACTAAAAACTGGATCCAACGGTTGTAAAAAGAAGTCCTCACTTTATTAAAGTGAGGGATCCCTCATAAGAAGGGTTCTGTATATACTATATAGATTGATAGTTTCATATACTTTTCACAGATTTTATCTATTCTTTTATTCATCCATTCTTGAGTCATAGAAAGCAATTCACATACATATCATTTGTTGTACTTCAATTGTTAGATCGTGGTATCCTCAAGAACAAGACGTCGTAGTCCACAAAACAACCATGTGTGGGACATAAACTTGTTTTCGAACAGCGTATTTATACGTGCTTCGATCAAGTTTAGTCACTATTTAATTGAAGTTTATTATCCATTGTATCCAGTAACCAAAAAACAAGTTAAATATTTGGAATAATGGTCGGAGAAACTACTTCTACTACAGCTATTGTCAAGAATACTCATGCCAAAAAATCGGAGAAATTCAAGGGAGAGGACTTCAAGAGATGGCAAATGAAGATGATATTCTATTTCACAATTCCCGATCTTGCACACATCCTACGATAAGAGAAGCCGGTGGTTCCTACACAAAACAACCTTATGGAATACTGCAGGGCTCACTATTTTCACTACAAAGGCAAGCTTGGATGATTTGTGTATATTTATATATATATTTTTTAACATTTTCTTTATGGGTTTTTTGTAGTTACTAGGGTTTTTAAGTTTTGGGTTTTCTTTCATTCTTCCAGATAAATTCTCTTGTCAAGTGCTCCCTCAATCAAAATAGACAACCTCTCTCAGATTCCAATGCTATTGGGAGGTGCCTGATTTCTCTTTGCAATTTTTTAATATATTCATGTTATATAGCAGTTTTCACTTTATATAATAGTATTATATATATACATACAGAACCCTTCTCATGTCATGAGGGAGTCTCACTTTGTTCAGATGAGAACTTCTATTTACAGCCGTTGGATCTAGCTTTTATTAAGGGTGCTGAAGTAATTTCACATATAGAAAATCGGATATAGTAGTTGTCAATAGAAGTTCTCACTTTAGCAAAGGGTTCTGTATATATTTATCTAAATGTATGTGTATGTGTATATCTTCATGTAAATATGTATGCTTAGTGTTTTGAAAAATTGATTGCTGAGCTCTTTGATGTTTTTTGCTTTTGTTCTTTTTCCTTGTTGGTCATGATTGCTTTACTAGATTTTCTTAGTGGGGAATGCAGGAAAATTGTTAAGAAGACAGGAAAGAAAAAGCATCACTTGTGGAGTAAAAGAGATTCAGATGGGTCTGGGCAAAAAGCACTCAATCTCGTTCGAATTGTATGTATTAATAGTTGTCTCTAATTGCGAATAAGCCTTTGTTTTTGTTGAAGCTTGATATACATTGTTTGCCCATTCTCTAACAGCTTAAGCTTTTGGAGTAGTTGGTAACTTAACATGGTATCAGAGTCTTGTTTGTGGGAGGTCCTGGGTTCGACTCTCCATCCCCGTTTTGTTGTGCATGTTTGCACTTTGTTATTTGTCTCCACTATGATGGAGTTTGGTTTCTTTACTCTCCACGTACAAGTCGGGATTCCACATGAAGGAGCGTGTTGAAGCTTGATATACATTATTGGGCGCATTCTCTAACAACTTAAGCTTTTGGAGGAGTTGGTAACTTAACAGTTTTCAAAGTTTATGCAACTATTTAGCAAACATCCATTATCTACTTTTACATTCTATTATGAATTGCATTCTATAAATATTTCACTACAAGAAACATTTCAGGTGTGTTTGGAATGACATATTCAAAATACTTTCTCACCCACTGTAATCAGTTTTACTCTTCATTTTTCAATTTAAAGATGCATTCATTTTGCATATGAGACACGAGTTGGGGTTGATGGAACCCATGTTTCTCAACTTCCATGACAAATAACTCACGTTTCTATCCCCATATCTACCTTCATTCTTGTGTGTGTGTGTGTGTGTGTATGTGTGTGTGTGTGTGTGTGTGTATTATATCAAGATTGATCCATGCACAACAAAAAGAAGTCACTTCTATACTGAACCCAACATTATGATTTATATTGCATTCTGTTTATAAATCTTGGACTGGCAGGTGTCTGGACTTCCAAATGAGAAGGAGGCTGTTTATGGGGCATTAGATAAATGAGTAGCTTGGGAAGTAGAGTTCCCATTAATTGCAGCGGCTAAGGCTTTACGAATCCTAAGGAAAAGGAATCAATGGATACGAGTAATACAAGTACTGGCCTCCCTGAACTTTTCTAACTTGCATAGTTGCCATTTTTGTGTTAGGGTGCTAGAACTTACCTTTTATCATTGAAATGCCATTTAATATGAACTCTGTTAGTAGGGGTTATGCCCTAGATATTGAATTCTTCTATTGTACAGCGTTTGTTAGCAAGACCGACAGCCCAGGTCTAGTAGCAAATTTGAACTTTTATAACATGAACAAGGGGATTGTCAAAACGTTGTACTACTTTTTTTTACAATTTTGTTTCAAGCTTGTTGATATTTAAATTTCCTGTGTGCTTTCCTGGGGAGTCTTTAGGAAACCATGACCATGAGCATATTAATACTAGACGTGGTTGAAAAGGCACTTCTTCATCAGGAAAAGCAAGTTTATGGCAGTTTTGTTGTTCACCCAAAACTGATAATCTTTAATTGAATTAGAGTTTTAAATCAAGTCGATAATGGATTGAAACTTTCTGGTTGCAAATTGATCTCTCTGTGTTTGGATGACCTAAAAATTTAACAATACTAACATTATGACGTCTCAGTAACTAAGTAACATATGAATATGATAAGTACACTTCTGAAAATGTACTTGGCAGAAGAAATTGACCTCAAAGTTGGGGGCACACCACATATGAAGATCAAATAGATGATCAATGGTGTGCTGTTTCCTCCACTGTGTGGATTTCAAACTTTACTTCAATGATAGTGATAGCTTTGATTTTTATTAACATATATAAATTTTAATGGTCAGACTATAGAATTGATACTCATTAGGTAATCCAACCTCCAATCTAGAAAGCATTGACACTCCTAGAAGGGTCATGTATCTGTGTCCGACACTATGTCGGAATGCCGACACGACACTTGCTGGAATTCTTGGACACATGGTGGACACAACAAAAAACCTTATCCTACTATTTTATTACTCCCTCCGTCCCATTTTTATGTCTCTGTTGGAGAATCCAACTATTTAAGGGGGCAAAAATAATCTACGCCTAGTTTCCACAATTATCAATAATCATTGTACTTTCTTTTTTTGTTTTGTTTTGGTGTTGACTGCAAGGAAGGGTAGTTTGAAAAACTAAGTAAAATTTGCATACTAATTTAAGAAAGTGGACAACAAATTTGGGATATCCCAAAAGAGAAAAAGGGGACACATAAAATGGGACGGAGGGAGTAATTTTTTTGTTCAGACGCTCGTAAGACACAGTACAGACACATTTAGATGCTTTAACTGAAATTTTGAAAAATAAAGTAGAAGGTGAAAGTAGTTAGGGCCTCTTAATGATGAGGATAATTAGGTCTCTTTGAGCTAATAATTTGGGTATTTGTAATAGGAATAATGTGTTCTATGGAAATGTAATATGGCTTGGTAATGCTTAAGAGTATTGAAATCAAAATAGGTATTTTGAAATTAGAGATTGAAAAGATAAAAACAGGTGATGAGAATATTTCATATATTCAACATAATGAAATAAGAAAACAAGGAGCCTATTTATAGGCTTTATGTCAACCTATACTATTGACATTTAACCGATGTCGGACAGCCACATGTTCACTTTGCACTATATTACACATATGCATATTTACCCTTTTAACACTCTCCCTCAAACTGGAGCATATATATTCTGGTTAGTTCTTTTGTGAGGTGTATGAGATATATGGATGGGTATAACACATAAGCAGGTTAGTACAAGTGGAAAAATAGATAAAACATGATAAAATAATACAGAAAGTGTAGAAGAATAATAATGTATAAAAATGTAGTAGAGAAATGGGAGTCGGAGATGACGTGGTTGGAGTGAGAACCAAGGTAGCCCCAAACAAGAGAGAGAGAAAGCAGTAAGCATCGGGGGTCTTAGATGGAGGTGGTAGTATGTGGTAAGTGTCTAATGGAGTCTTGGAGATTTTAGGGTGGGTGGTGGAAGGTCTAGAGGTAGTTAGTGGAGACCAAGTGATGACAAAGGGTCTTTTTGGAGGGTTTACGGGCAGGAGTTAGTGTCTGAAGTGTAGATTCAGCTTGAGTTATCGCTTGGTTAGACCGAAGTAGATTGGGTTATTCTTGGAGAAGATGATGATGAATGCCTTAAGCGTTAGAGCTGAGTTAAAGTTTTAGACCGGGTTAGACTCTGTGTTGGTTGTATTGGGTTGGTATTTATACAGAGTTTGTGAGGTTCTTGGTGCAGCTTGGAGGAGCTGAGTTGGCACCTTTGGAGTGGACTTAAATGTGTATGTTTAAGGTAGTTGGGGTAATTAAATGTGATGTGGACAAGGCAGTGTATTAAGAAGGCAAGTGATATGTGAGAGGAGGTGTTGTCGATTGGTGGAGGACCAATACCATTGTTCGGTCAAGGGGAGAGAAAAGGGGGGTGGAATACCATTGGTGCAGTAGGTTCAGCGAGGGAGGGAACCAATGTTCTCTTTATTGGTTCGAAGGTTTAAGCGACGGGAAATATCAAGGCTTTTTTCTATTGGTTTGGCCAGAGGTATCATCGCGCTTGGAGTGATGATTCAGTATTGCGCAGCGATGGTTTGCAAAAGGTTAAGCTTTGGGGTTCTTCGAGATCATGCTATTGGTTTGCAGAATACTCAGCAAGGCTGAAGTGACTAGGCAGGGTGAGAGTCAAAGGTTTCAACTGGTCCTGTGGTTGTAGGCCTCTAATTGGTTGTGAGGCTGGAAGGGCAGGGCATGTGACGCTGGTCACATGTCTCTCTTTTTCTTTGGGACTAACCCTAGCTTTGCCTGTGAGAGGCGTTAGCTAGGGAGAAGCCCTTGGACCTAGCCACCTAGACAAGAACTCCCGATATCCCAATGGGTGTAGCCACCCTTAGGTACTGCCTTCCGACCAAGCGTGGGTGTCCCGAGTGGCAAGTATGTGTATTTAGCATTTAATAATTAGTACTTCAATAGCATATGGTCCTTGGTGAGTAGATATACTAGCAAGTGTGATTAGGATTGTAGTTAAGAACCGAAGTGTGGTCAGCGGGTGGAGATCCGAAGAGTGGTTTGCGAGTGGGGATTTCCTTTGTCTTAGAGTGGGCTCTGAAGTGCTTTGGAGTGGGCTTCGAAGTGGGCTCCGAGGTGAGACTTTAGAGTGGGCTCCTTTGAGGTGAACTTTAGAGTGAGCTCCTCTGAGGTGGCTTTCAGAGTGGGCTCCTTTGAGGTGAACTTTAGAGCGGGCTCCTCTGAGGTGGCTTCATAGTGGGCTATCTGAGGTGGTGCTTTGGAGTGGACTCCTCCGAAGTAAGGTTTCGGAATGGGCATCTTTGAAGTGAGGCTTCGGATTGGGCTCCGAAGCAAGTGGGCTTCTTCGAAGTGAGGCTTCAGAGTGGGCTTCTCCGAATGGAGGCTTCGAATTGGGCTCCTAGGCTTTTCTACAGTATAGATGGAGCTCATAATTGGTGGTGGTATTGATACATGTGGAGTCATTGGTGACATGTGCTGGTCAAACTGTGTGAGTTGTCAACCATTATCTACATATATCATATGCACCGAGCTTGTTACAAATATATTTCACACGTGTCCCACCCAATGCTTTAGTAAATAAATCTGCTAACTGGTCTGCAGATTTCCTCAAGAAGAATACCATTCAGAAATGCGTTCTTAACATCCAACTAATACAAGGGCTAGCAATAAGTAGTGGCAATGAAGATGAAAAGACAAACAGAAGCAATCTTAGTCACTGGGGAGAATGTTTCTATATATCAAATCCATAGACTTGAGTGTTGCCTTGGCAACAAGGCGGACCTTCAACCTGTTTAGAGTGCCATCGGGGTGAACCTTAATTGCATACACCCGACGACAACCAACCACAGATCTTCCCAGCTGGAAAGGGACCAAGTCCTCAGTACCAGTCGCCTTATAAAGAGCACACATCTCTTCCTGCATAGCTTGGTTCCACCCGGAATGAGCAAGTGCTTCTGCAACAGTGTTAGGGATAGAAATAGAAGACACAAAAGCAACAAAGGAAGAATAATTGGGAGACAAACTATCATAGGAGACATAATTAGAAATAGGATGTGAATTAGTATAAGAATGCTTACCCTTCTAGAGAGCAATAGGAAGGTCTAAATCTTCCTGTTCTGGAGTAGAGGATGGCGGATCTGAGGACACAGAAGGCGGAGGCAGAGCAGACAGGTCCGAAATACGCTCTGGAGCTGGACGACGAGTATAAACTTGCAAATCAGGGCAAGATAAGCGAGTGGAAGCATCGAAGATTGGTATAGGAACAGGTAGCATACAATCCGGATCAATAGACGAATGAGATTCAGAATCAAAGAGTGTCGACTCAAAGAATTTAACATCGGAAGAGATAAAGTACCAATGAGACTCAGAATAAAAGGGTGTCGACTCAAAGAATGTAATATCTGCAGAGATAAAGTACCGTCGAAGAGACGGATTGTAACAACGATACCCTTTTTGAGTCCTAGAATAGCCCAAGAAAATGCTCCGAATCGCCTGTGGGTTGAATTTGTTAGTTCCAGGAGTCAACTGATGGACAAAGCATACACACCCAAAACATGAGGGGCCATCGAGAAAAATGACGAAGCAAAGTAGAGTGTGATATGTGGCCATTAAGAAATGAAGATGGCTTGCAATTAATCAAATGACAAGCAGTTAGCATAGCATCCCCCCAAATTTTTTTTGGAACACGCATTTTAATGACAAGGTACGTGCAACTTTTAACAAATGTATATTTTTCCGTTTTGCAACACTATTTTGTTGAGTGTATGCACATAGGAAGACTAATGAATCATTCCATGTTGGGGCCATGTAAGTACTAAAAGGGTTAGAAATATTCTTGTGCATTATTATTTCGAAGAACGCGGATAAAGACATTAGAATATAAAAAATAACTCAGAACGATTTTTCATAAAATAAAGCCAAGTCACTCTTGAATAATCATCCACAAAGGTAACAAAATACCGATACCCCTATTTTGGGAGGTTATACAGTGAGGACCCCATACATCATAATGCACTGACCGAAAAGGACTGGATGTTCTTTTATTGACTCGATGAGCAAATTGAACATGATGATGCTTCCCTAACTAGCACGACCCACCCTCTAAAGAGTAAAGACTGCAAAGAACTTAAACTAGGAACTAAAAGCTCCAAATTAACCAATGAAGGATGGCCAAGGCTGTAGTGGACCTGATGAGGTGAAACTGTAGCAGGACAAGCAATGGGTGAGGGAGCAGGGACAGAATCACCATCTAAGTAATAGAGGCCATTGGAGTCATGCCCGACGCCAAACGACTTCCGAGTCGTCAAATCCTGAATAAGGATAGAATCAGGAGCAACAGAGTCACAACAATTAAGATCCTTGGTCAACTAACCAACAGATGCAAAATAGAAGACAAGGATAAAGAAGAAGAGGGTTGAGCCATCCCGATTCCTTTAACAAGAGTCGACGACGCATCTGCTGAAGTGACTAGAGGAAGAGACGATGATATCTAGAGAGATGTAAAAAGACTAGGTATACCTGTCAAATGATTAGAAGCCAATTACCCATGGGGAAGAACCAAACAATGCAAGCAGTATGTGTACCTCCACGCTGAGCTAAGGAAGCAGACGAAGTGGAGGCCTGTTGGGCAGCATGAAACTGGATAAATTGAGAATACTCCTCACGAGGAACAACGATATCCATAGCAACGGGCAGGAAAGTGGCCAGGGTCAGAGACAGTAGCATTTGCAACTTGAGACGGATGACCATGGAGTTTCCAACACTTTTCCTTGCTATGCCCATCCTTCCCACATTAGGTGCACTAGCGAGTCTGTCCTCTACCTCGGTCAGGGCGACCACCATGAAATCCTCCCCCTTGTCCTGCACGGGTGGTGGGATCACCACCCCTACCAGACACATGTGGAGGTGCACAAGTAACAAGGTCTGATTGATCAAGGACTGGAGGGGATGAATGTGGTCTCGGGGGTGCTCCGTAGAACATGCTGATAGGTCTTGGCAAAAGAGGGAAGAGTAGCAATCCCAAGGATTTGAGACCGAATTGGCTTATACTCATATTTGAGACCGGTGAGAAATTTCATAGCCATCATCCGTTCCCTTTGTTTTTGCTGTTCCTGAATATTGGTGGTAGGGGTCATAACGTTGTTCAACTCTTTATGTGGTTGTTTCATAGAAGCAAAATAATTGGTAACAGACAATTCATTTTGCTGTAGCTTGAAATACTAAAAGAACAAATCATACATCCATGTTAAGTTACTGGTGTAAAGAATGTAGACATACTCCCAAAGGGCCTTAGCAATGCCCAAGTGATTACAAAGATCGGCAATATCCTGTTCCATGGAGTTCCATAATAGGGTCACAAGTTGAGCATCCAAGTGTAGTTTTGCCATCGGTGGCAGGTGCAAACCTAGTAAGATGTGCATCATGGCCTAAGTTAGTAAGAGCCATAGTAATGGCGTTGGCCTATTGGAGGACATTTATGGTGTCATACGAGGGAGAGAAAGGTAAGAGTTGTTGCTGGGGTAACATTGGAGGAGAATAAGGATATCCTGGTAAAGAAAGTTGTGGATCAAAGGAGTAAGGGTAGTGATCTTTGTATGACGAGTGAGATTGATCTTGGGCCTGCAATGAGTGTAGCTGATTCTTCAAATGTTTCATTTACCATTCAATTTGTGACTAGTGAGTTGAGTAAAACTTTTCGAGTCCATAATCTTGAAAACAAGAGGTGAAATCTGTTGAAACAGGGTTGAAAAGCACTAGATCTGAATAGATCTAAAAAAAATAGCAGATCGGTAAAGGGAAACACAATATGAAATTCCATCGGAGGTCCCCGGAGGCAGAGAAGGGAGTGGTGAGGCTTGCTGGAGAGAGGGGAGGTGCGCCGTAGTGTGCATTGGGTGTTAAGAGGGTCACATGAACTTCTTTTGATTTAAAAAAGAAATAGCAATCCTAGAAATGGGAGGCTCCGATACCATGAAAAGATAAAAGCAAGCGATGGGAATATTTCTTATATATAACATAATGAAATAATAATACAAGGAGCCTATTTATGGGCTTTGGGCCAACATATACAATGAGCCTACTGACATTTAACCGTTGTGTGATAACCACATGTTCACTCTGCACTATATTACACATATACATATTTACCCTTTAACGGAAGAGAGAATCCTTTGACCAAAAAGTAGTTAGTAATAATCACGATATTTTGAAATCAAAGATAATTAGGCATTTGAATTTTACTGTAAATGATATGATTTTCTTTCCATCACACGTAATCAATACATTCTTATAAGTTTTCCGTCCTCGCCATTTCTATGCCCTATTTTTTCTGTATTTGTCATTCGCCGTATTGTGCTGTATTGTGCCCATGTGAGCTGTGCTTCTTAGCCTCCAGTTTTGGAGTTACTAGATGCATCTAAATTGGATGGCATAGTATTTATTTTGTTTACTAAGGTATCCTCCATATGACTCAGGTGGCAAAGTGGATGCTGAGTAAAGGTCAAGGAGCCACAATGGCTACATACAATATCCTTTTACTGGCATTTGATATGGATCAGAGGGTAGATGAAGCAGAATCATTATGGAACATGATTTTGCATACACACATGCGCTCTATCTCAAAGCTGCTATTTTCTAATTGAGGTAAACGAACTATTTTCAGTTACACGTCCTTCACATGGGAGTAAATTTGGTTCTGCAGTTTATTGCAGCTTTTAGTATGAGTTTTTGAAACTTCTGCATTTACATAGCTATGAACTATGTACTACAGATACGACATGAAATGATACGGCCATGGTGGCTTGAAAAATCCCAAAACTGTGGGATACGGACAGCGAATAAAATGATAAATTTTAGTTAGTTGTACGATGTTACAAAAAAATTGCATTACATAATCACAAATAGCATATGTAACTGGTCTGCTCTCTCTCTCTCTCTCTCTCTCTCTCTCTCTCCGTGTAAAGCTGAGATCGCAACTAGTCGGTGTATCATTGCAATTCATACTGACCTTACACTGTTATTTTTTTCTCTACATTCTTTAACTATTTAAATTGTGAGTGAGATTTTCAACCCTTAAAAATTTTTCCAGCTTTTTAAAACAAATTCTTTATTTAGCTCCCACTTTACTATAGTTGCACTTTAAACAAAATTTCTACAAACATTATCAAAAGAGTTCCTTGAATTGTCCACGTGAGTGTCTGGCATGTTTGATTCAGAAAATAAAATAACTGAATAGGACAGGTTTTTCGCATGTCCACTGCACAAACATAAGAAGTAAATTGAAGTTTCCATGGCACCATGCTACATACCATAACAAATTATCTTTAGGGTTGAAAACATTTTACCTCTTGTGGTTAGCCCGATTTTCACTTTATCCCCTGAGTCCGGATCTTAAGCGGACCTTAAAAAATGGACCTAAATGACGGACCGTGTAAAAAGTGAGAATTTCTCACTGTTTACTGTTGGGAAAAAATGCGGAAATCCCCAATATTAGGAACAACACTTCCTAACCTTGTCTAGTGTAAATTAAATAGGCACAAATAATATCCAAGCCACAATGGATAAATTCCTTTCACCACAATCAACCACAACAATATAATAATAATGGGGCACTCAAGCAAGAAAATAAATGACACCAAAATTTATGTGTAAAACCCTCCAATGGGGAGGGAAAAAACCACAGGGCAACTCCGAAAAATTCCACTATATCAAAATAGGAATACACAATGTTCTCTCAAGTTTTTGCCCTAAACTTGAGGTATTCAAAGATGAGAGTGAGTACAAAGGGTTACCTCTTAGGGTTCACAATACCCAAAGAAAATCAAGTAGACAATACTTCTTCAAAATACACAATGATCTTGGTACACAATGAATCCTTGAAAAACACACTCTGTATCTCAGCTTTTCCTTGGAGTCGCCGCCGCCCTTTTGCACACAAGAAGGAACCTCTGTATCTATTCTTGTGTATATGCGCGTAGGTCTAATCTAAGATCCCCAACATCTCTTTTATTTTAATTCATTAGCTAAAAGACTTACTCCAGCTAGCACACATGGCCCACAGGTCCCACCTGAGTCATTACTAAATTGACCCACATAAAAAAATCAGCCCATTAAAGAGGCTTTTATCTCATGTATGTGGAACACATGGAATACCCAACAATCTCCCCCTCCATACACATGAGAGGAGGGAACACCCAACTCTTGACCCTCACTTGGAGTCCATTCCGGCTAGCTCTTTACAGAGCTCAAGCTTCTCTCTTGTCACGCCTTTAGTCATCATATCAGACGGATTCTTATCTGTATGAATTTTCTTCAATTTCATTTCTTGCTTTTCCATCACCTCACGAATCCAGTGGTAACGAACATCAATGTGTTTTGTACGGGAATGGTATGTGGCGTTCTTGCTCAAGTCCATAGCACTTTGACTATCACAATGAACCACGTACTCATCTTGCTTCAAATCCAACTCTTGGAGAAACCGTTTCATCCATAACATCTCTTTACCTGCTTCAGTAGTAGCGATATACTCAGCTTCAGTGGTAGACAAGGCAACACATTTTTGCAACTTGGACTGCCACGAGACAGCTCCCCCTGCAAAAGTAAACAAGAATCCTGAAATAGACTTTCGGTCATCGATGTCCCCTGCCATATCTGAATCTGTAAACCCTTCCAAGACTGGTTTTGAATCCCCAAAACATAAACACAAACTCGAAGTACCCTTCAAGTAACGAAGAATCCACTTGACTGCTTCCCAATGCTCTCTTCCGGGATTGGAAAGAAATCTGCTCACAACACCCACTGCATGAGCAATATCAGGACGTGTACAAACCATCGCATACATAAGACTCCCTACTGCCGAAGAGTAAGGAACAACTGTCATTTCTTCTCTTCCTTCTCGGGTAGAGGGACACAAGCTTTTACTTAGCTTAAAGTGACTTGCAAGAGGAGTGCTAACTGGCTTAGCATCTCTCATGTTGAACTTTTCAAGCACCCGTTCAACGTATTTCTCTTGTGACAACCATATCTTCTTGGCTTTCCTGTCACGAACAATCTTCATACCCAAAATCTGTCGGGCCGGGCCTAAGTCCTTCATATCAAAGGACTTGAACAACTCTCCTTTAAGCCTGAGAATCATATTGACATCTTGTCCAATAACAAGCATATCATCAACATAAAGTAAAAGCATAATAAAGTTACCATCCGGAAATTTCTGGACATAAACACATTGATCTGCAGCGGTTCTCTTGAACCCATGACCCACCATGAATGAGTCGAATTTCCTGTACCATTGTCTCGGAGCTTGCTTAAGGCCGTAGAGACTCTTCTTCAACTTGCAAACCAAGTGCTCTTTCCCCTTAACTTCAAAACCCTCTGGTTGTACCATATAAATCTCTTCCTCCAAATCACCATGAAGGAAGGCAGTTTTCACATCTAGCTGCTCAAGCTCAAGATCCATGCTAGCTACCAAACCCAAAGCAACTCGAATAGAACTCATCTTCACCACCGGTGAGAAAATCTCATCAAAATCAATGCCATGCTTCTGCCCGAAGCCCTTGATAACTAAACGAGCCTTGTACTTTAGTAACTTGTCACCATCCTTCTTCAACTTGAACACCCATTTGTTTCTCAATGCTTTTCTGCCCTTAGGAAGATCAACCAACTCATAAGTACTGTTCTTATGTAAGGAATTCATCTCATCTTGCATAGCCTGTACCCAACTGCCTCTATCTCTGTGAGACTGAACTTCCTGAAAACTCTCTGGCTCCCCCTCATCTGTAAGTAAAATATACTCAGAACTGGAATACCTGACTGATGGCCTGTGCTCTCTAGTCGATCTCCTGACTGGAGGTATTGTAATCTCTGGTTGAGGGGGCTGCTCCCCCTGCTCAACACCCTCTGTATCTGACACATCATCATCATCCCCAAATTCTGGAACATCTATAACTGGCTCATACTGTACTTCTCCCCCATCTGTGGCACCCTGTGATGTGGAAGGAACTGATGTGAGGTCTGGAGCACTACTCGCTCTAGGATGTGCAGGTCTCTCAAAATCTGCCAAAGTCTGATGCTCGTGAAAAATCACGTCTCTGCTTCTGATCACCTTTTTACTTTCTGGATCCCACAACCTGTACCCGAACTCTGCATCTCCATAACCAACAAAGATACATGGAGTAGCTTTGTCATCAAGCTTAGATCTCTGCTCCTTGGCAATATGTGCAAATGCCTTGCACCCAAACACTCTCAGATAAGAGTATGAAATATCACCACCGGTCCATACTTTCTCTGGAATCTCAAAATCCAAAGGAGCTGAAGGAGACCTGTTAATCAAGTAACAAGCTGTGCGAATTGCTTCACCCCAGAAGGACTTAGGCAACTTAGCCATTCGTAACATGCATCTGACTCTCTCTACAATAGTGCGGTTCATCCTCTCGGCCACACCATTGTGTTGTGGGGTACGTGGAACTGTCCTCTCATGCCGTATACCATGACCTGCACAATATGCTTCAAACTCTTTTGAAGTGTACTCTCCCCCGTTATCAGTACGAAGGCACTTCAAAGGCTTTCCTGTCTCTCTTTCCACCATGGCATGGAACCTCTGAAAATGCTGAAAGACCTGGTCTTTTGTTTTCAGAAAATACACCCACACTTTACGTGAAGCATCATCAATAAAAGTAAGAAAGTACTTATTACCGCCCAAAGACTCCACCTCAATGGGACCACAAACATCAGAATAAACCATATCAAGCAACTTGGTTTTTCTCTTACTAGAAGCGTGAAAGGAAACTCTATGGTGCTTACCAAATAAGCAATAATCACAAGGGTTAAGAACTGTACCTTTGGCAAAGGGAATGAGGGACTTCTTTGCCAAAATCTGCAACCCTTTCTCACTCATGTGTGCCAACCGCCTGTGCCACAAATTTGGTGAAGACTCATCCTCAATTGCATTGAGCCCGCTTGAACACACCTTCACATGAGTCTTGTACAAAGTACAACAAAGTTCCCCTTTTGCAACAACTAGGGACCCTTTGGTGAGTTTCCACTTTCCGCTCCCAAAATGGTTATCATAACCCATCTTATCTAGTGCAACACCAGAAATCAAATTCAAACGTAAATCAGGAACATGCCGAACATCCTTCAATGTCAAAGTGCAATCCAGGCTAGTCCGAATACACACGTCACCTATCCCCTCAATCTTGGAATAGCTGGTATTACCCATCTTCACAGTACCAAAGTCACCAGCTTTGTACGAAGTGAAAAACTCTCTTCTAGGAGTACCATGGTAGGAGGCGGCTGTATCGACAACCCACTCAACATCACTATCTGTAACATGTAGGCACTCCTCATCTCCAAATGAGAGTACCACCACATCCTCAGAAACTGTAGCCGTAGTATTCTTGTCTTCTGACTTCTTCTCATTATTTCCCTGTTTCTGGTCTCTCTTACGAATTCTACAATTTTTGCTCGTGTGGCCTTCCTTGTTACAATAATAGCATACAAAACCTCCTCTCGCCTGTGACTTGCCTCTGTTGTTCTTGGACTTACTACGATCTTTAGATCCTTTCCAAGACCCTCTGTTCGGATTCCTACCCCTGTTCTCCGTGACAAGAGCCTGTGTCTGATCTGTACCCATACCCTTTCGCCTGGCTTCCTCATTAAACATGCTATCTTTAACAATCTCCAAAGTCAGCTTACCATTGGGAGCTGAATTACTAAGAGACACAACCAACGTTTCCCAACTATCAGGCAAAGAACTCAATAAAAGCAAAGCTTGAAATTCATCATCTAAATTCATCTTCATCGTAGCCAATTGATTAACTATACTCTGAAAGTCACTCAAGTGCTCGGCAACGGAATTCCCATCTTTGAATTTCAAGTTCACAAGCCTTCGAATCAAGAAAGCTTTGTTTTGCGCGGTCTTCCTCTCATACATAGACTCTAATTTATTTCATAAACTTTGTGCATTAACTTCTTGGGCAACGTGGTGAAACACGGTGTGATCAACCCACTGTCTAATTTGACCCACTGTCTTCCGATTTGATTTTACCCAATCCGCATCGGACATAGTTGTAGGCTTGGCCGTATCACCCTCAATCGGATCATACAAATCCTTACAATAAAGGATGTCCTCCATTCGCGGTTTCCAAATTGCATAATTTGAAGCCGTGAGCTTAATCATTGAATTTGATGATTCCTCCATTTAATTACACAAGACAATAAATAATAATGAACCTTAGCTCTGATACCACTTGTTGGGAAAAAATGCGGAAATCCCCAATATTAGGAACAACACTTCCTAACCTTGTCTAGTGTAAATTAAATAGGCACAAATAATATCCAAGCCACAATGGATAAATTCCTTTCACCACAATCAACCACAACAATATAATAATAATGGGGCACTCAAGCAAGAAAATAAATGACACCAAAATTTATGTGTAAAACCCTCCAATGGGGAGGGAAAAAACCACAGGGCAACTCCGAAAAATTCCACTATATCAAAATAGGAATACACAATGTTCTCTCAAGTTTTTGCCCTAAACTTGAGGTATTCAAAGATGAGAGTGAGTACAAAGGGTTACCTCTTAGGGTTCACAATACCCAAAGAAAATCAAGTAGACAATACTTCTTCAAAATACACAATGATCTTGGTACACAATGAATCCTTGAAAAACACACTCTGTATCTCAGCTTTTCCTTGGAGTCGCCGCCGCCCTTTTGCACACAAGAAGGAACCTCTGTATCTATTCTTGTGTATATGCGCGTAGGTCTAATCTAAGATCCCCAGCATCTCTTTTATTTTAATTCATTAGCTAAAAGACTTACTCCAGCTAGCACACATGGCCCACGGGTCCCACCTGAGTCATTACTAAATTGACCCACATAAAAAAATCAGCCCATTAAAGAGGCTTTTATCTCATGTGTGTGGAACACATGGAATACCCAACATTTACACGCCTCTCACTTATTTGTGAGAAATTCTCACTTTTTACACTGTCCGTCTTTTTAGGTTCGTTTTTTAAGATCCGTTTAAGATTTAGACTGTACGTATATATATATATATATGTCTGTGGTGCTTAGTTCCTCTTATCGATTCATAAAGTTTTTCTTCCAAGTCCAACTATGAAGTCTGTCAGGCTATAAGGAGTATTAACAATGACTGTAACAATGGCACATCAGTTTAAGGAATATGATCGACACAAAGTTTATACACTATCATCCTTCAATTCTTAATTATAATTTGTTTTGGTTCAAAATAGGGCTACCCAGTGTTAATCTAGGTGGAAACGAGATTTGATCTACTAGTGACTACACAACTGAATTCAGGTCTTCTGGTTCATCTCTTTTGGGCATGTGTTATATGTTTCAATTTTAACGGTTAGTAATGTGTCAAGGTAATTCTGTTGGAATGAGGTTTGTTTCGAACTAAGTCCCAACTTGGACTACGTCTGCGGGCCATGTCTAGTCCGATACTCAAGTGATTTGTGGATGGTTGTAGGTTGGAGTCCTTTGGCGCCACGTCATTGAAAGCAAAAGTTTAGTAGTTAGTGGTCCTGAATCATGCCATGTCTCAAGAAATATGTATATATATACTGTCAGACTTTTAAGTGAGTAGGGTTGAGTGAATATGTCCAGTGAATATATTTTTTTTAGCCTAAAAGAACTTGCTGGCTGCGGGTCAGCAGGACAACCCGCGGGTTCATTTAAGCTAAAAAATATGTTCAATGGGTATGTTCACTCAATCTTATTCACTTGAGAGCCTCACCGTATATAAATGTGTGTGTATATATACACCTAGAAAATCTACCTGTAATTCCTTTCTGATAGTGAATATGGCAGGATTTGTTTGGCAACAAAAACAAATTTGCTTTACGAGTTTGAATTGAAGCAAGAAAAAACAAGGTTGTCGGAAGATATATCTTCCACTACTAGTTAATGGAGATGACTTGGGTACCCAAAGATGGTTTTGTTGTATGTACAACAAAATAATTGTCAACCATTGGATCCTCTCTTCCTATGCTCCCAGCCCTACACGTGTAAGATAACTTTAAGACCAAAACCAAGAATGGTTTTGCACACAACCCAATCCCTTTGTCTCTCATTACCCCCTCAACAGGTACCCAACCCACCCACCCACTTTTACACTCATACCTCCAGTCTCTCTTACATCATGTTTCGGATGACATAAAAGGTAAACAAGTTTAGTTCCTTCATCATAAATATGTGTTCCATGACCATAAAATATTTGTTCCATGAGCATACACTTTTGTTTCGGATTTCTAAGTTTTGTTCCTAAGTAAATAAATCTAGTTTCTTCATCATAAATATTTGTTTCATGACCAAAAAGTTTTATTTCTTCATCATAAAAAATTTGTTCTACGAGCATAAACTTTTGTTCTAGATTTCTAAATTTTGTGCCGCGACCATAAAGTTTTGTTCTATCATCATAAATATTTCTTTCCATGATCAGAAAGTTTTTGTTCTATAGTCACTAAGTTTTGTTTCTTCATCCAAAATATTTATTTCATGATTGGAGAGTTTTGTTCCATAGTCACTAAATTTTGTTCTTAAAGTATGCAAGTCTAGTTCTTTCATCTCAAATGTTTGTTCTATGCTAGAAACTGTTGTTCTATGATCACTTAGTTTAGTTTTTTCATCCCAGATATTTGTTTCATAGTCAATTAATTATGTTCCTTCATCATAAATATTTATGACAACTCCTTCATGAACCGATAACTCTCCATATTCCTTATGACCGATAACTCTCCAAATTCCTTATGACCTTTGTTCTTCTGCATCAATGTTGTTTTTCAAATCCACCTATAGAGTAATGAAACCCACCAAATGAGTCTAAATTTACAAAATTATTTCATAACCATAAATGATTGTTTCGTAATCATAAAATATTTGTTTCATAATCTAAGAGAACCTACAATTTTTGGAACAAAACTTGTATGGTCGAGGAACAACTTATAATGATGAAGGAACAAAGTTTCAGAAGTAAGTTTTAAATTTATAAATTTGTTTTATAACCATAAAGGATTGTTTCATAATCATAAAATGTTTGTTTCAGAATCTAAGAGAACCTACAATTTGTGGAACAACCTTGTATGGTCAGGAAACAACTTATGATGATGAAGGAACAAAGTTTCAGAAGTAAGTTCTAAATTTACAAATTTGTTTCATAACCACAAAGGATTGTTTCGTAATCATAAATTATTTGTTTCAGAATCTAAGAGAACCTATAATTTTTGGAACAAACTTGTATGGCCAAGGAACAACTTATGATGATGAAGGAACAAAGTTTCAAAAGTAAGTTCTTAATTTTAAATTTTGTAAGTTTATGGTCATTGAACAACTTACGATAATAAAGGAACAAAGTTTTAGAAGTAAGTTCTAATTTATAAATTTATTTCATAACCATAAATGATTGTTTTGTAATCATAAACTATTTGTTTCAGAATCTAAGAGAACTTACAATTTTTTGAACAAACTTGGGTGGTCAGAGAACAACTTATGGTGATGTAGGAATTTGTTTCATAAGTAAGTTCTGAATTTACAAATTTGTTTCATAACCATAAAGCATTGTTTCGTAATCATCAAATATTTTTTTTTAGAATCTAAGAGAACCTACAATATTTGGAACAAACTTGTATAGTCAGGGAAGACCTGTAGATGCACCTGTGCAAAAGAGTGATAAGATCGTAGTGCTTGGAATGTGTTGAATTGGAGCATCCAACCCAAAACCAATTGGCAATGGGTGGAGTAGCCCCTTGAACTTATATATTGAGTAGCTAGGTTATAAGTCCCCGATGTGGGACAGACGATCTCAACACGCCCCCGCACGTGTGGCATGACTAACAGCCAAACACATGGATTACTGAGATAGGGTGACGTGGAGCACACATGGACAAATTGGGCCCAACGAACACCATCCACATTAAATCATCAGAGAGGTCCAACGAACACTGGTTATAACGGAAAAATGATAATCACCAAAAAAGGAAATTACCAGTCACCATAAAATATTTACCACTCCTCAAATTGAAGGCGGGAATGTAAATGAAAATCGAAGATTGAAAAGGGTGACCATGGTGTGGAATCAAAAAGCACGGAAAGTGGCTCTGATACCAAGTGGAATTTCATAAAAGAGTAAAACATAGAAAATAGGGAAGAGAGAAGAGAGGAACACAAAGAAACCCAAAAAGGCTACATTGTATTAGTTTAATTGATTAAATAAAATACAAGACATACACACACCTCTATCTATAGGGGTGGAGATAGAGATAAACTTCATAATCTAATCCTAATCAAATCATAGATCTATCCCATAAATCATGGGATTTATAACCTAATCAAATAAAATAAAATAATATCAAATCTTTCCTAAATAAATGGATTTGATTGGATTACAATCAAATCTATAATATTTCCTATATCCCAATACTCTCTCGCAAGTTGAGGCACGAAAGCTTGATGAAGTGACCAACTTGAACTTGAACTTGAATGATTCTACCAAACGTCCAACAGCCATAACCAAGAAGCGTGGAAATCCCTGTAGAAGCGAAACAATCCCTTGAAAAATTGCCCGGATATCACGATGCAATAAAAAGGATCATGGCTGCCAGAGAACACAGTAGAAGAAATCAAGTGGCGCTCGCATACGCATTCAAGCCCATCGAAAGGGACCACAAAGGGGTAAGGGAGATGGCAGAGAAGCCCATGGGCTACGCAGGAAAGACTGAGGCTGCTCAGGAAGCCATGGATGGGAGCAGGTGATGGTAGCTCTAATACCAAATAGAAAAACACAATTGGTAAGGAGAAAGAAAAAGAAAGAGAAGAAGGGAAATATCCACCACAATAAATCACCAAAGAGAGAGGCCAACATCTTGTTGAAACAAGTGGGTAAGAGTGGAAAATATTATTCACCAATAAAGGGTGTTATTGTGGAAAAACACCATCCACATTAAATCACCAGAGAGGTCCAACGAACACTGGTTATAACGGAAAAGACTGTTCAATCAAATCTATAATATTTCCTATATCCCAATAGAATGGTTAGAGGGAGAGGCAGACCTAGACTGATCTGGGAGCATGTAGTGCAACAAGATATGAATATAAATAATTTAGAAAACGAACTCACTTGCGCTTTATCTGAAAAATTTACTTTGCGATATGACCACAGGAAGGGTACGCAAGGTGGTGCTGCTAGAAAACGATTATGATTTTTAACAAAATCTACCACCTCATATTTTGATCCATTCTTCATCAATCGGATACGGAGCGGGGTAGTACATCTGTAACGACCCTGGTGTTGTGGGCGGGCTGCTGTAGGTGCCTTTGAGGCTGCAGTATGTGCTGGCAGGCTACACACTATGGGAAGTTCGTCCCACATCGCCTGGGTGTGGAAAAGTAATGTGCTATATATGTGTGGTTCTAAGTCTCCCTAGTAAGAGGCCTTTTGGGTAGTGACCCAAGAACAAATCCGTGCGGGCTTGGGCTCAAAGCGGACAATATCTTACTGAGCGAGACTTGGGTCGTGACAGTTTGGTATCAGAGCTAGACCCAGCCGGAAGTGTGCGAACGTGGACGTTGGGCCCTAAGGGGGGTGGAATGTAACGACCCTGGTGTTGTGGGCGGGCTGCTGTAGGTGCCTTTGAGGCTGCAGTATGTGCTGGCAGGCTACACACTATGGGAAGTTCGTCCCACATCGCCTGGGTGTGGAAAAGTAATGTGCTATATATGTGTGGTTCTAAGTCTCCCTAGTAAGAGGCCTTTTGGGTAGTGACCCAAGAACAAATCCGTGCGGGTTTAGGCCCAAAGCGGACAATATCTTACTGAGCGAGACTTGGGTCGTGACAACATCCAATCTCTAGTAAGTGCCCGTGGCTCTCTCAGTCTGTCTTTAAATGATGTTGTTGTCTAAAACCCACTTTAGAACAGTACCATCTTCTAGAGAGAACCATACCTTCATTGTTAAAACTTCTATCTTTTATGATACTGAAACCCTGGACTTTGCCATAAAAATTATACCCAATCTTTGCTTCATTTTCGGAATTGAATTTCAACGCGAACACATCTGGTTCCATCAACTTTGACATGGCTTTAGCCGTCCTATCCGTTGCACAAAAGTCACTTTCAACTTCACCTAAAGACCACTAAAACCCACCAAACGAGTCTTCTATGTTATTAGTATTACTCGTTGTACCAATGTTGTTTTCAACTCCACCTACAGAGTAATGAAACCCACCAAATGAGTCTTCTATGTTATTAGTGTTACTCGTTGCACCAATGTTGTTTTCAACTCCACCTACAGAGTAATGAAACCCACCAAATGAGTTTTCTGAGTTACTATTATTACTCATTGCACCAATGTTGTTTTCAACTCCGTCTATAGAGCATTGAAACCCACCAAATGAGTTTTCTTTCAAAAACGCCTCCGCCCAAATTGAACGTGCTTCATACATGTCCATCATCCATCTATTGTTGTGAAGTTGAAAATCATCGAGTAACGCCACCCATGCTGTTTCAAAGTCCTCTGGCGAACACCTATTTGTCATGCAATGGTTAAATCTCGAACCAAAGCCTTGGATACGTATATTTGTCACAGCATTTCGTTGTATATGCCATTGACATAAACAATGGTGTGATAAAGGGAGAATCTGCTGAATTGCTCTGCGCATGGCCTTGTCTCCATCTGTTACAACAGACATGGGCCTTTTACCTTTCATTACTTGAAGGAATGTCTCCAAAACCCAAAGATAAGTGTCCACCTTCTCATCAGCTAGCAATGCACAACCGAATATCGTAGACTGCCAATGATTATTGACGCCTACCAAAATCACAAATGGTTTCCTATATGCATCTGTTTTGTAGGTTGTGTCAAAGACGAGAACGTCTCCAAATCTTGCATAATCCAATTGCGATCTTCCATCGCTCCAAAATAATTTGGACAAGAAACCTTCATCATCGACATCGTACTTGTAAAAGAAGGATAGATCCTTGTCTTTGAAAGCATGTAACAAACACAAAGCGGCATTGGCATCACCATCACTAACTTCTTCCCTTCGTGCAACGTTAACATGATTGTATAGGTCCTTTTGGGTGAAACCAACATTTTCATACCCGCCTGACTGGCATACCATTAAGTCCATAATCTTGCTTGGTTTGATTCCAACGGCACGCATCGAACTCACTTGCGCTTTATCGGGAGAATTTACTTTGCGATGTGACCACAGGAAGTCCTCATCATTCGTCAAATCAACATACACACCATTGCCTTTGGAACATGAACCACCCGCCATTGTCCCCTGCAAATAAGAAATTTCATGTAATTAAAATTTTGTTCCACAATCATAAATGATTATTTCATAATCGTGAAATATTTGTTTTAGAATCTAAGAGAACCTACAATTTTTGGAACAAACGTTTATGGTAAGGGAACAACTTATGATGATGGAAAACAAATTTTCATAAGTATGTTCGTAACAATAATATTTGTTTCATAACGATAATATTTGTTTCATAAGCATAAATTTTTGTTTCAGAATCTAAGAGTACCTATAATTTATGGAACAAACATTTATGGTCCGGAAACAACTTATACTGATGAAGAAACAAAAATTCAGAAGTAAGTACTTAATTTAAAATTTTGTTTCATAACCATAAATATTTGTTTCATGATCATAAAATATTTGTTTCAGAATCTAAGAGTACCTATAATTTATGGAACAAACATTTATGGTCCGGAAACAACTTATACTGATGAAGAAACAAAAATTCAGAAGTAAGTACTTAATTTAAAATTTTGTTTCATAACCATAAATATTTGTTTCATGATCGTAAATTATTTGTTTTAGAATCTAAGAGTACCTATAATTTCTGGAACAAACATTTATGGTCCGGAAACAACTTATACTGATGAAGAAACAAAAATTCAGAAGTAAGCACTTAATTTAAAATTTTGTTTCATAACCATAAATATTTGTTTCATGATCATAAAATATTTGTTTCAGAATCTAAAAGTACCTATAATTTATGGAACAAACATTTATGGTCCGGAAACAACTTATATTGATGAAGAAACAAAATTTCAGAAGTAAGTTCTTAATTCAAAATTTTGTTCCATAACCATATATGATTGTTTTATAATCATAAATATTTGTTTCAGAATGTAATAGAAATTACAATTTTTTGAACAAACTTTTATGGTCACAAAACAACTTATGATGATTAAGAAACAAAGTTTCAGAAGTGAGTTCTTAATTCAAATTTTGTTCCATAACCATATGTAATTGTTTCGTAATCTTAATTATTTGTTTCATAATCTAACAGAAATTACAATTTTTTGAACAAACTTTTATGGTCACGAAACAACTTATGATGATAAAGAAACAAAGTTTCAAAAGTAAGTTTTTAATTCAAAAGTTTGTTCCATAACCATATATGATTGTCTCGTAATCATAAATATTTGTTTCAGAATCTAACAGAACCTACAATTGTTTGAACAAAGGTTTATGGTCACGAAACAACTTATGATGATGAAGAAACAAAGTTTCAGAAGTAAGTTTTTAATTCAAAATTTTGTTCTATAACCATATATGATTGTTTCGTAATCATAAATATTTGTTTCAGAATCTAACAGAACCTACAATTTTTTGAACAAACTTTTATGGTTAAGAAACAACTTATGATGATGATGGAACAACGTTTCAGTAGTAAGTTCAGAATTTAGCTTGGAAGAGTTTTATTTGAGGGAGATATGGCTGAAGCCACCATAAATCATTACCAGCTATAGGGCTTAAGCTTGTTCATTCACCATGAATATTTGCTCCATGATCACTAAATTTTGTTCATTCATCAAAAATATTTGTTCCATGATCACACTAAGTTTTTTTCATTCATCAAAAGTATTTGTTGATGATTACTAAGTTTTGTTCTGTAGTAGAAAAGTTTTGTTTTTTCATCTTAAAACATCTGTTTCATAACCATAAACTTTTCTTTCAGATTTCAAAGTTTTGTTCATAAGGTAAGCAAGTCTAGTTCTTTCATCATAAAAATTTGTTCTATGATTAGAAAGTTTTGTTCCATGATCACTAAGTTTTTTCTTTTTCCTCCTAAATATTTGTTCCACGATCATTAAGTTTTGTTCTAAGGTAGAAAAGTTTTGTTTCTGTGTCATAAAATATCTGTTTCATTACCATAAACTTTTGTTCTAGATTTTTAAGTTTTGTTTATTATCAAACTCGATTGTTGGGTTATTAAATATAATTGAATGGTGATTAATGCAAACCTTAATAGGAGTAAACTATTAATTAATCAAAACTGTACAAAAATATTAGACATTATCTTTAAATTGTAAAACATTTTATAATAAATTACAATCTTAATAATGCTTAGCACAAAAAAAAAAAAAAAAAATTCAATGGAACAAAGCTTAAGGCATAGAATAAACATTATTGAGCAAAGAATAATAATTCGTGGTCAAGGAACAAACATAAGCTACAGGGAATAAAAGTTAGTGAGAAAGGAACAATTATTTATTTATTAAGTCTAGTTCTTTTATTATAAATGTTTGTTCCTTCTTACCTTAAACTTTTGTTCCAGATTTCTATGTTTTGTTTCTAAATATTTGTTGCATTACGTACCAAACTTGGTTGGGTTATTAAATATAATTGAATGTTGACTAATGAAAACATTAGTGGGATTAACAATTAATCCATCATAATTGTACAAAATTATTAGACAAGGTTAAAAAATAAACAAATAAATAAAAATCCACTGGAACAAACTCTTAAGTTATAGAACAAATATTATTGACCAAGGAACAATAATCCATGACTTTGAAGACATAAAACAAATATTGCTGACCAAGGAACAATAATTTGTGGTCAAGGAACAAATACATTGTATACATGACCAACCGGTTATCACAGGTTGCTGCACATTTAATGCATTTCAGAAAACATTAAATGCACAACATCTTTTGACTTTACTCCACTTGTCCTTCAATCAATGATTGACAAGTGTTATAGTGGTATGTTGTATTATACAACAAAACCACCTTGTGGTACCGAAGTGATCTCCCTAGTTAATAAGCCAATACCAATTTTGACAAACTCTTCCTTTATATCCTGGAAGGATCATGAGAGAGGCACTTTCTGATCTTCCAAGTACCGTATAGAGAATTTCTACTTGTACATGGAATGTACATTTAAGTCATGAACTTCTATCAATTCAACATCACAAACTCCATAAATAAATTAAAGTTTCTCCTAATTTTTCCTAGAAGGATTGTTTATCAAAATGAGAGGCATTCCATCTTCCAAGTACCATATATAAGTAGAATTACTACTTGGACTTAACAATGTACAAGTAAATTGTGAATACTCACCAATATATCAAAACCACAAACTCCATAAAGAGTCTCTTCTAAAAAGCTAATATTGAGCTTTTTTGCTATTTTTCTCCTAGAAATGTGAAATAAACTTGAATAAGGCCTTGCAGCATTATTTTCAAGTCCCTGCCCAACTTTGGGTTATTTCATTATTCAAAATGCTTCTATAGTCCTATACTCTTTAAAGCTAATCCCAATAAAAAAAAAAAAGAAGAAGAGGAAACTATGCCAAAGACACTGCCATGGGACTCCGAACTATGTGGAGTCCATCGGTCCAAGTGAACCACCCAAAGGAGTACTTATCTTTCTCAATAGCACTTAGCATATCACTCTCTACTTTCACAGTTATTGTGAAGCTCTTCTTTTCACCGACACGCTTAAAGAATAAGATAGGTGGAGAGACCTTGACAGAGAAACCCAACGGCGGTCTCACACTAGAGAAGTAGACACTTTTGCCACTACCACCGACATTTGTAACACTTCTAGTCACTGTAACCGTGCCGTTGAGTTTTGGAATTGCAAGAGACGGGTAGTTTAAATTGTTTGTTGAGGGTGAGACTTTCGGGCACTTGAATGATGGTGCTATCTTTTTGACTCCACTGCTGCTACAGAGGAACAAAAGATAGTCGGTGTACGAGGCATCGTAGACGAGTCCCGGATCGGCTGCTTTTGTTGGCCTGAAGTGACCTGATCCGAATTGGAATGGGTCGGCTGGGTTGCCCGATGCATCGGTTATTGTCTTGCCGATGTTGTTAGTCAGCCCGGCTGTGCAAAATAAAAGTTAGAAATATTTGAAATGGAACATATACACATACATAAATGCTTTTAATTATATATGCACATTCCATAGCATCATTTACTGTCATCACAATGTAGACTTCAATTCTGTTTCAGAACAGGTAATTTGTCCAATTTGCTCTATTATATCAATCTTCATCCATTATTATGTGTATGATCAAGGGCTAAAACTCAGCTAGGCTGAACTTAATTTCAGGCTATGCTCAAAATTTAGTAGAGTTTGTTCAAGCTCGAACCCGAACTTAAACGGAGTGTGTCCAATCCTAATCCAGCCCGACCTGGGTTGGATCAACCCAACTCAATCTCCACCTGATTCAAAATTTATTATTACATACACACGGCAATTACATGGTATATCATATATGTGATCAGGATCGAACTTGAATTATTGCTGGATACCTCTACAAATTCGGTCTTGTGATTTCTAGAGCCCATACGGCCAGACGGCCCATTAAAGGTTGTCTGAGCCCATCCGAACGACAACTAGACCCGTAATTTCAATATGAGGTCCGTTCCAAATCTGATAAAAGACCTACAAATGCAAGATCTGAATTTGGGTTGGGCATGAGTTGCATCCCTAGTATGATCAATTAAAAACCAATTTCACTGGAATTTGAAGAGTTTAGTACATGCTTTGTTAGTATGATACAAGAGAGCAAGCAAATCCTGTGTTTGACATCTTTGTTGCTAAATTTTCATACTTGGCCACTTTGTCGGATAGAGTTAAGCCATTGACTGTATCTACATTTTTTTATCTAACTGAACAGATGAATAATATTTGATTGGAAAGTTTGAATGCAGATGATTAATTAGAGAAACAACTAACATAATAAAATTTACACGCACAATCTGGGATGCATAATGTACCTGAGGTGATAAGGGCTGATCTAACGGCAGCACTGCTCCAGGTGGGGTGTATAGCTTTGAGAAGAGCAGCAGCAGCAGCCACGTGAGGGCATGACATTGAAGTTCCTGAAAGAATGTTGTACTTTACCACTCTATTATCACTCTCCAACTTTGTAGGCGAAGATGCTCCGCTCCATGCTGCTAGTATATTTAGTCCAGGAGCCGTTATGTCTGGCTGTCCAAACAAACCAAATTGATACAATTGTGAAGTTTTATTTAATTTGATGCAGAACATATCGAAGAGGAATCTTGCGTTTAAAAAAAAAAAATGAACTCTCAACATATGCCCATGTTCAAATTGAAACTGAGTGGGAAGAAAAATGTGTTATGCTACTTTTCAATCAGTTTTTTCTTGTTTTATTTTAGACGTGAAAACCGTCCGAGGTCGGGTTGAAGGACTCGACTCTGGAGGATAAACTCAGAATACTAGCAATCACCCACAAGCCACAGATAAGTTAGGGCATGACTTAGGCTTAGTTTGGCCCCCACGTGGCTTTTTAAAAGTAGCTTATGAAATTTATTATTAGGTTATTTGATAATTTTGTACAAGTGCCACATTTCTCGTCAAAAAAAAAATCATGAAACCAAAAAGCAACATTTAGCTTTTAAAATCTCCTTTCTAGAGCTTTTAAAAGCTCCCCCCAAAAAGGGTCTAAGTTCAATTTTTGCAAAGATCATAAACTAGTTACCAAATGAATTAACATAAAATTGTGCTTTAAAAATGAGAAGCACCAAAATGATGGCCAAACTAAGCCTTAGACGCTACTCAAATTTGGGCCCTACGGGGCACATGAACTTTAAACATATTGGATTCCAATTGAGCTAGGGTGGATTAAAATTCAGATTGTTTAGGACTCAAAGAATGGACTTTAGCTATTTGTGGAACTGTTTAAATTTCATCTCAATTGCCCTTACCTTCACTAAATTTGTCTTTTCTTCTCATTTTTTTTTTCCTGATGTTTTGGGGACAATTTTAACACCTGATCTCCTAGTAGGATTAGTACCTGTATCTCTATATATTTGTTTGTAAGAACATAATAATGTTCTAGTGATTGTTTAGTTATTCCTAGTATTTATTTCACGTTTCAGGCCGCATCATATTTTACCCAAAGTTTGTAGCATTTATGATTCTTTTGAAACAACTGGTAGCTAGTGACAATTACCTTGAGAATATTGGGAGAAATTGTATTTGGACCTCTACTAGTGAAGGCGGCCATGAACGGTGCTGGTTTTGTATGTAAAACTGTCATTGCAGGAGTAATATACGCCATTGGGTTCTTTGTAGAGTTGATATAAGTGAGAATTTTACTGGCATCATCTGAAGTCACCGCAGTCGCAGGAAGAAGATGAGCATCGGCAGCTAACTCGGCTCCATTCGCCTTGCTATTTCCCAAGACAAACCCAATGCCACCAGCTCTTTTAACCTCTAGGCCTTTTCCAACTCTTGTTCCATTCCCTCTCATGCAAAACACAATCTTCCCTTTAGCCTTTTGGGGTGACAGAGAATTAGGCAGGCATTGCCTGAAAAATCTTCACAGTCAGTAATCCATTGATGGGCAAACCCAGTGCACGAGGCTTTGTGACTCTTGAGTCACCATAGAACAAACTTATTGTTGGGTTAAAGTTTTCCCAATGAAGTTCATTAGATAAATGCTATAACAGAATCTAATATGCCCGAGTATGAAAAGTTTGAATAAAGCTGAAAGATTACGTACCCTGCTATATAAGTTTTAGGCACGTCGAGATTGACTACTTGTGCTGCATAAACTAGTGGGTACATTTTCTTTTCCAGCTTGTACGGAGTCACCGTTTGCCCCTAGTAAAATTAAGCAAAAATGAAATGCGAGTAAACCAAAGGACAATTCTTCTACACGTTTCCTTATACACTTTTCACTATTCCAATACGCTACTGGTCCATGTATGTGCCATCTACGCACAGTAGTATATATTGACCAATTATATTTCAAATCGCTAGAAATGATCTAAGTAATGCACCCAAGTCTTTTCTTATCAAAAAATAAGATGTGCATTATATAGAGGGCTGCAACTGAAGTAGGTTCAGCTTGGTTTAGATTTGTAGAGACTTAACCTGGTATAAAAGTTTTTTTCAAACTGTCAAGTCCTACCAATCCAGACCAATCGCGTCCATGCTAAAGATAATACGAGTAAAGTTAGGGGCATAACTATTTTTTATAACTCATTTACAACCATTTCTATCTCTCTACTAAATGGCACTGGGGCCCATTGAAATTTAACCGAACCCCACAGTGCCGGTTAGGAGAGAAATAGAGATAGTTGTAAATGAGTTATAAAAAATAATTATACCCCTAGTATTGTCCAGATAATACACACCTAAATATATACTACATATATGTATATATTTGAGCACGGCTGAAGTTCGGGCTCCAATTAGAGTTGTGGGCTCAAGTTGGGCTAGCCGGTGTCCAAGTTAAAACCATACACAATTAGTTCATTTGTTCTGATACCTCAATTTTCATGCCATTTCCAAGCACAAGAGGAGCCAAAAATTTTCGGTCCACACTACTAGCCCCAACAGTGATGATCCACGGAGCCGGGTTCGACAAAGTTGACGGGCTGGGCCCACTATTCCCAGCACTACACGAAACCACAATGTCTTTCCTGATAGCATGAAGTGATCCAATTGCAATTCCATCCTCATCGTAAGGTGTGGGGTCATGTGTACCAATAGAAATGCTCAGCACATTGACACCGTCACCAATCGCATCGTCTATAGCTGCCAGCATGTCTTCCGCGAAGCAAGTGTTGCCATCTGCTTTGCTGTGGTGCGGTACAGCCCAGCACACTTTGTATATGGCCAAGTGAACCAGTGGTGCTCCACCCGAGGCCGTCCCGCGTGCAAAGCCACCGAGGGAGGAGGAGTTCGGGACCCTCCGGCCTCCGACCGTCGATGTGGTGTGGGTCCCGTGGCCGTCCTTGTCGCGTGGTGATCGGTAGTCCAAGGTGGTGTTTAGGGAGCCATAGTAGCTCTCGTAACCTTTGAGGTAATAACGAGCTCCGATTAGCTTCCTGAAAATTATGATCATGTTAGTTTTCAATTGTAAATTTTTTTTTTTTAGATTCACACAATTGTAATCAAATAGGGAGGTAGGGTTTTTAAAATTTTAAATTTTTTATTTTTAGAGGGGCTGCATGGATTGAATTAAAATTTAACAATATATTGGGAAGGGTTAAACTAAAAAGTAGTAAGAAGAAAATGTAAGGGTTGAATTAGAGATGGACAAATATCAATTGAATTAGAAATGAGCCCACCCTAGTCCCTTCCTACACCTACATTTTAATTTGTAAAAAAATCCAAAATTTGGGGGCTAGAGCCCACCCTAGCCCCTTCCTACACCTGCCTCTGAATTTGTGATGTGTATTAATTTCATGTTTTGTTTCTATGTAAATTGGACAAATAGAATAGATGGCAAGTGATTTCATAGTGGAAAGGAAGAAAGTTTTCTATTCGTAGTACTAGCTTTCTAGTTAGACATAATAGTAGACTGTTTTATGTAGATGTTTAATGGCTTGAGAGTTTCACATTAACAAAATCTACAAATTTTCATATTTACTGTCTATGCAAATTGTCTAAACATCGTCCACAGGCATCAGAAAAATACAAGAAGTTTATAATTATGTGTATTTTATTCGTGTATATGTATGTGTAGGTATATATGTAGTTACTAGCCCATTCTGATACACATTGGCAAAGGTTGAAAATGCCATAAACTAATAACAGATTTGATTTAACATCAACAAAATAGTTTGTGTATATCTCTGATACAGAGATTCGTGTAAAAATTGGTAATGGAATATCTACAGTATTGGCACAAGAAGCTACTTGGTTGTACTAAAAATAACCCACCTGTAACAGTGACCCTTAAGAGTAATGCTTGTCCCCTTAAATTTGGGACATTTCAAATGCTTGCATGATATTCACATCTTGGTACAACAATCACTGAAGCTGTATGTAGTATACCACTTCCGTAACATTTGAGATATCACAACTTTAAGAACCATAGCATTACTCTAAAATCATAGCACAAAAAAAGAAAAAAAATTACAAATCAATCACACATTTTCCAAATTTCAAGTTAATAAAAGGTCAAAAAGGTCACTCATCTCTCTCTCTCTCTCTCTCTCTCCAAATTTCAGGTTAATAAACATCAAAAAGGTCACTCACTACACACACACTCTGTCTCTCTCATACACACTCTAATGGGTAAACCCAGGGTAGGGTCAAATTTTCAAATTTAATGTTCCCTTTAACTTGGGGTAGGGTCAACTTTTCAAAATTTAATGTTGGGCAGAGTCAACTTTTCAAAATTTAATGTTCCCTTTACCTTTTCAAAATTTGATGTTTACCCTATATATGTGTATTAGATTTATTGCATTTGTACTCTAAAAATTTTAAATTTACCCCTTCTCCTAGAAAAGACCATATAAATCCATAACTAGGTGGTCGAACCTTAAATGCAAGTAACTAGTAATATTTTAAGATAAAATGTCTACAGAAACACCTTGGAATTTGGAAGATGAAAGCAATACTATTTAGGATAGAATGGTAGGGTGCATTGCGAGAATATCAAAAGAAGTCCTTGGAGAGTTGAAGAGAAGAGCAGGTATCTAAAGATATTTGGTGGTGGAATGAAGAGGTATATGCTGCAGTAAAAATAAAAAAAAAAAATAAGATTGCTTTAAGAAGTGGCAAAATGATAGAAGTGGAGAAAAATTCAAAAGCTATAAATGTGCAAATAAGGAGGTTAAAAAGGACAGTTAGAGTTGCTAAAATGAAAGCCTATAACGGCTACTACACCAAGCTAGACACTAGAGAGGGAGAAAAATGCATTTACAAGCTTGCTAAGTCGAGAGAGAAAGGAAAACAAGAGATATTAGTCAGGTTAAGTGTATAAAAAGTGATGACTCTAGGTTTTAATGAAAGACGAAGATATTAAGGAAAGGTGGAAGAGCAGGTTTGAGAAGTTGCTGAATGAGAAACATATAGATAACGCAATCGAAGAAAAAACTGGTAGTTGCGATGAAACTAGAGAATGCAGATTCGATCGAAGAATAAGGAAGTTTGAGGTGGAATTTTCTTTGAAGAAGATGAAACCTAACAAGGCCTTAGGATCAGATGGAATCCCCATTGAGGTTTTTAAATACTTGGGAGGTCAATGTCTGGGCATCTTAACTTACAAAAGTTTTTAATAGGATTTTAATGACTACAAAAATGCCTGATGAGTGGAGGAAGAGCATTCTAGTGCTTATAAATAAGATAAAGGAATGTATAACAATGCAATAACTATAGAGGTATTAAGTTAATAAGCTATACTATGAATCTGTGGGAGAGAGTGATGGAACATCGCTAAAGAGGCACAACATCAGTGTCAGAAAATCAGTTTGGATTTATGCTTGAGAGGTCTACTATGGAAGCAATTTATTAACTTAGGGGACTAAAGGAAAAGTATAGAGAGAAGCAAAAAGATATACATATGGTTTTCATTAATTTAGAGAAAGCTTAAGATAAGGTGCCCAGATATTTAATTTGGTGGGTGCTAGAGAAGAAGGGAGTGACCAGGGGTTATATTGACGTGGTGAATAATTTGAATGATGAAGCCGTTACAACAATTCGATCATTGGCGGGAAAAACAAGTGAATTCCTAATTACCGTAGGACTACAACAAGGGTCGCCCTTGAGCCTTTATTTATTCGTCCTAATTACGGATGAATTGACTAGACACATCCAAGATGAGGTTCTATGGTGTATGTTGTTCACAGATGATAATACTCCCAAAAATGGTCCAATAGTCCAGTGTTTCAGGCCCAATCTCGCCGACCCCCAATGCTTCGGGTTTGACCCTGACCGACCTCTATCCAGACCAAGACATCCACAATTGCCTGGATGAGCACCATCCAGAGCGGTTCTAGACACCACGAGTCTCCTGGTCCTGTAACTTGAGGCCCTGCCAGAAAAGTAGCCCGATCGCCAGGTCGGAATAGCATCGTCTGGTCATAATACAGCTCGGGAATAACTCGGCTAGCCCAGAGGCGCATCCCAAGCAGCTCGGACTCCAGTTTCCTAAGTCAGTTAGGATATCTTCCTGATACGCATAAACAGTTTCCTGATCAAAATAGGAAACCATTTGAATATGCGGCTATCATTACATGCTGATACACCTAAAATCAGCCCATGCCCGAGCGGTTCTATTATGCAATTACTGACAAGCATCATGCCGAGCGGTTTGGTCCACCCGATGCCTCCCGAGCGGTTCATCCACTACCCGGCCAACAGGTCGGGATTACTGCACAGGCACATCCCACCGCGGGAATAGCTCATCTTGGCCCACAGGCATGATCTCGAGCATTACAGGCAGTTTCCTACTCAAACTAGAAGACTAATGAAAAGTGAAAACTATTTCCTAATCCAATTAGGAAATCCCCACAACTAATGCCAATCTATATCAATTGGATTATATTTCCTTATCCATGTACGAGTAGGTCTCTTACATCTATAAAAGAGACCTCTCACCCCCCATTGAAGGGGCCGATTTTCAGTCTAGACAGCACCTCTATAGAATTCACCATTGTACGCATATACCCAGCCGGTATTAGTGGTAGTGCCACCCCTCTTAGTTGGCTTACCACGCCCGCCGATGATCCGCTAGTGAACGTGCTCATACACACTCGTGGACGTAGGTACCTTCATTAACAGGGCCGAACTACATACAAAAAAACCAGTCTCTCACCCTCTCTCTCTTTAATCTGCTCTACTTACTCTTACCAATTTTCGGCATCATCAGTTTGGCGCCAAACATCACCTATGTAGGCTTTTTTGCCCCTTAAATTTCACTAATTCACTAACGGTTTCACTTTAGTCCAAACCACATAGGATAATAGTGATATGATTGAACTACATGGTGTAAAGTGAAAAATGGTCCAAGTACAAGTGGTGGTAATTACCCAAAAAAGACATTAAAATGACTTTTTTTCGTCACTTTTAATGGCTAAAAGTGACAGAAAGGGCAAAGTGCCACTATATGTTAGTAAGGGAACAAAATGTCCAAAAAATTTTGTTTAAAGACCACAGTGCTAAATACGGTATAATTTGAAAATGCAAAATGCATTTTACCTTTTTAGTTAACCTCAACCAACTGGACGTAAAATTTACAAAAAGGCCATATAAAATTTAAAATCTTAGAAATGTATGTTATTTTTATCAAAAAAATCAAGTCAAGTGCACGTCTTAAGTATGTGCCCCTAAAAGTCACTTCCTGAGTCCACTCCTGAACACTCTATGTATCTCTTTGTTACACCCGACCCTTTTCTCCTGAATCAATGCCTAAAATACTAAATGCTTAGGCCTGTTGGGGAATGTTTAAATTGGGATCAAGTCAAATCAAGTCATCATTCAACTTGTTTTTTAAAAAAAAAAAAAAAAAAGTTCTCATTTTTATTTGATTTTGTGCTAACCAGTATCATGCTGAGTTGATAAAAGACCTGAATCTTGGGACATTTTTTTGAACAAAAGGTCATCAAATTTTATTGCATCTTGGGGCTTTTTAAAGTCAACCTTGGACCTATGTAACTATAGAGAGAGTACAGATCGTCAGCGCCAATAAAGCATTGACAATGCAGACATTTATAATACAGCGGCTGCGGCCAAGAATCCAAAACTAACTATAAAGGGCTACACAAGTACTAAGTTATTTACAACTAAACCAACTAACCACGTATATAACCGATTTTTGTATTACAAAGTAGCTAGGGCCTAGGCATATGTATATGACCATGCACAAAAGTAATGATTACCTCCTTGCAACTCCAGTCTATAAATCAATGCATAATTAGCCCATGTAACAGTTTAATAATAATTGTGTAACAAATAAAAAGAACAACGAAGAAATTATCTTGTATGATCACAACATTTGTCTGACTTTTCCTGTAAGTTTGAGTGTCACATGGAATAATTTCAACAAGCCAAGAACTGATTTGGTCAAAAAGTTCCAACAATTACTATTCTATGACCTGACATTTAGAGTTGAAACTTGAAAGTGAATCATCAAGTATTGGGTAACTTCCAAGACCTTTATAGACTGACTACTGAGAACAAAGAGCCACTGATCCAATGGTGGTGGTTTCTTCAATTCAAATGGACTGATTGGTCATTGGGTTAATAGGAGCTCACGAGATGCCAATGGAAAGAAGCCAAAAACAATAACCGAAAGGTCACAGCTTTCTTTTGTTTTGATTGAAAATGGACAAGATAAGGATCACTAATACAAAAAATACAGCTCAGAGATGTATATATGTATATATATTGACAATAATGTAGGACAACATGCAGACCGATCATATGCTCTCATTGGAAAATGCCTTCTTTGATGTTTTGGAAAATGTCCAGCATATATGAACAATGTCTTGCATTCAAATTCTTAAAGTGTAATAAAGCTACTACTTTTCGTGTTAGCTTCTTTTATTTATCCAAAAATGTTAGACACACAACACATTTTTTAACAGGGCTTTAAATGTATTGTACCCTGTGCTGTTTCAATTTTCACATTTTTCTATGCACTTCTCACACAGCACATAGTATATGTATTTAAAACCCTGTTGTGGAATATGTTGTGTGTCTAGTATTTCTCTTATCTATCTCACGAGGTTAAATTTACACCAAGATCATTGGTTTTTTCTGTTTTTTTGTTTGTTTTGTTGTTGTTGTTGTTGTTGTTGGGTTAATTGCTATTTACCTTACTATAATTAGGTCTATTTTTGCTTTACTTTTTTATGATTTAAAAGTAGACATTTAACCTCCTACAGTTTTGGACTAAAGTAAAACTATTAAGATTTTTCTAAAAAAATCTTCACATGGGGATAAAGTGTTACAATTAGCCCCACATAGGAGAGTTTAAATGTCAATATTAAACTCACATAGGCAAACCCTAAAATTAGTACCACACGGAGTTAAGTATTCAAAATTAACCCCAAATAGGTGGGTTATCTTCACAAAGGGGATTAAGTGTTAATATTGTTGGCAATTAGAATTTTCATCAGTTTTGAGAAAATTTTTAATAGTTTCACTTTAATCCAAAATTACAGGGGCTAAAGTATCCACCTTTGAAGTACATGGGGTTAAAGTGAAAATGAGCCTAATCACAGGGGGAAAAAGTGCAATTAACCCTTTTTATTAGTGTATGATACATATATATATGTTTGGTATGAGGGAAAGATAAGAAGGAGAGGGGTGAAGGGAATAGAGGAGGAAAGATGGTATAATTGCTTGTTTGGTACGAAGGATGGATGAGAGGACGAAGAGAAAGAGGAAAGATGGTATATTCTTACCTTCAGACTCACAAATTTGAATTCGTTCAAAAATGTATAGATTATGAAAGAGAAAATGATTTTTCTTTTGACATTTTGGTCATTCAATAAATGTAGTACTTTATCAATGTTATGGTAAAGTAATAAAATACTCCCTCCGTCCTATTTTATGTGTCCATCTTTCTGTTTTGGGATGTCCCAAAATTATTGTCATCTTTCCTAAATTGGTATACAAATTTTACTTAGTTTCCTAAACTACCCTTCCTTGCAATCAACACCAAAACAAAACAAAAAAGAAAGTGCAATGATTATGAGCAATTGTGGAAAATAAGTGTAGATTATTTTTGTCCCCTTAAATAGTTGGATTCCCCAAGATGGACGGACACATAAAATGGGACAGAGGTAGTATAAAATATTCCCTTCTTTCATTCCTTGCTTCACTCGATCTTATTAAACCAAACACAAGGAAGAAACGTTCCCTACCCTTCCCTACCCTTCCCAAAGAATAATTTTAATATTTGAAATTAATTTAGAAATTGGCCACCTTCCTCCCCCTCCCCCCCCCCCCCCCCCCCCACCCAAAAAATATATATATATATATATATAGAAAATTTGCAGGATATATGTGTAATTTTAATATTTTGAATTTAATTTAGAAATTAGTCCTCCCAAATTTTTTACATTTACAACATCAAACTATCTATATAAAAGTCCATTTAAAAATTAAAAGCCCTAAGGCCACGTTTGTTTTGTAGGACTAATCTAGGGACAGAACAAACTAGAATAATAGTCCATTTTAATCAAATAGTCCGTTGTTTCATTGGGTAGCCAAAAAGTGCATGATTAATTGTCAATATCAACTTAATAGTCCCCATACTACATGGGGTGTGGTGTTAATAGTCATCCATAATAATGAAAGGGAAGAATAACACCTCAATACCATCTCGTAAGATAGACATAGCCTAAATCTAATTGACATAAGTACTTTTTGCTAACTTACCATCTTAATGTCACTAATTTCAGAGAGTTAATTTTTTCCCACTTTTGAAATGGCCTCAACTTTAGACTGAATAGGTATATTCAAATTCAAAGTGCCTTTTTTTTTCCTTTTCTTTTGGTAGTAAAAGTCATGGGTATTTATATATCATCCAAATTCAAAGAACTCTTTTGTTTCAAAATCTCATGATGATTATTGACAGTAATTAAAGTTCCTAAAGGCTCCAAAATTGGGACAAGTGCAACAGCATCCTTCTGTAGATGCACTACTCGCCATGTGATGATTGTATTTTCATGGCCCAAAGCCAGAAGGTACAAAACCCTAGCTTCTATGGGGTGTGTCGACACTTTCCTTTTGCTAAAGGATATATACAGGACAACCACCCAGAGTGAGGCATATATATACCCCTATATATATATATTATTTTCTGTTAAAAATTTGATGTATATTGTTGGACTCGTTCTCTAATTGTTTAAGCTTTTAACATGATATTCATGCTTTATTTGTGAAAGGTCTCAGGTCCGCTCATGTCGCTATATCCCTGCTTTGGTGTGGAGTTTATTTTGTTGCCTTTCTCATGTGAGAGACGAGGTCCTATATGAGGAAGGGTGTTAGAACTTGACAGACACTATTTAACCTGGGATTTATGGTATCGTAAAGAGTTAAGACACATTTTTTCATGTAAATTTCTTCTATTTTGGATTCGTAATTATTATGAAAGTACAATTTTATTATAAAATGTGATTATTTCATGATCGAGGTATTATCTTGTCTATGTGAATGGACACTACTTCAATAAAGTTCTTCAAAAATAATCTGTACTATTCTATTGGTTAGTCAACTTGTGAAATAGTGTCTATGAAAAGCTACATGTGAGTCAATCACAAATTATACCAACACACGTGTTTCTAAAGAACTTTATATACAATGTATTTTCTTGCATGTTTATGGACTAATTGTGTAGTGGAGTTATGTATCTTAGTATGTGCAACGAATCGCTGTACTTTATGCATATACAGTTTTTCGACCTAATGCAACTTTAATCTTAACCACTACATGCTCAAAAATGGCTTTTGATGGTATGTCGCCTGCAGAAAATTTCTAAGGCTCATGGCCACCAAAGTAGGCACTTTAGCTTTGAGGCTAATGAACGAGTTCAATTAAACACAAAATGCATAATTTATATATATACATATATTGCATATACAGAAATACATATTTACATATTATGTACACATACCATTTCGCAAGTACTTGTACCTGTTAGGCACCCAATTGGGTCGTTTGCAAACTAAAATATTCACGGGTATTCTAATTCCCTAGGTTCGAAAAACAGCCATATATAAGATATGTATAATATATGTCTGGGTATATGTATAATTGGACTCACTTATTACAGTGTGATGAGTTGAAAGCATCTCCAGTTTGACAAATTCCTTTCCATGATTTTGGAATTGGTCCCATTCCTTCATCATTAAAGCTTTGTGACTCTGGCCACACACCTGATTAACAAAAAAAAAGTCGTACATACAAGCAATCATTCTCCTTTTCACTAGTCAATAAATGCATACAACCTTGTATGTAATCAAAGACGCACACAATCATATAAAAATGCCCAACTAAGCTAAGCAAAATATATGTTCCATGTTTAGAGTAATGCATTGGTCACTAACATGACTTTAACAAACAAAATTTACTAACATTTTATTTGTTTTCTAGATGGCATTATAGGCTCCGCTGAAAGTAAAATGTCACGCAAAAGAGAGATAGAGTGTTAGTGAATTTTATTTGTAAAAATTATGTTAGTGACCATAGAATTACTCTCTATGTTTATGTGTACATGGAAAATAATAAATAGGCCAAATTTAATTATCGAATGATGTGTGAGGGGCAACTTTGCTTTTTATTTTTTATTTTTTATTATAGGTTCAATAAATGTAAAAGTCATGCTTTTTTATTTTGTAGTGAAAGAAGAGTTGTACTTGAAAAAAAGTTCACTTATTATGGATGCTGAATATGTTAGGCTCAAAAGCTTACTAGGGGTTAACATAAAACAATTGAAAGAACATAACCTACACAAACAGGCAACTATAGAAACTGCAAAAGTGATTCATGGTCAAGTGTGACCTCTTTAGGAGAAATTATCTCCTGTGTGACCTGTACGTCCCACGTCGGTATGTAATAAAGTAATGAAGATCACAGTGTATCCGATGAGATGATCACATGGAATAATTTCTCCGTCTTTTCAGGTATGTGGGTGCTTTTAGTATTACTCTATTACCATAAATATATATATATGGATTGCAGTTACCACTATCCAATAGGCCAACAATGACTTCTCTGCCATATCTAGCTTTGAGTAAGAAATCTTCTTTGTTCATTTGGTTCAATTGTTCTTCCTCTTCTAAGCCTACAAACTCCCATGACCTTGTGGTCTGCAAAGAGTACTTCCTTGGGTCGCTTCGAAACACAGATACCACTCCTTCCATATCTATCAAACCAACAATTACTATTAACCATTTATGTATACATGCATATATAAATTAATAGTATACACAAACATTGAGGGAGTTGATATTGAAATGGATTAATATAGAGCTCTTGAGATAGCTTTTCCGGAACCAACAGTCACTTGTAAAGTGATTGTTAAAATATCGCGACTATGGTCCATTTGGCAACAGTTATTGGGAGTCTATAAGTAATTGTGGATCTCCCAAAACTGCCAACAAATTGGGAGTCAATGACAAAAATTTGCGGCAGCCCAAAAGCTATCTTTGGTCAGGTTTTAATCAAAAACATCTGTAAATGAAGCAAAAGCTTTGCCAAACGGATCCTGTTTGGATTGGTCTTGTCACAGTTATTTTACAAAATGAGATTCTCTTTTTTAATTCTTAAAAGCAAATTTTTTTTATTTTTTTTTTAAATACATTCTTATCCCAAGAATTGATTATTTTGAAAGCTAATCCAAAGGAGCTATTTATGGTATTGATTACCGGATAGTTTTGAGGCTTCATCTGGGGTGAGCACTGCGGCGAAGCCATTGATACTGTTCTTGTAACTGTAAAGAAGAGAAGATCTAGCTTCTTCCTCAGATTCTTTCACAGAGAACAGATAAGAATGATGGGTTTCTTCAATTTCATGCAATGCTTTATCTCCACTGTGTTCTCCAAAGTATACTATATATACCTGTAATAACATATATGATTAGAAGTGTGTTATATATTCCACACACACACACACACACACACATAGAGAGAGAGAGAGAGAGAGATCTAATGATAAGACAAAGAAAGAAACCTGTCTTTCAACACAAGAGGCTAACAGAGGAAGAAGAAGAAGAAGTAGAGAGAGAATGTAAAATTTCTCCATAGGAATCCTTAATTCTATGAAGTAAGGAATCTTGGGACTGATATATATTGGGTATATATAATCTTGGTGAATCATATCTCGAAGCCCAAATTTGTAGGGACTCCTTGTAGGCCAAGAAGGGTGCGCCAAGTGAATTAAGGTAAGTACAAGGGCATTATAGTCCATTAATTTGATGTGGGATCCTTACATGTTGTTATGTACTATATGTATACTTGTTGAGATAATGATCTCCTAATAATTTGGAGTTTCTGATTGAAGGACTCCTTTTTTTCGTGTAATTAGTTCGATATTTTATCAGATAGATATACCCTCGTGCAATTAAAATCTTTACTATAACGTTAATTACTTTTTAATCCACAAAGTATGGAATTATACTGTTTTGGTCCCTGTAACAAATTACTCGTTTCACATTTATGAGTAGCGAGCTACTTAATACACATACTTAATTACTTTCTACAATAACCTAAAATATCTAATTGTACAAACCGTTCATGTATTTATGTGGAGAGCAATTTTGTTCACCCAAATTCGCTCACTCATTTAGACTTTTGCTGAATGACACGTGTTCCATTTCATTCTTATTTTGTCCATGTATTATTAACATAATTACTAATTTGAGATACATATCACCCAATAATGACCTTACACTATACTCACTATTTTAAATTAAGATTCTCTTTTTGGAAATTTCAATTATTTAAGGACCTTTTTTTAATTTTTGTGAAAATTTATAACTTATCATAATTGCATTTCTTTTGTGTTTAAAATTCCACTATCACACAAAATGAAAAGTGGGAGAGTTTTAAACAATAAAGAGAATTCTCTAATATGGCTATAGCGGTTTGCTCTTATCATATTACATACAATGAGTGCAGTTTTACTCACTCCAAAATTGCTCACCCTCCTCTTTCATTGGCTAATGTAATGAGGCCAAATATTAAATGGTAATTAATTAATTAGTGGATCCCATTGCATTGGCCATTGAGAGAGGAGGGTGTGCATTTTTGGGGCGAGCAAAAATGTATTCAAAACACAATGGGTACAATTTGAGATCTGGGTGCAAAGTTTTGAGACATAAATATGGATACAATATTTTGAGACCTGAGTGCAATGTTTTGGGACCTAAACCAATTTAGTCGTATCATAGTAGTTTGGATACGACTGGCTACTATGTTTTGAGACACGTGCATGATGTTGAGGATTAGCAGTTTTTGCATTAAATGATAACAACTTTACACGTGACTTTCTCTCAACCACCTGTTCCTTGTCATATAATACGATCATACCACAATGGTCGTATCATAGAATTGTCTATACAATAAGCGTGAAAAGTGATTAGTTAAAATACAATGACTTCTCAAAAAGAACTCTAGAGAATGGTACATTCTGAGTGCACACTCACACTCACACTCACACTCACACATTTTTTTTTTTTTGATAATCGTGTGTGTCCGGGACAGCTTGCGCGCACCTCGACTAATTCCATGAGGCCAGGGCATCCGAGTGAATCATCTGTAACCACTTTTAAGAGAATTCGAACACAAGACCTAAGAGAGTACCCCTAAACACTTACCGCTCGGCCACTTAGTCATGGTTCTCACACTCACACTTACACTCACATCTACTCTAAAATAATTAAAATACTGTATAGTATCATAAAACCAAATCCATGGCCACACACGAATCCAGTTAGATTAATAGGAGATCTTGTCATATTTTATTCAGAAGTCATCACAAATTTTTATTCTTTATTTTATTTTTAGGTTTATTTTTATCATTTGGTGTAGTGTTATTGTACAAGGACATAAGTGTGAGGACCCAGGGGAGGAGGCAATGTTCGAACCTTAGTATGAGTATGGCATGAAGAACATTTTTACCAACTAGGCTCCAAAAGTAATTTCAATTATCTTATCAATTATACTATTTTGTATTTTTTTCGCACATACACATATATACATATACTCACTCACAGTCCTCATCTACTCTAAAATAATGACTTTTTTTTTTTACTTACCTAGATACACACACACCCCCTTAACCCAAGTACTCCAAAACATTACAATGGCCCACAACAAAGCCCAACAAGGGCCACTCTTTCCGACTAAAGAACAAACATGAGCCGGGGGCAAGGAACGACTCCCTAAGGGGAGTCGAACAGTCAATCTCCCCACTGGAGAGAAAGATGTCACCCATTTGGGCAAAGCCCGCTTGGTCTAAAATAATGACTGTTAGTAATATTATATTTGGTCCTAAATCTTCTCACTAGAGAAAAAGAGGTCGCACCATTTGAACAAAACCCGCTTGACCTAAAATAATAACAATTAGTAATAGCAGATCGTGTTGTTAATTAAATTTGAATAGTTTAGTCACACATTATACGAACAACCATTAAAAAAAGTATTCTAAATATTTAATACTTTCACTAAATATAGTTAACTATTTATTTATTTTTAATATTTAGTCCAATAATTCAATTTAGCATATTAATTTTTCTAGCATTTCATATTGTTTACCCTAAATATTTAATATCTTACAAAATATTTTTTAAGCAAAAAATTTCATATTTTACACTTGTAGTCATGTCGGTAGGAACAAGATGAACATTTCTTAAGTTTTGACAAGGAATGTCTATTCCTACATTCTAACAGGAATACACCCATTTTATTTTATTTGGTCATACCAAATTTAGGAATGACATGAACTTAGGAACTACTACTCCATTCTAAGGTTCATTCTTATCTACAAAACCCGCTCTTAGAGTAATGCTGTGCTTTTCAAAATTTGAATCTCAATAACTTCTTGAATACATGTGGCAGTCGACTCATTGGATTTGAATTGTGGGATACTGAAGTGGTCGCGTCATTTTTGAAGGTGGTCCAACTGACACATGTATTTGAAAGCACTTGAAATTCAAAATTTGAGACGCATAGTATTATAACAAATCTAGTCTGTTGGCTGTTCTCCACCCAACCATCCAGATATAGGGACTCTATATTTCATCTCCGATGCCATTTTGGAGTGATGGGAACATGCTTCTCATTACTGATTCTAATGGAATTAGCATGACCGGCCATCAAATTCTTAAAGGGAATCATCACTCATTACTTAAATGATTACCCAATCTGTCTCAATGTAAGAGTGTTTTTTTTTGCTATGTATCTCAATGTAATTGTCTTTTACTCTATTTTGGGATATCAAAATTTAAGAATTAGAATTTTAGTATTAAATTCCTAATTTGGGATCTTATCTGTTTAAAGACCAGCCCGATTTTAATCTTGGCCAAAACTCCTCCACTAATGAAACATAAATACTTCTAATCCTTCGACCAAATAATTGTTGGAAAAGTAGGAAGGATACGGCTATGAATTCTGATTGAGGCGTGCAACAGTTTGCACTGTCCTTAAGAACAATTCCGCCCCTCGGAGTCAATGACTCGATGCACAAGGTCTCAGCGCTATGCTCCCCAGGATTCAGCAATCAGTTTCTTCCAAATGTGCACTCGAATTGGAAGAATATATGAGTGCTCAGATTGCTCCAAAAATGAAGATAAATATTTGAGAGAATGATTTTAAAAGAATATCAAAAAGAGAGAGGAATTTTCTACATCTCAAATGAGAAGAGAGAAGGCTATTTTATAAGACAAATTGCCCAACGGTCATTTTATTAAAAATAAATTTAATAGCCTCCAACGGCCATATTTTTAATATAGGAGTTAATAACCTCCAACGGCCATATTTTTAATACAGGAGTTAATTGATTTAATAGCCTCCAACGGCCATATTTTTAATACAGGTGTTAATAGATTTAATAGCCTCCAACAGCCATATTTTTAATACAGGATATTAGTCATATCAATGTAAATGACTTTGTTCGAATTTTTGAAATAAGAAGGCCCAAGGCCCAAATAAGATAATAAAAATCCAACAATCCCCCCCTATTTTAAAAATTCAAACAACATATAAAAGGAAGTGAAGCAAAAGAATTTAATGCATCAAAACTGGTGCCTTTAGGGCTATGAACCAGTCCCTAGGAATACAAGAAGTGATTTAGAGGAATTTGGTGAAATAAAAATTTCTATGAACCAGAATCCCTTATTGTAAACCAGTCGTCTTGTACCCACATTGACTCCTCAAAATCTGAGCAACTCTAATCGGTGTGGCGCCTCTAGGCCCTGCGCCAATCCTGAATTTTCATAAGTGCTCTAGAAAAGTTGCCCAAGTTTTCATAGAAAGCGGCCCACTTTCACACTTATATAGGTGAATCTATCAGGTATGCATTGCAATTAAACATACCATCCAATTTATATGGACTATGGAATTCATTAAGAGTTTAACTCAACCTTTCACATTGCAATTGCACTATACACCATAGGAAGGGACAAAAACATAATAAACTTATAGTGCATCTCCAATCAACCAATGACTTGATATTACCCATATGAACCTATTTCTTGGGTTCTCCAATTACATAGGTTGGGTTACCATCATTGTTGATTTTTGTTACAGGCATAAGTCCCATTCCCCTCGATGTTTCATACACTAGTTCTCTTCCCTAGTGATTTTATTAAAGGATCATCCAATTTCACTTCTAACCTCGCAAAAGTAATAGATATATCTTCATCATCAAGCAATTGCCTCACAAAATTATGTCTTAGGCGTATATGCCTACTCTTGCCATTGTAGGACTTATTTAGAGCTTGGCTTATAACAGCCTGGCTATCTCAGTGTAAATGATGTAACTGGTTTATTCCATTTAGGAACATCTGCTAAGAAGTTTCTAAACCACTTAGCCTCATTACCAGTTTTCTCAAGTTACAAACTCATATTCTATCTTTGAATTAGTTGTGCAAGTTTGATTGGACAACTTCCAAAACACTGCACCTCCAATAAGTGAAACATAAATTCACTTGTTGATTTCGTCTCGTCTGAATCCGAAATCCAATTTGCATCGCTAGCTATATCCTTCAAGGACAGTAGTAAACCTTTCATAATTCAACCAACTGCATTCCTGATTTTTGAAATTACATACTTTTCTCCCAAAATGTTTGGCTAAAACCTAGCCTTGAAAACAAAAGTTAAATTCTTTCGAATTTCGAAGTGTGTAATACATTTTAAAAAATACTTCTTCCTTATCTCCGGGTATACAAACATTTTTCAAAATTGAATTTCTTCCCGAAGGTGATATTCAACTCGCCAATACTAATTAAGTAAGCATTTTCACTTTCCATTGAAAAGTATCTTTGGTAACAACTGTGTTGTTACACTTTGCATACACACACTCAATTCAATTAACTATCCTTCAAAATTATCATGGACTTTAATGTATCACTTGGCTCAAAATGAATCCAAAAGGTTTACAAAGAAAATTGCTATCTCAACATTTTCCAATATTATGATATTAATCATAAAAGCCAATAGTAACTACTATAATTTTAAATCCATAAAATTATATTGACGTCACCCATATCTTTCATATCAAATAAGTGACAATATATATATATATATATATATATATAAATTTACACACTTTATTCTTTATAAACTCATTTGGTTTATCCAACTAAATTTTCACCTCTAATTCTCCATATAATAAGGTGTTTACATGCATTTGATAATTAATCAAAGCATGAACAATAATATCAGCTAGTACAGATTAACTGATGTAAAACAGGAGAATATGTATCCAAAGAAACAACAATTTCCTTGAACCCCTTAGCTACTAAAGTAGATTTATATTTTCAATAGTAGAACCACTGGATTTTTAAAATCAACTTTACTAAGGCTCCATTTACCATATGCTCTAAACTCAATATGGCTAGGCGGGATACAAATAGGAGGTTAAGAACCCCTCTATTTCTCAATTTTAAAAAAAATACACGCTCATATAAAGTCACATAGATTTTTATGTCTAAAATTTGCAAGCACCACTGTTAAATGTACGTCTCAAAAAGGCACAAGCTACAACTTTACTAGCAATTTCCTTAGGATTAAAAAATCCTATCATAAGCCAAATAACCAAACTTCAAAATATTTTAATTGAGTTTTTGTATTTTTCCAATACTCAAAATGGATAACAAAAATTGTACCTCGAATGAACTACACATCGCAAGTCAATGCTGTTTGGTCTAAAAATTAACAAGTTCACTAGTTCATACACTAAAATCATAGACCAGTTGATTTTAAAGACTTGCTTTGTAACCATTAATATAAAGCCTTCTTTACCCAAACAAGTACCCTAATATGAGAATAAGATTTTTCTTATGTACAATATCTATTGGACAGTATGGACACAATTGAATCTCTCTCAAAGAGGAAACATGTACATGTAACATATCGATGTATATCTGTAGATACATACATACATACGCGTATATATAAAAACTTGCATGTTGGTTCATAAGCCGATTGTGTGACCATACACAACTAACAATTACTACTAAATTATCATTCACACTTTTAACCATTGGAATATAAAAATAATCTATTTACATAATGGTGTAAATCCCGTTGGGTGAAAGCTTTCAAGACTTGAACAACCAACCAAATAAATTCTTATAGTTGTTGACAAAGAAACCTACAATAAGTCACTAACTTTTGGATATTAATAACCATTTCTACATAATACATGTATTTATACATATTTATATTAAAATAATCCAACACTCTCACATTAGGTGCACATAGTGAAATCTGTTACAAATTATATATTGACTTCTCTGTTACTACCATAATCAGTGAAAAGAAAACTTGAGATCAATCAATTAAAATTGAAACTTTTTTTTTTCAGTAACTGATCACTCTTCCTTATGGTGGACTAGCACTCAAGAATATCATAAAATAGCCCCTATGAAACGTTTTTGTCAAATCAATAAAGATACAAATCACTGCTTTAACTTCACTGCATAATGAATGTCAAAAAAATAATCTGCTTGGTCAAAACGTCCACAAAGCTTTGAATAGTCATTTGAACACTCATAAAGTACTTCAAATAATGTTAATAGTAGAATATCTCACATAAGCCTATTCATATAATTATATATACAAATTACCCAAATAATAATAATAATAATGATAATAATAATAATAATATTATGAGAAGAGGAAACAAGCAACGAGGTAAGCTTTTTGTAAGCAATTTTTCCTTTGGACGGTGACCACCAGGAAGTGCCACTTGTGGACATTTCACAACTTGATTATTTATGGGGGGTGGCTTAGTGTGGTTATGATCCTACGCGGCAAAAGCTAAACTAGCATACCACATGTTCAAGTAGGTGATGGTTGATTAGATCATATTTCATAAATATAAAATAGTTCCTTCCTTGACCCCATTGAAAAGGGATCATATTTGTTCTAAGATGTTCTTGACATAACTCTATTGGAAATTTAAATAGAATAAAAAAAAAATTATCGGATCATTGAGTCGTTTCGTGTTGATCATAGTAACATCCGGATTGTTCTTAAGATTGTTTGAAAAGTAGGAAGGACACGGCTATGAATTCTGATTGAGGCGTGCAACAGTTTGCACTGTCCTTAAGAACAATTCCGCCCCTCGGAGTCAATGACTCGATGCACAAGGTCTCAGCGCTATGTTCCCCAGGATTCAGCAATCAGTTTCTTCCAAACGTGCACTCGAATTGGAAGAATATATGAGTGCTCAGATTGCTCCAAAAATGAAGATGAATATTTGAGAGAATGATTTTAAAAGAATATCAAAAAGAGAGAGGAATTTTCTACATCTCAAATGAGAAGAGAGAAGGCTATTTTATAAGACAAATTGCCCAACGGTCATTTTATTAAAAACAAATTTAATAGCCTCCAACGGCCATATTTTTAATATAGGAGTTAATAACCTCCAACGGCCATATTTTTAATATAGGAGTTAATAGATTTAATAGCCTCCAACGGCCATATTTTTAATACAGGTGTTAATAGATTTAATAGCCTGGACAGCCATATTTTTAATACAGGATATTAGTCATATCAATGTAAATGACTTTGTTCGAATTTTTGAAATAAGAAGGCCCAAGGCCCAAATAAGATAATAAAAATCCAACAAGAAGTAGAAATTTTGTTGAACCAAATTACCCACCACTATAATTAGACTGTAAACGTTCATGTAGAGAGAGAGAGAGAGAGAGAGAGAGAGAGAGAGAGAGAGAGAGAGAGAGAAGGAGAAGCATGGAGGAGTCCACAGACCACCGTCACCTCCACCACCCACCATTGCTCATTGTCTTTACACCACGGACGACCACCAACCACCATCGTCTCCACCGACCACCACCGCCATCCATTTCGGATCTGGACTGGTTCATGAATCTTTGTTTATTATTTTGTTTGGATGTTTGTATGGGTATTTCTTATCTCTTTTCTTTTGTGGTGTTTAGTACCAGCTTATGCATTCTTTGCATTTGGGCTCTATACTGGCTTTTGAATTTGTTTGGCATTCTTTGGAATCATGTGTAGCAGGTCGTGCATGTTTTTGTGTGTGCTTGCAAGGTGCTTGAATTTTTGTCTGAAAAAGGTTTTATTTTTTGCTTTGGTAGCTAAATTGAAGGGTTCTGCTTGTGGGGGATGTTGGGTTTGTGCCCTCAAACCATTGCTATATGTATTAGACATTAGCATTTTTATATATGGATATCAGCTTTACATTTCATTATGTATGTTTCTTTCATGAGATGATTGTTTAATCCATAAGTATCATAGTAAGTATTTCGTGTGTGTATGAGATACATACAATGAGATACGAATTACTATTCTTTGATACTTAAAGCTTGTCACAGTGGATGATGAGACTGGATATCTCATCAGGTATACACTGTAGCATCATTAACTGCCATTGGATGGAGTGATAAATCTCAATCACTATGACTCTTGGTTAGTATGCTAGTGCTTATAGTGCATTGACGGACCTGAGTTTCCTATTGACGCTCAATGCTGTCAACAGTCAATAGGAACTCATAACTTGTATAAGGTACGTGTTCTCAATCTTGAGATGATTATGAACACAGACTATGGATATGGCTGCTTTGACTTACCAATCAGTGAGGTCTATAGAAGATCAACACCTGGGTATCTTGGGTATGTCATGTCCATAGGGTTGTGAACATATATTGTCAAGATAGAATCTACCCTCTGATTCAGAGTAAGCATTCCCTTGAGAATGTCACCAAGTTGATTACTGAGTACTGCAGTCTTGTTGATAAGAGTTATCAACATGTTTAGTAATCATGAGTAGTGAATGAGACTCAAGGAATACAAGAAGTAATCATGATTCAGGTTGACAGTAACAGTTATCCGACTACCTGAATATGATTACGAATGCTGACGGTAGAGGGACATTAGTACACCATACAAGTCTAGTTATCGTTTCGGATATGTTCTTTTGCGTTGGAGTTCAGTTATCGTTTTATAGTGGAATAAACGTTAACTGACTAGTTAGTTAGTTTGCTGATCAAAGAGTTTGGTCATGGTAATTAACAAACTGGTCTGAGCCAACAATAAAGAGCCTAGGAGGTCCCACTCTTAGCTCCGCTAGGATGCTTGGAAAGACACTTGAGGAAGCTGTTAAGACAAGTTCGATCGATTGAAGTATGTTCGATCGATTGAAGTCAGCAGGTTCGATCGATCGAGAATAGTTCGATCGATCGAAGGTTCGATCGATCGAAGTCACTTCGATCGATCGAAGTCTAGGTCGGTTCTGGAAATCTATAAATAGGGCAGCTGCGTTCTGGAAGTTAGTGATCGTCGTTTTTATACGCAGAAGCTGCAGAAACTATCATAGTCTTCCCAAAACCTTCCTATCCTCTCTATTAGGGTTCCCACGAACCCTAGTCTTTCCGGCAGGCATCCGCAGGAGACATAAGGGTGAAGATCATCTAGTGGAGGCTGCTGGAAGTTAAAGTTTCAGAATTGGGTTCAAGACACTAAGGTATAATTCTTGCACCCCTTGTACGCATCTATGGAATTGACGAGTAGTAGATCCTGGAATACCAAAAGTTTTATAACTTAACCTATTTCCGCTGCGCGTTTAAACTCTAACTTTAAACCACTTTTTCCCTCAGGGGATTCTTTAGTAAGGCTTGTAAGGTTGCCTTTTGTGTAATTAGCAAACATGCTCTTGTTGTAGGTTTTTTTTTGGGTTGGGGGCTATGAGTGTTTTTAGTGCTCAATTTACAGGGATTTTTGGGATAAAGAATGGGGCATGTTTTGGTTTCTGTTCTTTAGGGAGTTGATTATCTTTGATATTATGCATCCTTCTATCTTCTTTATTAGTAATAATATATATTTGTTGCTCAAAAAGTACTTGATTAGAAGCTATTGTGGTGATTTTCGAGTTCCTCTTCTTCCCAATTTTCAAAGTATCAAACATTTAGTTATGTTGAATAGTTCAAATTTCACATATTTAGCTATGTAAAATTTGTTCAAATTTTATATAAGGGTAATGCTATACTTTCCAATTTCTTTTCCTGAAAGTGTTTCCTAACACATGTGGCAGTGGGCCCAATTGATTTTGATTGGTTGATATTGAAGTGGTCCTACCATAATAAAGAGGGGCCTACTGCCACATGTGTTGAGAAACACTTTTTGGCAAAAACAAAAATTTGGAAAGCATAGCATTACTCTTTATATAACAGTTGTGCAAAATTTGGAGATGGTTTGGAAGCCTTGTAACTGATTATATGTGGCTTAGGTGCTTCTTTATTTACTCCTTTAAATGGTTGGGGGTTATAGGTAGCTTGTATGAAATTTGGAGATGGTTTGGAAGCCTTGTAACTGATTATATATGTGGCTCGGGTGCTTGATGATTTGCTCCTTTAAATGGCTGTGGGTTTTAGGTAGCTTTGCCTGGCTCTTCAATCTTGTGTTAGGAAACTTAGGGATTTGTGTTAGGTATTGCATTTTGGGAGAAGAGTTTTGAAATTTCTTAATATTAGATATGCGAAAAATGTCAAATTTCACATAAGTAGTGAAATTTGGAGGAATGATTTAGCCAAATTGGTAAAAGGGTGCTCCATGCTATGACCATTATCAAGGTTCTCACCCGGCCCTCCTCCCTCTCCTCTCCTTGTCACACCCCAGCGTAGCAAAACAAGGAAAAAAAATTTTATTTCTGTTTTGGACCCGTAGGTCATGACAAGTGATGGATCGCTTGTCCTGTTCTTAGCTTAACATATACTAGAAAACAATAGGGAAGAAAATATAAAGGACAATCATCAAACACTTACATTACTAAATAGAGAGAGAGAGAATTACAGTGAGGAAAATTTTTTCAGAATGAATAGTGAAGAGAGAGAAAGAAGGGAGGGAGAGGAAAGGGAGGCGAGGGAGGCTGCCATTAGAGAGTATGAGAATCGTAAATTCCCATACAATTTCAAAGGTGTAAGAAGACCTGATGGAAGTGTTAGATACAATACAGACAATGAGTGTACAGAGTCTGATATTGAGAAACAGGAGAAAAAAAAGGCAACAACAAGGAGTGGACAGATATGAAACAGTGTAGAGGATGAAACAAGCTTCTGTTGAATATGAAGGCTCCTCCAAGGTAAAGGATATTGGGAAAGGTGTTCAGAAGGATGTTCTACAGCATAACTATGTGGAAAAAGATGTACATGAGGGTGAATGGCAAGTTGTTAAGAAGAGGAAAGGGGTGAGAAATAAGGAATTAAGTAAAGATCAGCATATTACGATGGGAAGACAAAAGGTATTCACGGTGTTTGTGAATAATATTCCGAACAAAGTGGATGCTGCCTGGTTGAAAGGCATCTTTGAAAAATGTGGGAAGGTGACTGATGTGTTCATTCCAAGCAAAAGGAACTTTGGAGGGAGAAAATTCGATTTTGTAAGATTTGAGGATGAAAAAGCAGCGGAGAAGGCGGTACGATTGTATAACAGAGTGTGGCTCTTGGATCATAGACTAGGGGTCAATTTTGCAAGATTTCAAAAGCTTGAAGAAAGGAATTATAGTAAGCAAGTGCCTATGAAACATGGAGATGCTAAGGAAAGGGGAGGTAAGATTCATAGTGGAGGCAAGTATCATAGAGATGAGTCCCCTCATTTTAATTCTTTTAAAGTGGCTAGCAATGCTAAATCCTATGCAGAAGCAGTCAGGAATGGTGCTAGTCCAGACTCAAAATTGAATAATGACAATGGTAAACAACTCCCACTGATGGCCAAGTCATGCAAAGGTTCCTACAATGATCTCCTTGTTTCAGAACTCAAACGTAGTGTGGTGGCGTTCTCAATAAGTGAAGTTGATGCTGAATTCATTAAGGAGTGTTTCTCGAGGGAAAATGTCTTTGATATTGAGGTTAGATGCTTGTCTAATGCGTGCTTTTTGTTAACTTTTGAAGATGATCAGTTCTTAAATGCTATGGAGGAGAGGTGGTTCTTCAAGATTGAAAGATGGAGGGAGGATCTGGATTTTAACAGAAGACGAATTTGGCTTGAATGTTCAGGCATTCCATTGATGGTGTGGTCTGGGGACACATTCAAGGAAATTGCTAGTCTCTGGGGAGACTTTATCTGTTGTGATGAAGCCACTCAGAAAATGAAATCCTTCAAAATGGGGCGGGTTCTAATTCTCTCTAAATCAATGCCCATAATTGATGATGTTATTGAAATTAATCTTGAGAATTTGGTGTTTCCAGTAAAGGTGTCTGAGTCAAGAAATAGTCATCTTCCTTTTAATCCTAAAATAGTTAATTCGAACAATTCTGACCTAGGAGATAATTTGAACTCACCATTGAGGTTTGCTGATAATTTGAAAAACATAGAAGAAGAAATTATTCAAGAATCGAGCAATGATGTTGAGGGTGGGAAAGGAGAGAAGATGATGAGTTTTTTGGCTCCCAAGACAGCAGGCTGTGTTTATCTCAACGGACAACTGTCAATGATGTTGATGTTGTTGAGTCCCAAGGGCGGTTGGGAGGCGCCTCAAAAAGGCTGTCTACCAATGTTGTTATGATTACTTCAGATAGTCCAACAGTCAATGAAGCCGTTGGGCTTACGGGAGAAAATAGCATAGCCTCTGCAAGCTGCGTTGGAATTGAGAAAGGACTGGGCCCGTACGTCCCAAACGAAGGAATCTCCATGTCCAATAAATGTATTGGGCCTGCTTTGTTTTATGGGACAAGGCCCAATAACCGAAACGAGGCTCCTTTGGTGGATAGTTCTATTGATATTGTATCTGATAATTCTTTATTAAAAGCTATGCATGATAACACCCGGAGTGATAAGGATATAGAATCCATTAAATCTAGGGTTTATCCACTTAGTTTGGGCATTGCTCAATCTGTCCCTAAGCCCCTTGTTGTTGAATCGAAAGAAGAGGCTAGTGAGGGGGATAATCACTTTGCTCAGCCCAGGATGGCCTATTCAATGAACAGATTGGAGGCTTCTAATAATAAGTGGAGATATATTAAGGAAATTCCCAAAATAGAAGGGTCATCTGATCGTAAGCGACGAAGCTCCACAAAGAAATCCAAAGGGGCCAAGAAAGGTATACTGAATCGGAAGGGACTCAAAAAAGGAAAAGTTGCAAACGAATCGTTGTCAGATGGGGATTTTGTTCGTCGATACTTGTGCATCCTCAATGAAGCAGAAGCGGTGTGGAAAATGGGAAGAATTATAAGCTACAAGGCCCCCGGTAACGATGAAGAGGTTATTCAGAATTTGACAGAGATTGAAAAGCAACACAAGGACAGAATGCAAGATACGATTGGGGGGGAAAACGATGCTTAGAGCATCGTGTTTCTCTGAAAATTTTCCTGGGTGGCTGTAATCTTTTTCTCAATGAAGATTATGTCATGGAATGTTAGGGGATTAGCAAGACCTGAGAAATGTATGTCAATTAAGCGATGTTGTGCTGAGAATAAAGTGGAAATGCTGTTGTTGCAGGAAACCAAATTAGCTGATATGGACAGAAGAAAGATCAAAACCATATGGGGTTTTGATAATTTCGAGTTTTTAGTAGAGCCAGCTGTTGGGTTTTTAGGTGGTTTGGGGGTTGTGTGGAATTCGGCATGCTTCACCTTGGAAGGCAACATTTGTTCGAAAAATTGGATCTGTCTGTGTGGAAAGTGGGTGACAGAGGACTTCAAGTGTTTTATTCTAAATGTGTACGCTCCGTGCGGGGATAATGAAAAAAAGGAACTGTGGATAGCCATTTTGAATTTAAAGAGAACGATGCCTGGAGCATGGTGCTGTGTGGGAGATTTTAACTCAGTTAGAAGCAAAGAAGAACGGTTGAGGTGTAATAGCTCATCCATTGCGATGTCAGAATTTAACTCCTTCATAGACGATGGTGAACTCTTTGATCTCCATTAATTGGGAAAAAATTCACTTGGCAGGGCCCTGACAATAAAAAGAGTAAGCTTGATCGTTTCTTGTTATCCATTGAATGGATTTGTAAATTCCCCCAGTTGGCTCAGTATGGGTTGCACAGATCTCTCTCTGACCACTATCCTATCTTTCTCAAATCTGATGAGATTGATTGGGGTCCAAGACCTTTTAGGTTTATGGATTGCTGGCTGCAAGATGTTTCCTTCATGAAGGAAGTTAAGTCTACATGGGAATCTATGAATCTTAGCTTTCATTCTTCCCAGAATATTGTGTCAAAATTCAGAAGATTGAAAGGTTTCTTACGATCCTGGAACTCCAGAAGATTTGGGAACATTGATAGTAAAATTTTAGAATGTGAATTTAGAATTGATGAACTTGACAAAGCAAGCGAATTGAGGCAACTTTCAGAACTAGAAGTTACAGAGTTAAAGATCAAAAGGCAGAATTTATGGGAAGCATTGAGAGCAAAGGAATCATTATGGAGACAAAAGTCTAGAAATAAGTGGATCAAAGAGGGGGACCTTAATACGAAGTTTTTTCATAATGTAGCCCACTTTAGAGCTAAGAGAAACTTTATTGGAGGTTTGTTGATTAATGAAAATTGGGTTTCAGATCCTAAGGTTGTTCGAAAGGAAGTGATTGAGTATTTCAGAAAGGTGTTTTCCTCAAAGCAATGGTCAAGACCTGTTTTGGATGGATCGCTCTTCAAGAAACTATCTCAGGTAGACTCATCATTGCTGGAAGCCCCATTTACTATGGAAGAAGTTAAGGCTGCCATTTGGAGTTGTGATGGATCGAAAGCACCTGGACCAGACGGGTACAACTTTAATTTTATTAAAAGATTGTGGTCAGTTTGCTGCAAAGAGATCATGGATCTTGTGGATGATTTCTTCTCATATGGTAACCTCCCGAATAATGCTAATTCATCTTTTATTGCCCTTATTCCAAAAATTGAGAATCCCTTGGAGTTAAAGGATTTTCGTCCTATCAGTCTCGTGGGAGCCATATATAAGATCATAGCGAAGCTACTTGCTAATAGACTGAAGAAGGTAATGAGCAAGGTTATCAGCGATAACCAAACTGCGTTCATAGGTGGGAGGCAAATATTGGATGGGGTTATGCTTGGTAATGAAGTTATCGACTGTCTTAAGAAGGATGGGCAAAAGGGTATTATTTTAAAACTCGACTTTGAGAAAGCTTTTGACTGCGTGGAGTGGGAATTTTTAAACCAAGTTATGTCAAGCATGGGCTTTGGGGAAAAATGGCGGGCTTGGATTATTGCTTGTGTCTCAACAACTAAAATTTCAGTCTTGGTCAACGGATCTCCCACAGAGGAAGTTACTACCCAACGAGGCCTCCGTCAAGGTGACCCATTGTCTCCTTTCCTTTTTTTGATCGTTGCCAAGGCCTTGCACATTTCGATTGTCAGCGCAGAACAAAAGGGTCTGGTGAAAGGAGTTGAAATAGGAAGGAATAGGTTCTCTATTTCTCATCTTCAATTCGCGGACGATACAATTATTTTTTGCTCACGAGAGGATGAGGGACTGGTTAATTTTAGAAGGCTACTGAGGTGCTTTGAACTATCTGCGGGTTTCAAAATCAACTTTTCAAAGAGCTATGTTCATGCTCCCGAATTCTTTCGATTTGAGCCATTGTGCATCAATATTGGGCTGTAACAAAGGATCTATACCCTTCACTTTTTTGGGTTTCCCTATTGGAGCCAGGCAAGATAGGAAATCTATGTGGGAACCAATTATCAGGAAATTTAAAATTCGGCTGTCATCTTGGAAACATAATTGTTTATCATTTGGTGGAAGGTTGACTCTAGTAAAGGCAGCGCTGTCTAATCTTCTAGTGTATTTTATGTCGATGTTCCAAGTTCCAAAAGGGGTGATTGAGGAACTTGAAAAAATCAGACGATAGTTCCTTTGGGGAAGCTCTTCAAATAGGAGGAAAATATGCAAAGTTGGGTGGGACGTGGTATGCAGGTCGAAACAAAAGGGTGGGTTGGGTATGGGATCTTTGAGAGAGCTTAACCTTGCTTTGTTAGGAAAATGGTGGTGGAGGTTTAGAGTGGAAAAGGACGCACTTTGGAAAAAAGTGGCATGTGAAAAATACAATTGGAATTTTGACGGAAGGGATCTGAAGTGCCTACGTCGTGCTAATGTGTCAAGAGTGTGGAGAGACATCTTGGACCTAAGGAAAATTGATGTAGTTTCTAATATTATTGGGTTAGAGAATTGTAGATGGATTATCGGAGATGGGCAATCTATTAAATTCTGGAAAGATTCATGGTATGGGGATCAGCCCTTGAGCAGAGAATTCCCAAGATTATTTTCCCTTTCAGTTAACAAGGATATTAATGTTTTTGAGACTGTTCAACAAGCAGCCAACTTCTCTTTTCAATTCAGGAGGGCTTTATTTCAATGGAAAATTCAAGACGTCAACAGGCTATATGCAAGGCTCAGCACCGTCATCCTTTATGAAGGAAGACCTGATAAAATTATTTGGAAAGCGAGTAAAGATGGAACTTTCTCGGTTAAAAAGTGTCGGGATTTGATAGAACAAGCAAAAGGCTTAAATGATGTTCCTTGGGCTGATTTGATTTGGAGGTCAAAAGCTCCAGCAAAGGTCCTTTATTTTTTATGGCTTGCAATCTTGGGTAGAATTCCCTCTAAAAAGTTCTTAGCTTCTCGGGGGATGGTCCTTAGTCATGAAGATAGTGTATGCCCGTGGTGCAAAAGTGTGATTGAGGATGCTGATCATCTTCTTCTTCTTTGTTCATGGGTCTGGAATCTTTGGGGTCTTGTTTGGCAATGGTGGAATGTCTCTTGGGTATCAGCGGCAAGCATAGAAAATTGGATTTTACAATGGGATGGTGCTCTCTTATCTGTGGATCAATTGCAATGGTGGAGAACAGTGGGATTCGCAGTCGTGTGGTCGATTTGGTTGGCCAGAAATGAATCGGTTTTTAATAAGAAAATGTGGAATATGGAGGAAATTTTTGAGTTGGTAAAAATACGTTCATTCTATTGGATTAGAGCGCTGGACCCATTGTTTGCTTACTCCTATCACGATTGGTCGGAGGATCCAAGAAAACTTCATAGATGGAAACCAAATCTTATTTCAAATGGAAGAGCTTTGGCAAACTGGTCGGCTCCGCCTTCGGGGTTTGTTAAGATAAACGCCGATGGATCTGCTTGGGGGAAGCCTAGAATAGCTGGATGTGGTGGAGTTTTACGCAACGAGAAAGGTCATATTTTGGGTGTCTTTTATGGACCCTTGGGAATTATGGATTCCAATGAAGCAGAACTTGAGGCTATCAGACAGGCTTTGAACTTCTTTATTAAATCTGGAGTGGTTTCGAAAAGCTTAATTGTCGAATCAGACTCTCGTATTGCAGTCTCATGGGTCACTAACAGTTCGGCTAGACCATGGAGACTTGGGAACTGCTTCAATGATATTGATAAGAGTATTTGTTCAATCGGGAGTGTGGCCTTCCTCAATGTCTTTCGAGAAGCGAATAACTTTGCGGATCAGTTAGCAAAGAAAGGGGTTACAAGAGATGATTTTTTTGAAGCACGGTGGTGAACGCAAATTGAGTGCAATGTCAGAATGCTGAGTTTTGGGTGGCTGCCTTTGTTATGTGTAGGAGGATTCTGAGCTTGGTTGTGGTTTTAGCAGTTGAGGTCATCTCAATGGATCTCTAGGTAAGTTGCTGCTTAGGCTGACTCGGATAGGCGACAAAATGATTCGGTGGAAGACGTTGTTGGACATTCCTGTTTTTCTATGCTTTGTCCGTCATGATTACAAGAGTAGATAACGGATTGGACTTGTTAAGTGTTACTGCTGGCTGTTGGTGTGCTGTCATGTAGTTGAAGTTGTTATCAATATTTTGGATGCCTGGGCTTTTACTTGTGTTATGGTGTGAGACAGATTTTGCTCAATGTGGGCTGCCCGCTGCAAAATTTGTGTTGTTAATACTGGAACTTGAGGGATTAAAAGGATTCTCCTTACTAGTATGATGCTGAATTTTTGGACTTTTCGACAGGTGGGATTATTCGATGGTATTGAATTGTCATTTGTCTTTTTATGGGTCTGCCTTCAATGGTGTTCTTTGGTGTGGATCGAAGACTATATCAGATTTTAGCTGGGTTCGTACTTCCAAATGGGTGTACATCTCATGAGATGAGCCACATTGCTAATGGCTAGAAAATGAAAGGCCGCTGCTGCAGAATCTTTTTTGACCTTGGTCCGTCTTGTGTTGCAGACTTGGGTTGTCTGGAGATTTTCTTTCATGTTTTGTTTGGATGTTTGGGTTTTGTGGGAGCCAATTCATTGCTGAGGAAAAAGGAGCTCATTAAGGTTTGCTCTTACGATCCGGCTCCATCGATTAGCAATGAAGTTTTTGTGGCTATTGGGGATCTCAACTTATCTGGTGCTCAAAATGGTTAAGAGTTGGTGGAGTTTTTTTTTGCTGCATAAGGAATGGAACAAAAACTCAATTATGGGGTCGTCAGGATCATCTTTCTTTTACTCCTCTGAGTCTGGTAGGGGGCTGATATGCGCTGCTATTTAGGCTACTTTTGGGCTGCTATGGAGCTATTTTGTTGTGTTTAGGCTATGCTATGGTGACTATAATTGGCTCAATTAACTACAGCAGAATAGGAAGAAAATTTGTGGTGCTAATTAATGGCAGATTGGGGAATACATGGATTCATGGTCTAGTTAATTTCTTTCTCCAAAGAATGGGACCCGTATGCTCAGAGATACTTAAGTTGCAGCCAGAGATGGTCAGCTTCTTGGTTTCCTGCAGATTGGATCGCTGGCCCCTCGATCTTTGCTTTCTTCTCTCAAATGCGTTTTGCCATTCGGTTTGCTGGAAGGTGGGGTTAATTGGGGGGTGTATTATTTGGTTGTGGTTTAGGATGATAGTGTTCAGTGGCTTGTTCAATTAGCTGGAAGTACTTTGTTCTTATATTGGGCTCATGGTATGTGTCTAGAAGATCTTTATTTTTCTTTTGGTTGTTTGTAATATTCTGGTTTTATTTTGGTTTTTTGCTAGGCTTTAAAGGCTCTTTGGATGTGTGTTGTAAGGTGGTAGTCTTCCAAGATTTTGTTCAATGGTTTACCATGATCAATATAAATTGATTTTTGCTGAGCAAAAAAAAGGGAAGAAAATATAAAAATACTATTACAGCTTCAAATAATATTACATTGTCCTTAAATAAAATATCCTTAAGGCACAACCGCCTTATTCAAATTAAAAAAATATTATTCATATCTTTATTACAACTTTATTAAATTATAAAAGAAACGCTGCAGACTCCTCTAGCTGGCATAATCATATTGCCCTGCATAACCATTTCCTGAACATTTTGGATGTTTAGGATAAAATAAAGTCATTAGCAAATGAAATTTGAGTGAGTATAACGTACGAACACGCAAGCAATGTATATAAAAGTACATTAACAGTTATTATGAATGTTCAGTACCTTAGAGTATGGTTAATCTATTAGTCCATTCATTGCACAATATCAATTAGTAATATTTGGGAAATGAATATTTAAGACCTTGCATGAACAATTAATGAATTATCTCATCTTACTGACTCTTTTATCTCGACCACAAAACCCAACACAAGTGGTTCCCCTAAACCTCCGGCTCAAGCTGTTAGTTTAGAATACCTGTCGATATGTCTGCGGTATCTAAAGCGACTTGAACGTACCTAGACATTCAATGTTACAATAACCTATGGAATACTTTAATTAATCTACCGTATCTAAAGCGGCCAGAAATAATTTAAAGCTACCAGCAGACTGACCTACTCTATCAAAAGCGGCCTGGGCTCAGCCTCTTACTTAATCTACCGTATCTGCAGTGGCCTGGAATAATTAAGGCTATCACAAGACTCTGATTGACCTACCATATCAAAAGCGGCATGGGCTCAACCCTTCTTAATTAATCTACTGTATCTCAAGCGGCCTGGGATAATTAAGGTTACTCTTCCTGAGACATTCCCTCTTTACCCATTTTTACAACATATATGCTGACCAACGACCCATTTCCATACATGCCATCTTGACTATGCAAATGAGTAGGTTATTCTCTTTCTTGTTTATATAAAGGTATCAGAGCGGGCGTACAACTTGTTCTCTTTTTATATATTTTCTTATAAAGGTATCGGGGCGCTTTCTATTTTTCCTTAATATGGTATCAAAATTATTTATATCTGATTACTACAAATGGTATTCAGAGCTACGAATTCCTATTCTCGTATAATGGTATCAGAGCTAATTAAAAATATAATTATTACGAATTAAATAACTTTGTCGAGAAAAGTCAACCGTTGACCTAGAATGGCCAAAACAGCTAAGTATAGTCAAAAATAAGATTTTCGATTCAAGAGTTAAAATGTCCCGCGAACAGTTGACAAGAGTTCAGAGCTTAACAACTAGATCATCATATGTCAAATGTGATTTTTAAGAATTTTCAAAAGGAAGGGAACCTAGTAAAAATAATGCCCCAATATCATGTACTGTGTAAAATTCGGCAATTTTGCCTTCGGAGGGAAAGTTGATTTTTTATCTATAAGGAATTGATTTTTAAAAGTATTTTTATTGAATCCAAATGGGAGGTATTTCGTTAATTACATTACTGACTTAAGTAAAATAAATGGAAGAAAGAAATGATTTACTTAAATGTCATGAATGGAATTAACATACAGTGAAAGCACTATTCAGTTAAACTGCTTAGAGAAACAGATCATTCTGTCACAGAGGGGCAAGACCGGTCATGGTCTTTTAGCAGGACCAGTCATGGTCATGACCAGTCCTAATACTTATGTGGCACCGGTCATGGTCTGGACCAATCCTAGGTATGTTTTGCGACCGGTCCTGGGTCGTCTTCTTCCTCGGGACTATACAGTTGCAGAGCATGTACGAGTTTTACAAATCTGAATGATACAACAAGTATAATATACCATTCTCTTCTTTTTTTCGCATAGATTACGAATATATAAGACTTAAGTCTTAATTCCTAACGTAGCTCTACTTATTGATGAAAATCCGAGAGCCGTTAAAACTTCGTTTTGACTGTACGTCGCAACCGTTACAAATTAAGGTCTAATATTTTGAAATAGAAGTTACTGGAACTATAATCTTTCATTTCCAATTTACAGAAATCAGTTTGGTTGAGTTTGGTGACCACCATTTTTAAGCTTCCATAACTACATATATGTATATATACGTATATCTCTAAAATTGATACCCTTGGCTTGTGCGTAATGACTAACATTACATTATAAGTGAGTCCGAGAGACTCACAGTGTGCTAGATTGAGCTGTGAGACTTGCCGAAGAAAGACGGAAATTTCGTAATAAAGTTATGAGCTTAACGATGGCTATGGCTATGGACTCTTGAGTTCACTGTGACTTCTAAGTGCTGTTTTTCCTTTCTTTAAATCCCAGAACTATATGTGTGCGTGATTGAGAGGGAGAGGGCAAGCAATGGAATTAATGCTTATATATGTGTGTATATGGTGATCCGAGAGAGAGAGATAGAGAAAGATAGCTTGAAAGCTTACTATGAGTGTTTACCAAATGGGATCGAGTGTGTATTGGGTTTGCAATGTATGAACTGATCTCATATATAAGGAAATAAGTGAGCAAATTACAACTGTGAATTATTGGACGCAATGATCATAAGGATATAATTACAAGTTGTGTGAGAAGTGACCACATCAATCACTTCGTAATAATAATTCATCTAGTTGTTAATAAGATTGGTTTAGTTAGTCCAGTTAGGTCAGTTAAGTTGGTCCAGGTAGTCTAGAAAAATACCACAAATAAATATTAGGGACCAAAAATGTAGTCGACGTGATACATATTTTATTAATGGTTTTAATCCCAACTCGTAAGGTAATTTAGGGGCGCAGTCTTAAGCATAATGATAATAATTAAAAATACTAAAGGGGTCACAAAATTAAAGTTATAAAATTATAGTAAATCAACATAAGTATTTTTCATTTATGGAATTAATACTACAATTAAAAATAATACATAATAGTAAAATAAATGGCATTGAGTTAACAACTAATAACACTAGCATTATTTAATAATTAGAATTAATAATACCACAACTTAATTAATCTATAGCAAATAAATAAGAACTGACACTTTATTTATTAATAGGGGCGCGAAAATACAGTTGTTACATCACTCTCTCCTTAATAGAGATTTTGCCCCGAAATCTGAGCTGACTAGCCTTGAAACAACTCTGGGCACTTAGTTCTCATATTTGATTCCAATTCCCAAGACGCTTCATTCTCATCACGATACTTCCACTGAACTTTCATTAGAGGAATATCCTTGTTCCGCAACTTCTTCATACTATGATCCAGAATACGTACAGGTCTCTCTCTATAGGTGACATTCTCGTGGATCTCTATGTCATTGAAATCAATAGCGTACCACTCCTCGAATCGGTGATACCTTCAAAAGTACATGATCCCTGACAGTGAACTCCTTATCCTTTCTATGTTTATCTGCGTAGCTCTTCTATCAACTCTGTGCGGCACGCATCATCTCTTTTACAACAATTATCTTCTCGTTGGTTTCTCTAACTAAGTCTGGTCCTAGCAGTTCTTTATCTCCAATCTTCCCAACAAAGTGGGGATTGACACGGTCATCCATACACTGCTTCGAATGGAGTCATCCCTATACTTGAATGGTAATTGTTGTTGTAAGCAAATTTGATTAATGGAAGGTGTATATTCCATGAACTTTCAAAGTCTATGACACATGCCCTAAGCATATCCTCCATAACCCGATTGGTGGGTTCAGTCTAGCCATCGGTCTGTGAATGAAAAGCAGTACTCAAACTTAATGAAGTTCCAAAGCTTCTTGAAGACTTTCCCAGAATCCTGAAGTAAATCGTGAATCACGATCTGATATAATAGACACTGGTATTCCATGTAGTCGTATAACTTGTTGAATGTACATCCTACTCATCTTCTCCACTAGATAAGTCATACTGTAAGCAATAAAGTGAGCGGACTTCATTAAACGATCCACAATCACCTAAATAGTATCGTGGTTTTTTTGTGTTCGGGACAATCCAACAACAAAATCCATTGTGATGTATTCCCACTTCCAACCTGGAACAGGTAGGGGTTGCAGAAGTCCTAAGGGTCTTTGATGTTCAGCTTTCACTTATTGACAAGTCAAACACTTAGACACAAACTCGGCTACATCCCTTTTCATTCCTTCCCACCAGAAATTTCTCTTTAGATCCTTATATATTTTAGTTCCTCTTGGATGAACTGTCAATCTCGACCTGTATGCTTCTTCGAGAATATTGATCGGCGACGAATAATTGCCATTTATAGTCTTACAAATACACTTTGTTAGCCCATTTCATGTAGTTATTAGTTATTTTTTTAATAAGTATTCTAAATTTTGTAGGATTTGGAGCTTTAACTTGAAAATGCACAAAAATCCAATGATTAGTGGCTTTGGAAGTCATTCTGGCCTCAAACGGTGATTCCGGTGAAAGCTGAATGCAGTAGCAATCTTGGTAAATCACATTTTTGTCAAGGAATACTTTGGATTTGAGAATTTCTCCAGATATATAAAATGCATATCTTTGAGTTACGGACGCGTGGCCACAAACGGCAAGTCAATCCGAGTTCCGAGCAAAATGTTATCGCAATTATACGAAAGTCGCGCAGTGTAGCGAAAAGTACCTCACGTGAGCAGGCTGCGCGAGCGACTTGTGAAAAAACCAAAAATGCGTATTTTGTTAAATTAAAGTGCCCAGCGAAGGTGGTTTATGCATATGACGTCCAGAAAGTAAATATAGTAGTTTTAGTACGATTTGGCTTAGGAAAGCTTCCTAAATCCTTCCAAACTCTATAAAAATCCTATTGTAAATCAACTTTGTGGTTACACATCATTACACAACATTAGATACATCCATACACAATAAAAACTTCAGCCATTGAAGAGAGGAAAGCAAGGAGAAGAAGAAGAAGACCAAGGATTCTCATGGCCTCCTCCATCAACCTCTTGTCGTTGATCAATTCTATGGCCAACTAAACTCAAGATCTAGGGTTTCAATGAAACCCTAGCCAAGTAATAGGGTGTATTTTATGTTTTTATTTTATTTTTATTATGTATGGATGATAGGTACATGTTCCGAGGATTTTTATAAATAAATGGTGCTTTTATTGTTTAAATCGTTACTTTCAAAGTTACCTCTTGTCTTAGATCTATTTTGATGGTAGTGTGCTCAATCCATGCTTGCTGTGCTTGTATAGATTATTTACATGTAATGGTACTTAATTGAATTATGCTATCAAGTATCCGAATAGTCCATGCCTAGATTAGACGGATTATACCACAACCCTAGTTTAGTGTGGGATAATTCGTGCTAACCGAAGATGGATTATGTTGGTGCTTGAACCATAATTATTTTCTTGATGGAGGAATTGGACTTGTAGCTACAATTCTCCATTATCATCCAACTTAATAAGCTAAAGTAATTCGTAAATGAAGCTAGTGGTGGTTTGCAATCCTAGGTTCCTTAAACTTATTATAAAAACAAATATTTAATTGCTTTCATACTTTAGATTTACTTTTATTGTTATTAGTTTAATTAAAATTAAATCCAAAAAATATGCTTCCTTAAACCATCCTTGTTGGTCACTCATAGTCTATTTCTGCACCGGAGTGCTCCATCAGTCCCAACTTTCCATTCCTTTGGGTCCTTTGCTGACATTTTTTGAAACCATAGTTGAAGATCGGCATCTTGCTTTTGTGCTTCCAAAATTCAATTTATAAGTGTCGGTTACACTACAAGACATCCAAAGTGTTGCCCTTCACCCTCTGTAGAAACCTGAACATCCAATTCAGCTATAGTTTCCCAGGCTTTCCATTCTCTAACCATTAGAGATGCAACTATACATCGAGGTTTCCGACATAAGGCGTCTGTGGCTACATTAGCTTTACCAGGATGGTATTCTAATATAAATCGTAGTCCTTAATCAATTTTATCCATCGGCATTGCCTCATATTCAACTCTTTCTGGGGAAATAAATATTTTAGACTCTTATGATCAGAGAATAAATCAAACTTCTCTCTGTATAGGTAGTATCTCCATATCTTGAGAGAAAATACTACTGTTGTCAATTCTAGATCATGAATCAGGTAGTTTAATTCATTTGGTTTCAACTGACTCGAACCATACGCAATATCCTTGCCATCTTGCATGAGTACACATCCCAATCCGTGATATGATGTATCACTGAAAATAGAGAACTTCTCACCATCTCCTGGTATTGCTAATAGTGTTGCTGTGGTGAGTCTTGCTTTCAATTCCTGAAAGGCCTGTTCACGCTTATCACTCCATTCAAACTTCACATCCTTCTTAGTCAAAACAGTTAGAGGAGCTACTCTCTTCGAAAATCCTTCTACGAATCCCTGATAGTAACTGGCAAGTCCAAGAAAACTTCTAACTTCTGTAGGATTGGTTGGTCGAGTCCAATTTGAAACATCATCAGTCCTTGATGAATCCACGACGATTCCTTGTTGTGAGACCACATGACCTAGAAATTTCACCTCTTGTAGCCAAAACTCATACTTACTGAACTTCGCATATAAGTGATGACTCTAAAGTGTCTGCATTGCGATTCACAAGTGTTGTTCATGTTCCTCCTTTGTCTTTGAATAGATCAAGATGTCATCAATGAAGACTATGATGAATTGATCCAAGTAAGGTTTGAACACTTTGTTCATCAGATCCATGAACACTTTCAGGACATTAGTTAATCCAAACGACATTACCAAAAACTCATAGCGACCATACCTTATTCTGAAAGCTGTCTTTGGTACATTCTCGAGTCGTACGAGTAACTGATGGTATCCTGATCATAGATCTATCTTGGAAAAGATCGTAGCTCCTTGTAAATGATCAAACAGATCATCTATTCGGGGTAATGGATACTTGTTCTTGATGGTGACTTTATTCAACTCCCCGTAGTCAATGCACAATCAAAATGATTTTCCCTTCTTCTTTACAAATAGCACTGGTGCTCCCAAGGGTGATGTAATTGGATGTATAAATCCCAGATCTTCAAGTTCTTGAACTTGTTTCCTTAGTTCTACCATTTTTATAGGAGCCATTCTGTAAGGTGCTTTGGATATTGGGATAGTACGAGGCACTAGACCATTGCAGAAATCATCTCTTTCTTAGGTGGCAACCTAGAGATATCCTGAAAAATATCCTCAAAGTCTTGGACTATAGGCATCAATGAGATAACCACTTCTGTACTGATAGCCTTGATGTTAGCTAGACAATTGGTGAGGAACATATCACTCATAGGGTTACACTGGGATTCAAAAGGTTGACCTCTAGGTACCGTAAAAGTAATACTCTTCTTAACATAGTCCAACTTAGCATAATACTTAGTGAGCCATTCAATTTCTAATATCACATCAAATTCCTTCATTGTTAGGACAACCAATTAGCTAGAAAATTTCGATTTTCTAGGTGTACAGGGCAATTCTTACATACATGTTTTAGTGCGACAGTAGCCCCTAATGGTAAGACAACATTCAATGTTACGTTTAACCTCTAAGGTAATATACATACATTTGGAAGAATTTTTGCAACAATAAAAGAGTGTGTGACACCCGTGTCAAATAAGACTTTCACACAATGATTATAATGTGCTAAAGTACCTTCCATGACTTGTTGCTCTAGGTGTTCTTCATATAGGGTTCTTTCATACCCAGTTTCATCATAACCACCTTCTTCATATCCTACGGCATTGGGAATGATTGCGTTCAGTTGGGCCTGTCCTTGTTGACCATAGCATCTTCCTTTGGGGGCATGAGAACGTTAGCTGATGTGACCCATCTTGCTACAATTATAGCACACCACATCCCAACGACCATTGTGCCTTGGTGCCTTACAGTCTCGAGATATGTGACCGGGTATATTGCAATTAAAACAATTATTGGTACTCCCTCCTGCGCTTGATTGTGGTTGAGTCTGATATGGAGCTAGGCGAGGTTTTCGGTTTCCATCAAAAGTCCTCTTCTGACCTTGATTGCGATTTGGCTATTTGTTCCCAAAATTACTAATCTGCGGTGGGCGGAAGTCAAACTTCTTGCGATTTGATCGCATGTCTTCTTCCAGCTCGGTGGCGAGTTCCACAAGAGATTTTAATGTCTTGTCCAAGTGCCTAATAGTCATACGACGAACAGGCAGTGCTAACCCTTGATTATATTTTCGGATTTCTTTTCCTCCAAGTCTACCATGTGTGGAGCTAATCCGTATATCCTTTCAAACTGATTGGTGTACTCTTGCACAGACTTGTTTCCTTGGACCAGGTCCATGAATTCCCTTTCGCGTTTGTGCGTCTTGGTTGTCGGGAAATACTTCTCCAAGAATTTCTTCCTGAAAGTAGTCCAGGTCATAGCTTTTGACAGCATCTTTTCCATTGGTGGCTTTGACAGCTTCCCACCAATCTGCAGCAGCATATGTCAATTGGAATGTTACCAGTCTCTTCTTCTCCTGATCAGTATAATCCATTATTTCAAAGATATGATCCATTTGCCTTAGCCATTGTTCGGCTTTCCATCGCTCAGCAGTGCCAGCAAATTGCTCTGATAGTACAATAAGGTTAGCAATTAAACAATTTATAAGAAGGAAAACAAGTATCAATACGAGGTTTCAAAAATATTATATATATATATATATCTTTTGTAAGCAGTTACATATATCATGTCAAGTAAATGCTTTTATCTAGCCAAAAGATGAGATTTTTGAACTAACAATCTGATGTACAAAATGTGGGAATCATTGCCCCATATGTAGTCTAATGCTAACTTATAATATCTGATAAGACAAAAAGTGGGACTACTTAGTCCAATATTTACAATAGGCTTGTAAACATAAATCTAAACATGCCTACTGGGGGCCACGGGGCCTATGGCGCCAAACTTCGGAACGGTGCATCAGGTGATCGAAAATCCCAACGCTACTGCCCTCAGCATCAGACACTGGAGGTGGGGCACCATCCATGTCCATGAGCTCTACGGGTAGCTCTGGGGGTGGCTTGAGCATCTTGATGTCATGAAGCTCGAGCTCGAACCCGCCTATGAATACCTCAATGCCTGCCAACATCGTAGGTGCAACCACAGCGACCTTGGGTGCAACTACTATTGGAGCTACAGTTGGTAGCAAAGCAGCCTGAAGTGCCAAGTGCAACTCTACAATCTCCATCTCTATAAGTAGATAGAGGTCGGGGGTAAGAATCCTCCTGATTCTCTTCTCTTCTCTTCTATCAATCTATCTATCTGGGCCTAATAGAAGGCCTCTAACTGAACTCGGTGAAGGTCCACCATCCTCTCGGTGTGGACTGCCCTCCAGATACTGTTCTCTACGCTAACTGTAGCCTGAAACTATATCATAGTAAGATAGATCTCTAAGTCGTGCGGTGCTATCCCGTAGGGGCCAATCACATGTCCGCCAAAATCATCTAGAACGTGATATGGGTCCATGATAATAACCTGAGAAAAACAATCTTATATCATGGCTTATCTTAATACATATGGATGTCGGATCCTAAGTATGCAGGACACCGACTACGCCTATCCTTTTGCTAACATATCCTGTGTCAAGGTTTAAGCCTAATTATACAACCAAGGCTCTAATACCAAAAATCCTGTCATGCCCCAGCCTAGCAAAATAAGTAAAATTTTTCTTTTCTGTTTTGGACCCGTAGGTCATGACGGATTATGGATCGCTTGCCCTGTACTTAGTTTAACATGTACCAGAAAATAGAGTATATAAAGCAACATGGAAGATAATATAAATACTATTATAACTTCAAATTGTATTACATTGTCCTTAAATAAAATATCCTTAAGGCACAACCGCCTTATTCAAATTAAAAAAAATTATGCATATCTTTATTACAACTTTATTAAATTATAAAAGAAACGATGCAGGCTCCTCTAGCTGGCATAATAATATTGCCCTGCATAACTATTTCCTGAATATTTTGGATGTACAGGACAAAATAAAGTCATCAGCTAATGAAAGCCGAGTGAGAATAATGAACACGCAAGCAATGTATATATATAAAGTACATTAATAGTTATTACGAATGTTTAGTACCTTAGAGTATGGTTGATCCATTATTCCAGTCATCGCATAATATCAATTAGTAATCATTGGGAAATGAATATTTAAGACCGTGCATGAACAATGAATTATCTCAGCTTACTGACTCTTTTATCTCGACCATAAAACCCAACACAAGGCCGTTAGTTCAGAATTCCTATCAATATGTCTGCCGTATCTAAAGCGGCCTGGACGTACCTAGACATTCCAGGTTACAATAACCTGTGGAATACTTTAATTAATCTACTGTATCTGAAGCTGCCTGGAATAATTTAAAGCTACCACAAGATTGACCTACCGTATCAAAAGCGGCCAGGGCTCAGCCTCTTGATTAATCTACCGTATCTGCAGCGGCCGAAAATAATTAAGGCTATCACAAGGCTCTGATTGACCTACTATATGAAAAGTGGCCTGGGCTCAATCCTTCTTAATTAACCTACTGTATCTCAAGCGCCCTGGGATAATTAAGGTTACTCGTCCCGAGACATTCCCTCTTTACCCATACTTACAACATATATGCTGACCAACGACCCCTTTCCATACATGCCATCTCGAATATGCAAATGAGTAATTTTTTCTCTTTCGTATGTATATAAAGGTATCAGAGCGGGTGTACGACTTGTTCTCTCTTTGTATATTTTCTTATAAAGGTATCGGGGCGCTTTCTATTTTTCCTTAATATGGTATCAAAATTTTTTATATCTGATTACTACAAATGGTATTCAGAGCGACATATTCCTATTCTCGTATAATGGTATCAGAGCTAATTAAAAATATGACTATAACGAATTAAGCAACTTAGTCAGAAAAGTCAACCGTTGACCCAGAATGGCCAAAACGGCCAAGTATAGTCAAAAATAAGATTTTCGATTCAAGAGTTAAAAAGTCCTGCGAATAATTCATCTAGATTCCCATACATCAAATATGACTTTTAAGAATTTTCAAAAGGAAGGGAACCTAGTAAAAATAATGTCTCAATATCATGTACAATGCAAAATTCGACAATTCTGCCTTCGGAGGGTAAGTTAACTTTTTATCTATAAGGAATTGATTTATAAAAGTATTTTTATTGAATTCAAATGGGGGGTATTTCATTAATTACATTCACGACTTAAGTAAAACAATAAATGTCATGAATGGAATTAATATACAGTGAAATCACTATTCAGTGAAACTGGAAAAAACCACTTAAAGAAACAGATCATTCTATCACAGAGGGGCAGGACCAGTCCGGGTCTTTTAGCGAGACCGGCTATGGTCACGACTGGTCTTGATACTTATGCGGGATTGGTCATGGTCGGGACCGGTCCTGGGTATGTTTCGCGACCGGTCATGGGTTGTCTTCTTCTCAGGAGTGTATAGTTGCAGAGCATATACGAGTTTTACAAATCTGAACGATACAACAAGTATAATATACCATTCTCTTCATTTTTTCCACGTAGATTACGAATATATAAGTATTAAATCTTAATTACTAACGTAGCTCTACTTTTTGATAAAAAAACTAGGGGTGATCACAAAAATCGAAAATTGACTGAAACCGATTGGCCAAAAAATTGATTGGTCGATTTATAAAATGTATGTACAAGCTAAAATTGACCGAAAAATCGACCGAAATCAAAAAATTGACCGAATTCGGTTTTAAAAAATACAAAAACTGAATAAACCAACCGCTAACACCCCTATAAAAATCCAAGAGCCGTCAAACCTTTGCTTTGACCGTATGTCGCAACAGTTACAAATTAAGGTCTAATATTTGAAATAGAAGTTACTGGGACTATAATATTTCATTTTCAATTTACAGAAATCATTTTGGTTGAGTTTGGTGAGACCACCATTTTTAAGATTCCATAACTACATATATGTATATATACATACGCAATGACTAATATTATATTATAAGTGAGTTCGAGAGACTCACAGTGTACTAGATTGAGTTGTGAGACTTGCTGAATGAAGACAAAAATTCTGTAATAAAGCTCCGAGCTTAACGATGGCTATGGCTATAGCCTCTTGAGTTCACTGTGACTTCTAAGTGCTGTTTTTCCTTCCCTTATATCTCAGAACTCTATGTGTATGTGATTGAGAGGGAGAGGGCAAGCAATGGAACTAATGTTTGTATATGTGTGTATATGGTGATCCGAGAGAGAGAGAGAGAGAGAGAGAGAGAGAGAGAGAGAGAGAGAGAGAGAGAGAGAGAGAGAGAGAGAGAGAGAGAGATGGAGCTTGAAAGCTTACTGTGAGTGTTTACCAAATGGGACTATATATGTGTGTATTTTGGAATGTATGAACTGAGCTCATATATAAGGAAATAAGTGAGCAAATTGCAACCATGAATTATTAGACGTAATGATCATAAAGACAGAATTACAGGCTGTGTGATAAGTGACCGCATCAATCAGTTCGTAATAATAATTCATCTGGTTGTTAATAAGCTTGGTTTAGTTAGTCCAGTTAGGTTGGTTAAGTTGGTCCGGGTAGTCTAGAAAAATACCCCAAATAAATATTAGGGACCAAAAATATAGTCGACATGATAAATATTTTATTAATGGTTTTAATCCCAACTCGTATAGTAACTTAGGGGCGCAGTCTTAAACATAATAATACTAATTAAAAATACTGAAGGGGTCACAAAATTAAAGTCATGAAATTATAGTAAATCAGCATAAGTATTTTTCATTTATGAAATTAATATTACAATTAAAAATTATATATAATAGTAAAATAAAATGGCATTGAGTTAACAACAATATAGCACGAGTATTATTTCATAATTAGAATAATACCACGACTTAATTAATTCATAGCAAATAAATAAGAACCGACATTTTCTTTATTATTAGGGGCACGAAAATACAGGTTGCTACACCCCTCCCCTCCCCCATGCCCCATCACTAATGTCCTCGCATGAGACCACTAAACCAAAGAGATTAAAAAAGTTATGTGAAATTTGAAATTCACACATAACTAGCTACAATTTCACATAACTTTTCTTTCTTTCGTTATTTTTTTTTTTCTTCCAATAGTGACAATGGTACTTATGGATCTCGTCGTGTAGATTCTAAAAATCTAAATTTTATTAAACAAAAATAATTTCTAAATGTAAAGTTATGGGCATTAAAAGTTTGAAATTTTTTTTTTTGAAAAGTTAGTTAGGAATGTTCAGGCTCTTAGTGGGCTAGATATGAACATTGTACGTGAGTTTCACGGATGGGTAGTTTTTTCCAAAGCAAATATGTGTCAAATTTCACATAAAAACGTATGTGAATTTTTAAATAAAAAAGATCTGTGAAATTACACATTATTAGAAATTTTCCTCATTGTTTTCCTTTTCCTTTTATTGTTTCTTGATGTCTACAGAAGTTTATTTGGGTGAAATTCCTTACCACTACTAGTCCATCCATTGGTCTCGCTATGTGAAATTTGGAGACAATCACTTTATACAAATTTCACATAACTTTTTTTATGCAGATTTTCAAACCGACAATGCCACTTATTTGATAGATTTTGTTGAGTAGTGTGTTAAAAGTCTTGTATATTTGACGGGGGACATTATGTTAGAATGTTTTGAAAATTCACATAAATGATTATGTGAAATTTCACATACCTTTTTTAATGTGAAATTTCAGATGCTGGAGTAAATTTCACATGACTTTTTCTTTTCATAAATGTCACATGACCAATTATTTGAAATTTCAGATGCTGGAATGAATTTCATAAATTTTGCATAACTAGCTATGTGAATTTTCAAATTTCACATAATAATTTCAAATTCCACATAATAGCAATGTGAAACTTGAAATTTTCACATAATCATTATTTGGATGGGGTATTAATCAAAAGAGTTTGAATGTTTTCTCAAAACAGAAAAAATTGGAATATAACTAGTTATGTGAAATTTCATATCATATAATGCTATGCTTCCCAATTTTGTATCCTAAATAAGTTCGCTGCACATATGGCAACGGGCTCATTGGATTTTCATTGGAGGATGTTGAAGTGGTCCCAGTTTTGTACCATGTGTGTTGAAAACAAGTTTGGGATACAAAATTTGGAAGCATAGCTTTACTCACTTATAGAAGTTATGTGAAATTTCACATAACTTTTATAGTGTGAATTTCACGTAACATTATTTTTGCAAAATTTTATACCGACAGTGGTACTCATTTAATCGATCTCGTTGATTAGATTCTAAAAATATAAAGTTTATAAAACAATGATTTTTGGTTTATGTACATACATATATATATATATATATATATATGTAATATTGTGATTGTTTTGTGTAGTGGTTTGGTGTGGGAACATAGGTGTCGGGCGTGCGAGAAGGGGGATTGGGGTGGGGTTTAAAGCCCGGTAATGAGCGTGGCATTACTAGTTTAAAGTTGTTGCCCAAATTTCACATAACCAGTTAGCTGAAATTTTCAAATAACTAGAATTTCACATGACTAGTTAACTAGTTATGTGAAAATTTTAAATTTTCTCACATCTTGTATGCCACAATTATTACCGAGGTTTGCACCACGCCCCATCTCCCTCCCGTCCACTGAGCACTGGCATTTATTGTCACTTGTTTAGGACTGTATGAAATTTCACATAACTTTTCTTTTCACAAATTTTAGATGCTAGTGTGAATTTCACATTACTTAGTGTTTGAAATTTCACATAACTTTTTATCTTTTCGTTTTATAAGGTATGTGAAATATTAGATGCTAGGGTGAATTGCGGATTTCATATGACTTTTTCTTTTGACAAAATTTGACATAATTAGTTATGTGAAATTTCAAATGCTTCAGTAAATTTCACATAACTTTTTTTTTCTTTTTCCATAATTTCATAACGGCAATAGTACTTATTTGATAGATCTCGTCGAATATATTCTAAAAATATAAATATTTCACAAAGAATCATTTCTGGCCGGAAAGTTATGGATTTGTTTGGTTGATGCATTTTTGTAGAGAAGTTTTCAAATTTCACATATATGTTATGTGAAATCTGGAGCAATGACTTAGTCTAATTGGAAAAATTGTGTTCTAATCACGATCATAACAAAGGTTTGCACTTCGGCATCCCTCCCCTTTCTCAATGCCCGACACTTATGTCTCACACGAGACCACTGTTTTATAACGTTGTTATGTTGGGGAGCCACTATGCACAAAGTCAGGAGTAATTCATCACAACTTAGAAGCATATTCACAAAGTTTTATTGCAAGTTTACAATGTGCAAATATAAAGTAGACTGAATCATAAATCACTTTTTAAAAGTTAATATTTTCTTAGTTTCGTTGATGACTTTTTAATTTTTTAATTATTATTGATATTTTTTCAATTTAAAAAAAGTACTGGGTTGACTTTTAAATTTAATACAAAAAATTGACTAAAATTTAATTATCTACAAAATTAATAAACCTATCACTGAATCGGCATAAAGTGATCAAACTTTTGAACAAAGGCCGCATATGTGGATGACATGCGCATATGCACGTGCGGCATGATGGAATGTCGGAGGCTAATTTTGTCCAATAAATTTCTTTGGATCTTTTATGAAACTAAATTACCGACGGGTTCTCTTACTTAAAAAGTATCTAATTTGGGACCAAAGATTGATTGGTCCTTTAAGAATTTTCATCAAAAAGTCAATATACTTTTAATTAGAGATTTTCAATTTTACCCTACCACATATAAAACTCTCTCAATTTTCGTTCAGAAATTTTAAATTTAAGAGAGAGACAATAAAGAAACTTGAATGTGGATCGGCTCATTAGCTTGGTTCTATTCAAATGTGATGGGGCCTAATTTTCAAAAAGGTTTTATAGAGTAAGAAACTTCCATAATATGGGGCATTCACATTTTTTAGCCTAAGCTAAAAGACTTTTTTGGCCCTTAAACCGTAGAGATAAGTGTGCTAGACCAGCGGCGGAGCCACGTGAAGACCAGTGGGGCACATATACCCGGGGCCGGCTCTGACCATTTGGGAGTCCTAGGTGAGCTCTTCAAGCGAGACTCTTGTGTAACGGACCAACACGGGAGTTCACGGTAGTGACCCCAAATCATTTACCTATTTTTTGAGGTAAGATTTTTTGCATTAAAAATATTACAGTTGTTTTTGTTTTTTTTTTTCTATGATGTTTTACAATCGTTTTAAAACTTGTGAGATTTGGTATTTGTAAGAAAATGTATTTTTTTTTATTTAATATAGTAACTTACAAAAAATAGGAAGAAAAGAGTAATGCTATGCTTCTCAAATTTTGTATCTCAAATGGTTTCCAAATACATGTGGCGGAAGGATTCAATAATAGTGGGAGGGCTTCAACATCCTCCAATCAAAATCAGGTGGACCTACTACCATGTGTTTGAGAACCACTTAAGATATAAAATTTGATAAGCATAGCATTACTCATATTTTAAATATTATTAGTTTTCGATATTATTAATCACGGATGAAACACAATAAAAAATACCATAGAATTAATTTTCTTTTTCAATTTCCTTTCTTCTTTTCTCCCCCACACCACACACACCCCAAGCCCTATATAGGTTTTTGCCGCCACTAAAATTGAATCCTAGCTTTCGCTCCTGTACTTGACATTAAAACCCCACCCTTTTACTACATCTAGTAGGTAACCTTAATCTCTATAGCCTTTTCTATTTCCTTTTTTAATTTTTTTCCAAAATGAGATAGAGTGCATGGGAACGGAATGGATGATATTCTTTAGGGCACGATTGGTAGGCAGGAATGCACCTTGGAATGGAATGGTCATTCCTGGGTTCATTCCATTTCTGTGTTTGGTGTGACCAAATGCAGTGGAATAAGCATTCCTTTTGGAATGGTCATTCCTACTTAAGCAGGAATGGGCATTCCTTGCCAAAACCCAAGGAATGCTCATTCCATTCCCACAGGATTGACTATAATTATAAAATATAAAACTTTTTCTTAAAATATATTTTATAAAAATATGCATATTAAATATTATTTAAAATATTAAAAAAATATTAAATACTTTTTCGAATATTAATTTTTTATAAAATATTAAATATTTTGATTAAATATTATTCATACTAAAAAAAACCATAAAATACTTATTAAACTTAACATTGGACTAAAAAAAATTTAAGGGTAAATTACACAAACCTCCCCTAAGGTTTGCCTTAATTACACGAACCTCCCTCGAGATTTGTAATTATGTAACAAAACGCCCCCTCCCCTAACGGTCCGTTAGTTTTTTTTACATTAGCCTCCCCTGAAAATTACAATTAGCCCCCCTAACATTATAAAATTATCATACTAAGCCCCCTTTCTCTTATATTTTTGTTCTAATTATAAAATCCCTCCTCCCTCATCTGTTTTTGGGTTAATTTTTTTAGCATTAATTTATATCATCTACGCAAAATATACACAAAAACATATATAAATAGGTCCAAATTTTTTTTCCCCCGAACAAACCTCTATCAAGCCCCCCTGTATTAATTTTCTAGATCCGCCCCTGTCTCTATGCTTCAAAAGTGGACACTTAACCCCCTGTGATTGTGGACTAAAATGGAATTGTTATGATTTCACTCAAAACTGACAAAAATTCTAAAACCCAACCCAGTCCATTTGTTATGGATTGAGTCACATCAAAGTCATCTTAGAAACCCAATTGAGTTGGCCAAACTCACCTTCCCCTCTGGTTGGCACTTCATTCCTAAAAGCCCAGAAAAATCCCTTAGTTACTATAGAGACATCTTGTACTCTACTGAGTCTATTTTTGTTGTATCAGTCAAAGAAAATGCTAATGATAAGTCAATCCCAGAAGAGGAAAAGAAAATTTTATACCACAAGTTATACATCAATAAAATTATTTCTAGCAAAGAATGGGGTTCCCACCCATGTATTCTTAAGTCACTTCCCAACCAAACTAAATATAATTATTTTGATTATATTGATGCTTGGTTCTACACTTTCCTTTACCAAAATGAAACATTTACCCATTCTTGGTACGTCAATTTTGATACCAAATTCAAAAGTCAGTTACCCACTTGGTTCCTTCATTGGTGGTCCCGACATGGTCCCATGCCAGATCTCCTCCCTCAAGTTCTCCAAGATATAGTCAAATACTTCTCCACCAAGTATACAATAAGTGAACACAATACCCAGTTCCCTATTTTCCTTATATTTACAAGTAAATACAAGGTTCCATGGATTCTGAAATGGCAATATCAGATTCAGAGTAATACTGTCCAGAGACAATATTCAGTTAAATGGTGGGATAAATTTGGTCACCAAAGAATTATTAATCAAGTAAATCTTGAATTTCCACCAGTAATCAGCCCTCCAGTTCCAATCACAGGCCCCATGGCTAAGTGTACAATTACCAGTCCCAAAGACAAGTCAAAACCCAAAGCTAAGTCAAGCCTTAAGCAGTCTAATGCACAGTTAATGGCCTTGGCCCAACAGATTATTGCCCAAGTCAGCCAAAATGATCAAGATGATGATAAAAGTTCTGAAGGATCATGCTCGAATGTACAGCCTTTTGATCCTTATTCCAGTTCACAATTCCAGGATGCTCAAAATCCATACGAAGAAAGTCAAGAATAAGTATCCAATGCCTTGGAATTAACCATGGTTAATGCAAAAGTTTCCCGGTGAAACTCCCATTAACACTTGGTAAATTCTAAGGTTAAAAAGGACATTAGTCAAATCAGCCTTTCGGCCACAGTAACAGACAGCTTTTCAGATTCCGCGTGATCAAACAGTTACAAGACAGTTTACTGCTCATCCACAGTCATCCCATGTGACACTCCAGCTTTTCAGAAGTCCTGACACTCCAGCTTTTCAGAAGTCCTTTACAGCTCATTGCCCATTCACGAGCCCAAAAGGATCCTTTTGAAGGCTATAAATCAACCCCTAGTTTCTCAGTTAGAGGCAAGCTTCATTTAGAGTTCATACAGGCTTCTTTTGAAGACTTCTTTGAGAGTTTAGAGAGTTTACGTGAGATTCTCTTTGAGAATAATTCTTCTACTTCTTTCATAATTATTCAGTTCATAGTCTGTAATACTTGATGTATACTTTGAGCACTTCAGTGATTCAATTCCAGTAATACAATCTGTAAGTTTCAGTTATTTCTTGTGTTTACTATCTTCTGTATTATCTGTGTCTTTCTTCTTCAGTCTTTTGTTACTCTGATTTTTAATGGTATCTGCTTCCCCTCTTGGTAAAACTTTGCACCTAAAATCTCTACAAGATGAAGTTAGATATATAAAAATTGAAAATCAATTAACCAGTAAAATACTTCAAACCAAAATAAAAGATTTTGAGTCTAGAATTATTAGTAATTTATGCTCTGATTTACCTAATGCCTTTTGGCATAGAAAAAAAAAACATATAATCACCCTTCCTTATGTTAAAGATTTTAATGAAGTCAACATCCCTACCAAAGCTAGGCCAATACAAATGAGTAAAGAAGACATGGAATTATGTAAACAAGGGTTCTGACTTTGTTAGAAAGAGATATGACTTGGAGATTAAATTTATAATCCCGAACATCCCTAAGATTTCCACTAGAGAAATTTAGTGAAATCATAACAGTTCTATTATACCACAATCACAGGGGGTTAAGTGTCCACTTTTGAAGCATAGAGACAGGGGCGGATCTAGAAAATTAATACAGGGGGGCTTGATAGAGGTTTGTTCGGGGGAAAAAAAATTTGGACCTATTTATATATGTTTTTGTGTATATTTTGTGTAGATGATATAAATTAATGCTAAAAAAATTAACCCAAAAACATAGGAGGGAGGAGGGAGGAGGGATTTTATAATTAGCACAAAAATATAAGAGAAAGGGGGCTTTAGTATGACAATTTTATAATATTAGGGGGGCTAATTGTAATTTTCATGGGAGGCTAATGTAAAAAAACTAACGGACCATTAGGGGAGGGGGCGTTTTGTTACCTAATTACAAACCTCGAGGGAGGTCTGTGTAAGTTTTAAAACAAGAGGGGAGGTCCGTGTAATTAAGGCAAACCTCAGGGGAGGTTTGTGTAATTTACCCAAAATTTAATTATAACTAGCAAACATATTAAATTTGTAAAGAGATTTTGCAAATAGATGAATAAAAATAAGGTGGACTAAAATTGTTCAAAATGTAATATTATTTAATAAAAAAATTAAATATTAACTATTTAGGCTAAAAAATATTAAAAAAATTCAAATTTTCAAAATATTGCATAAATAATACTGAATGTTTGTACCATAAATATTTTGTACAAATATAAAATATTTTGCTTAAATCTGATTTTATTCCACTAATTGATTACTTAAAACTCAAAGTGGAATGTAATTGACATTTAATTCCTAGAAACTTAGCCAAACAGAGGAATGTAATGACTATTGCTATTCTATTCCTGTTTCATTCCATTCCTGAGTCCATTCCATTCCTGCCTTATTCCATTCCTGCCTACCAAACATGCCCTTAGTGTTGAAAGCTTTTAGCAATTTCAAGTTGGTCCTAGGCTACTAGCCACTTGTGTTGACACTTACGGCCAATTTCAAAGGAATCAAAGCACCCGTTGAATTCTCAAGTAATGTGATTCCTTATTGACACATTTCGTAAGTGTAATATTTAAATGACAAATATTTTTTATAAATACTTATGAACACATTCTATCTTCTTTCTTAGAAAGTATTGTGGGGTTCGGATAATTTCAATAAATTCCACAGTACCACCTAAAAAAGAGATAATGTATTTATAAAAAAGTGTTTGTCATTGTAGCATTTATTTCACCAAATAGGACGTGTGTTTGAGAGAGAGAGAGAGAGAGAGCACGTGATGGGTGATTAGTCCTGATCGAGAGTCGAGACATGTTGACGCCTACGTTTTGCCGAATAATAGGTTAGATCATGGGACATTTTGGGCAATTGGACATTTTGATTCTAAGATTGAGAGCACATGAAAGCAATTGAGGATGATGTCCACTTTAAAACTCCTATTACATAGATTGGTGTGTTAGTCGAGTAATATAATTAGTTTGGTGATTTGGTCCCCGCGCACTTGAATTAATGTCAATGGATTGAAAATATCAATGTTGTCAATTTAGTACTTTTGGGTAGATTTTACCGACATTCTTTCAGGAATTGATCAAAATAAACTTTTTTTTCACCTATTTTCAAAAGGGTAAATTATATGAACATCCCCTTATTATTATTCTTTCTTACTAACACCGCATAAACTAAAAATTCAGCAAATTGATGCCTTCAACTATTATTTTTTTCTTTCTCAAATATGGAACCCCTCAGATATTCCCTTTACAAATAGCTGAAGGGGTCAAATTATTTATTTAGTATAATCTTTTTTTTGTTTTTAAGTTTAACTGTTTAAGTGCAATACATGAGGGGCTGGGTGTTTATATAACTTACCCATTTCTAAAAGTACAACGATTTTCTTTGAGATTTGCCGCGAGCATCACATTGCTATTAGTCAATTGTTATTTGTTTGTTAACATTTTTTTTAAAAACAATATTGACTACCCTAAAAAATTAAAATTCTTATTTTTTTTCTTGAATTATTTCTATCTAATTGCACATATTATGGGAAAATTATCTTTTCAAATGCATTAATTTTTTCTTCTAAGAAAACCACATGTGCCATTAACGCAATTAGGATTGCTGATAGGGGAGCTTGAGTGTAATTTGTCAGATACAAAGAAAAGTTAAAGCTTATAACTATAAACAGGACCAGGTTCAGACCTAGTTTAATGATATCTGGATTTTTATCAAAATCAGTATTAAATTGGGCTTACGAAGAACTTGTTGTCGGAGCATTGTTAAACCAGACATGAATTTATATGTATTTATATTAGAAGGCCTAATTATACTTTACACCCTTAGACTATACTCATGTCTTCAATTAGATACATACATCTTCTTTTTGTTCAATTGAACTCTTGAACTTCAAAAATTCATTCAATCAAACCCAAAACCTGTCACAGCCCAGTCCCACAATAGCAGAACTGGATCCCATGACACGCCACCGAGGCTAAATCAATTCATTAGCGTCCCCAAAATCTTAGTTTAAGAACATGCAGTGGAAAAGAAACACAACTCTCGTTCTAGTACGTACCGGAGCCAAACGAAAATAAACCTTTCGCCTAGAGGCTTCAAAATTCAATCCAATTAATTTTCCTTCGAAAGGGTCCCAAAAGATGCTTAAGTTTGTAACTAGAACATTTGAAAGGTTTGGAAGTAGGAGAACCAACCAGGCTAGCAGGGGGTATTTCGACCGGTCGAACATCCCTCCCGACCGGTCGAAAGTCCCATCGACCAAGTGACTTTGCTGAAGTTTTAAACAGAGGGGCATTCGACCGTCGATGGGTCTCTTCGACCGGTCGAAAGTCCTTTGACAGCAAAACCACTGGTTTTAGTCTAACTTTCGACATGACAAAAAAGTGCCCTATCCAAATCCGTTCTTCCGAAAACTTTATGCAAGGTAATTAAACATATGCAGCAACATGTTCTTTTAAGGAAAATGTTTACCAAACTCTTTAAAGACACGTTTGGCTTAATTTTCATTAGTGCCACAAGTCTTGAATAAACATGAACTGTCGGCTCCTTTACGTACTTGAACCCAGTTCATGAGTTCTTTCACAACTATAACATATCCAAATGACATACGAAATATATTACCAGCAGTTGGAATGTATCCAGAGCTTCTATTCTACAAGTTCCATTACAAGACTATCATATTCTATTACAAGTTCCTTAAACAAAAGAAATGAAACTAATGTTTCGAGTGCAAAACCCCGAGATAAACATGAAGGGTCGTCTTCTAAGTGAACTTCCAATTCCCTGCAATCACGTCTCCGATTCCGCGCTAGCATTAACACCTGAAAAACGGTTATTTGAATAACCATACATATTCGATTTGTTAAAGCTAACGCTTAGTGAATAAAACAACAATGCACATGAATGATAAACATGCTCGCATTCACATCTCTACATTTTATACTAGTCTCTGGAGTCCCACGTGTATGTTCCACACTCCCAATCCGCAACTCCTCACCAAAAAATGAATGATAAACATGCTCGCATTCATATCTCTATATTTCATACTAGTCTCTGGAGTCCCACGTGTATGTTCCACACTCCTAATCCACGACTCCTCACCAGAAAGTCCACACTAAAAGGTAAGACCCACGTTTCTTTTCTTCAAACGTGCAACCTTATGCCTATAATGGCTTCAGAATGATGGCTTTATACACGCACTCCTTTGACCCAAATAACAACTAAACATGCTCAAATATATTTCACCGTGCTATTGACATAATCAAAACATTCCATTGTACGATTGGGCCTACTTAATTATATAGACGCCCAATATGAACTTCACAATATAGTCTATCCACTAACACAGGCTTTCATACAAAATATGACTACATGTTAAGAAATCATTCCAAAACACAAAGTTGCATCACTCACCTCTGATTTACGCTTCAAAAATACGATCCAATGAAAACTCGAGTACAAAGAACGTGCAGTAATCCTTCTAGTACAATTCCTATCGATCAGAATTCCAATTATCAACTTTTTAGGAAAAATTTTAGAAAATGACTTTTCGAATAACTTAGCCAAACAAGGCCTAACGGATATCAAAATGAAGCCCTTACCTCAAGGAGTTCGAATATGAGATTTGGTGAAAAACAAACGGACAGAAGGTTGTCGATTTGTGCTGGAAAGCTCTAAGCAACCAGATCCCCAAATCTCATCTCTTGAATTTCTGATTTTGGGTTTGAATTAATGATATCTCATGAGTTTCTATATATAGGCACGACTCTCAGGAATTACATTTACCTCCCTGGGAGTTTTCAAAACTCCTAATCAGTCTCCAAAACTTTCTACATGGCTAATTCATAGCTTCACGAGTGAAAACTAAAAATTATAAAAGTTTTTGCCTAAGTTTCGTTTGGGTTCTAAAACGCAAATTTCTACATGATTTTACGAAATTGCTAATTAGTCTACCAATTCTGAAGCGTGTTAATTTGTCCTCACCAGGATACTAAAATTAACGACCGAAACATAATCTAAACCATAAAATAATACAGATAGTGAAAAACATAGGTAAACATTTATTTCCAAATAGCCATTTAAGTATTCCTCAATGAACGTCTCATACTCGGAGAGACTTCACAACATCACAACATTCATTCAACCCCGTCTCAATAGGTTCTCTTATGCAGATATCCAAATCGACTCGTGAGTCAAAACTCACTCACACATGTGCCCTAAATGCACAACACATCACATTATCATGCATGACAATGTAATAGAAAGCAATAACATAAATACGAGTGTTATAATTCTCTCCCCCTTAAGAGAATTTTGTCCCCAAACTTACGCCGTCTCGTAGCACGACTTCCCCTACATGCTTCCCAACACTTGTCTTTTGGTTCTCAATTTCCATCTTTCTACTACGATGTCACAACTCTTGAGAAAAATTAATCCTCAAGTTCGTAAGAAAATAACTCCTCTCAACCCCATCTATGTCTAAAGTGTCAAATTTAACACATGCAACCAATCAACATTTCTCCCGAGTAAAAATATCGAGGATCAAGTAGAACACACTCATTCCTTTATGATAATAGATTATACCACAATGTCCCATACTCATTCTATCCTACCCTTTTCTGAAACCACACACGTCAATACGTAAACCGAGAAAATGAGTCACCTCTCCTCACTTTCTTTCTCTATGACCTACAGTCACTTACAATTGTCTCAGACCATTTAGCAATTTCTTCTAATCCCATATCTTGAACGGACCTATAATCGAGTACGAACATCCGTACATATTCCATTAATATGTTAATTCTTCAACCAGTTAATTGATACCTTCGAAATCCAATCTCTTATTTTTTTTTTCCAACTATGAAACCTTTGTGTAATAGTTACACACTTAAACTTCCTTCTATTTCTCACCGTATGTCAACGCTTACCCTCTAAGGCTTTCCACAACGGTAACCCTTGATATCTATAAATATCATTTTGCCATCTCCTTTCCTTCCGACTTCATCAACCAGCTCATCAATATGTCCCTATTCATTCAATACCTCTTAAAATGTCATTCTGGATTCCAACTGCAAATCTTTGCTGTAACCAAACCTCCAAAACTAATACCCTATTTACTTGAGCAAAGTCAAAATGTCGTAACATCTTATCTTCCAATTAGGCTTCCACTTGAACAAACCATCGATTTACAAATAAAGAACTATAAGAATTTCAATCTAAAACTTTCACTAAAATAAATACGTTTTCTACTTTTTGTTTTAAAACAAGCGTTTAACATTTCTTGTAACTTTTCCTTCCATATCACAACACTACCACTCCAACAACATCTATCGTAACAACCACAATTGTTAACAGGATTTGATCCACGTATTACTCAACACTCCTCGTAATTTCTTTAACATAATCTCTTCCTTGTAACATATTCAAGTTCACAATACGATCTTTGACATTCTGTCTCTCTTATCAGTGACAATTCGAATCCGTCCTAATCATGTCCGATCTGATTACCTTTCTATTGAAGACCGTTACATCAATCTCAATACATCAGTTCACTTTCATCTCATGACACATGGAAATCATCCTTGACTAATCTTATCCCATCATTCAAATTCATCAATCTAAATTAAATACCGATATAGCTATAATAGCCTTATAATCCCCAGTCTTTCCCTCTACTAAAATCAACATCAAACACCACTCCTATTCTTCTCAATTCTTAATACGTATCTCATAACCAATTCGTTTGTATTAAAAAAAACAAAACTTTTATTTCAAATAGATTCAAATCCACTTCCAATAGCGATTTTAATCATTACCAAAACATTTTATAAGTTCAAAACGTGTGTCCTTCAGACCACAACTCTATAATTCCAGCTAACCATTCCTGAACCAACTCCTTACATAAACGAACCTCCATCCTCATAATCCCAATAGTTACTTCCTAGTCTTTTTCCCATCATTCTCATTTCTCCATCGGTCCTTTTCTAATATTAATCCCAATATTCCATCGGTAACTTTCTAGCAAGACATTTACACTCTATCAAGACCATTACAATCTCCTTTCTGATTTGACAACTTTCTATCACATTCATTCTTGTTCTGTATCTCCCTTCCACTTGTTGCCTTCACGACATCGTAACAAAATAAAGTTTTCATACACATTCTTTTTTCTTTAAAACAAATTCACTTAACCATAGCCAAGGTCGTAATTAAATTCACATACCACCAGCGTCCATCATACTCACACTGTTTACTTACTCATCAAGTACCATCTTCCCAATTTATACATTCACGTCCTTATAAACCACCTTTTTCGTCCTTCTCTCCCCAAAACTCGTTAAACACATTATCGATCAACATCTTCTACTTACTACTTTGCCCTCCACTTTCTGAAATGTATTCTCAATTCAATATCCACTTACCATATCAATACCTTAAGTGACAACGTGATAATTGTCCTACTATGCACTACCTGTTTCACCTCTAACCAATCTCATAAATTCTTAAAGTTCTTGTCACGCCCTGACGTAGCATAAATAGGGAAAGCATTTAATTTCCTTTATGGACCCGTAGGTCCCGACAGTTTGAAGGATTGATTCCGTCCTAAACGTCGAACAGTAATATAATTTAATCAGAAGAAGAGCAATCAAGGCTTACAAAATTTTTTCAAATTAATAATTATTACAACACGTAGTCATCTAAAGGCACAACCCGTCTTAAACAAAATTATAACTATTACAGCAATCCATATTACAAATTTCGTTCATCAGCTAAAGCAGTATTTAAATAATTGTTTCTCTCCACTCAGCCGTTCTCAATTAGCATAGTCGTACGGTCCAGCCTGATTATAACTTGAAAAGCCTAGACACGAATGTCCAGGGCGCATCAACGCCGTCAACTTTATGAAGCTGGTGAATATTATAAGCATATACTTATAATGTAAAACATACTCTTTTACCATTTTTGTTATCGCAGGTTCATTACACCACAAAAATACAGAATGAATTCAATTTGTAAAACAACAAAGATAATATCAAAATCCAAAATTAATAAAATATGTGACCGTGCCTGAACCAATGCAACCGTTCTCATCTTACCGACTCTTTTCTCTTGACAAATACATCATCTAACTCTCTCGTTCCTGTATCTTGAAATACTAAGGTGACCACACTTAGTATAGGGGTACCAAAGAGTGTCCAGTTTGCCTCACACTTTAGTATGGGGTACCAGGGAGTGTCTAATTGTCTCACACTTTAGCCAAACCACAAATTCTAGGGAGTGTCCAGTAGGCCACACTTTAGCACTACCACGGGTGCCAGGGATTGTCTAAGTTAGCGTCACACACTTTAGCACTACCATGGGGGCCAGGGAGTGTCCAAGTTTGTCACTGTCACATTTCAAGGTTACTCTAAACTGCAATCTCATAACATCACACTATAGTACACCAATACCAGGGAGTGTACAATACACAATCTCATCCACTTACTCTTTTCACATTGACTATCACTCACCATGCATGTAAACTCGACTCCACGTGTATGTCAATACAACTTTACACAGAAATGTAAATCATTGGAAAACAAGAACAGCGTACGTGCAAGAATAAACAAGTCTTTAATCACTTCTTTATAACAAAGCATAACATACGAGATTCTGTTTTAGTGTAACTCCTAAACAGAACTTCAAAAACCCTTAAAACTTAATCCAAATAGTTCCTTAACAGAGACCAGACGAAAAATAAGAAAAGGGCTATATCGCTCGCACATGCCGCTGGCGCGATACGACCCTTTTTCGATTTTCCTTTAAAAATTATAAATTGTCAAAAAATGTACAGGTTGCTTGTGCGGACTACTCGCTCTATAGGTCGCTCGCGCAGGCCACTTGCGCGAGGCTCGCTCACGCGATCACACACGCGAGTTACTGCAGAAAGTTCATCTTCCTCGTCTTATTTCCCCTGTTTCAGTTTTAAGGGTCCCTTTTGACCCATTTTGAAATCCGAGAACAACCAATCCTTATACCATATGGTTTTCTTTGTTTTTCTGAAAGGGTTACTAGGTTACTAATCTATGATCAGATTAACACGAATTAAAATGTAACTCTCAAATTTTGCAAAAAACTTAGAGGTGACGAAACTTAGTTTCTAATATACTTTCTCATACGAATGAACTAGGCGCTATTACTTTAAACATGACTTCTAGAGACAGAAATCTTTCATAATCATCTCTAAAAACTCATTTTGGTTAAGTTTGGAAAATCACCATTTTTAAGCTTCAAGCTTTCTTACAAAATCAACAATGGTGGTTTTATAATTACTCACATATAAACATAGATTAAGCAATTAAATACATTCCAAGTGAGTTAGAAATACTCAATGAGATTGAAGAATAGAGTAATAGTTGAGAAACAACTTCAAATTAAGAAATCCAAATCAAGCTTTGGCTATGGTGATCACAAGCTTTCTCTCTCTATAACATTATTCTGTAAATCTCTCACACTCTCTCTTATCTCTTTGGTTTCCTTCAGTTGTAAAACTCCAGCTTTGTGTGATCAAGAGGGTGTATATATAGAAAAAATCTAATGCAAGAACTTGGAGCCCAAGCTCCTTAACTCACACTCTATAAATTGATTTTGTTTAAATTATGTACATATATACCTATTATACATAGCAAACACATACATATGTATATATAGTCAGATTGTAGGGGTCAAGTAATGGAACTAGGGGTCACATGAAGTTGTTTGGCAAACTAGCTTATAGGCATAAGATTAACACACACTAAATATGCATAGCCAAACAATGCTTAAACAAGTAGTCTAGGAAACTTTTAGATTGTTTGGGTAAAACGACTTATGGCCCTAACCTCACACACACGAGAATGCGTTCCCAAACAAGCCTATCTAATCATTAGTTTCCATAAATAGACATAAAGCAAATGTCACATCTTGATTGGTAGAGATTCCCAAATTGTGGGAGATCAAACGCGGCATGGACAGCTTTCGAACATAAACTGATATTTTCATGGTGCAGTGTTTACCACAAAAATAAGGGAAAATTATATTAACGCACGAAATGATTTTTTGGTTTTATAAAAATATAGTTTGAGTCAAAAGTAAAAATTTTCACCGTTATGAAAATGCAGATTTGAAATGCATCACAAGTGTTTCCAGACTTATGAAATTACAGTTGTGAAAACATAACACGGGTATTTATGAAATTTATAAAAATTACCATTTGACCCCAAATAAAGAATTGTTAAATAAATAAAAGCAAGTAACACAATTTAAAAATATAGGAATTACAATTAATAAGTAAAGAAAATGCAGGCCGTTACACCCTTCGTCCCTCAAACAGGATTTCGTCCCCGAAATCTACACTAACTAGTCATGAAACAACTCTGGATACTTCTTCCTCATATCCGCTTCTTCTTTCCACGAGGTTTCATTCTCGTCATGGTGATTCCACTGAACCTTCACTAATGGGATATCCTTATTCCTCAACTTCTTGATACTCTGATCCATAATTTTCATGGGCCTCTCCTTGTAGGAAACGTTATGACTCGTCTCTATATATCATCGAAACTAACCACGTGTGAGGGGTCTCGTAGGTACTTTCTCACAATGTTAATGTGAAATACATTGTGGACTTTAGATATCTTTGGGGGCAGTGTGAGTCAATAAGCCACTTTTCCAACACGATGCAATATCTCGAACGGTTCGATGAAACGCGGGGCTAACTTCCCTCTCTTGAGACCAAAATGCACCACTCCTCGAGTCGGTGAAACCTTAAGAAGTACGTGATCTCTGACACTGAATTCTAAATCTTTTCGGCGTCGATCGACATAACTCTTATACCTGCTCTGTGCGGTTCTCATCCTTTCCTTGACCAGAGCAATCTTTTTGTTGGTTTTTTAACCAAATTCGATCCCAATAACTTGGTTTCCCCGACCTCTGCCCAACACAATGGAGAATGACACAGTCGTCCGTACAATGCATCGAATAGTGCCATCCCAATACTCGTGTGGTATCTATTATTGTAGGTAAATTTGACCAAAGGCAATTGTGTTTCCTAAGATTCCTCAAAATCGATAACACAAGCCCTAAGCATATCCTCCATAATCTGATTAACATGCATAGTTTGCCCATCGATTAGAGGGTGAAAAGTAGTACTCATCTTGAGCGAGGTTCCTATAGCTTCTTGTAGACTTTCCCAAAATCCAGAAGTAAAACATGCATCGCGATCTGACATAATTGACACAGGTGCACCGTGAAGTTGGACTACTTGTATTTTTATCCGAATCATCTTTTCTACTGGGTATGTTATACTATAGGTAATGAAATGAGCAGACTTAGTCAATCGGTCCACTATTACCTAAATGATGTAATGATTCTGCTGAGATCAGGGTAATTCCACTATAATATCTATGGTTATGTGTTCCTACTTCCAACCTAGGACAGATATTGGCTACAACAATCCCAAAGGTCTCTGATGTTTGGATTTGACTTGTTGACACGTCAAACACTTGAATACGAATTCGGCCACATTCTTCTTTATACCTTTCCACCAGATTTCTTCAAATCCTTGTACATTTTTGTTCTTCCAGGGTGAACTATAAATCTGGACTTATGTGCTTCTCCCAGAATATCCTTTCTTAAATCCCCACTATCTAGTACACATAATCTATCCCTGCATATGTATCCTCCATCACTCCCTACTTTTCATTCTATTAGATCTTTCTTTGATATCTTAACAAACCACGCTCTAACTTCTCATCTGCTTTCTATGCTTCGATGATGCATTCAACAAGAGTAGGTTATAGGGCAAGACATCCAAAAAGTTGCCCTTCTCCTTCCTCAGCACTCGGCACATCGAACTCAGTCAATGCCTCCAATGCTCGCCATTCCCTAATTATCAAGGAGGCGATTGTCCCACGAGTTTGCTGACTCAAAGCATCGGCGACCACATTAGCTTTACCAGGGTGTAATTCTAATGTGAAGTCATAATCTTTTAACAGCTCTATCCATCTGCATTGTCTCATTTTCAACATAAAAATCCATCTGCATTGCCTTATGTTCAACTCTTTCCATGTGAACAAATATTTAAGACTCTTGTGATCGGAGAACAAATCAAACTTCTCACCATAGAGATAGTGTCTCCAAATCTTAAGTACAAAAACCACTACAGCCAATTCCAAATCATGGGTGAGGTAGTTCAATTCTTTTAGTTTTACCTGTCTAGATCCATAGGCAATAACTCTACCTTCTTGCATAAGTACACACCCCAATCCTTGATATGACCCGTCATTGAAGATAGTGAACTTCTCATCAGGCTTAGGTATAGCTAGTACCAGTGCAGTGGTAAGTCTCTCTTTTAATTCTAGAAAGGTCCGCTCAAGCTTCTCTGTCCATTTAAACTTCTGAGCTTTCTACGTCAGTCCAATCAACGGTGCGACTATCTTGGAAATCCCTAAACAAATCTCTGGTAGTAACCTGTAAGTCTAAGGAAACTCCTAATCTCTGTAGGGTTGGTCGGCCTAACCCAGTTTGATACATCATTTTTATTGGATGAATCCACAGAAATTCCTTGAGATGACACCTTGTGCCCTAAAAATTTTACTTCCTACAACCAGAACTCACACTTATTAAATTTGGCATACAAGCGATGAACCTTGAGCGTCTGTATCGTAATCCGTAGATGTTGCTCATGCTCATCTTCTGACTTAGAATAGATCAAAATATCATCAATGAAGACAATGACAAACTGATCTAAATAAAGCTTGAACACTCTGTTCATTAGATCCATAACATATCAGGGGCATTCGTCATTCCGAATGGCATTACCAAAAACTTATAGTGACCATATCTGGTTCTGAAAGCAGTTTTAGGTATGTCTTCCTTTCGTACCCTTAACTGATGATATCCCAACCTTAGATCTATCTTGGAAAATGTTGTAGATCCCTGTAGTTGATAAAACAAATGGTCAATATGAGGTAATGGATACTTATTCTTGATAGTTACTCAGTTTAATTCCTTGTAATCGATACATAGCCGCTTCTTCACAAATAACACTGGTGCTTGCCAAGGCGATGTACTTGGACGTACAAAACCCAGACTCTCAAGTCTTAAACTTATTCTTTCAATTCTGACAGTTCGGCTGGGGCCATTTTGTAGGGAACCTAAGTGATAGGTGTAGTACTTAGTATAAGTTTAATACAGAACTCTATACTTCTCTCAGGCGGTAATCCAGAAATGTCTTAAAATACTTTCTTAAAGTCCTTGACTACAGGTATGGATGACACTATCATTTCTGTATCAATGACTTTGATGTTTGCTAAGCATCTTGTGAGGAACATATATCCCAAAGGGTTACACTGGAAATCAAAAGATTGGTTCCCATTGTAGGAGAATATAATTCTCTTCCTCGCATAATCCAACTTTACTTGTTTTTTAGAGAGCCAATCCATCCCTAGGATTATGTCAAACTCTTTTATCGATAGGACAATCAGGCTTACAGGGATCTCGCGATCTCCTATTCGTAGGGGACAATCCTTGCACACATATCCTAACTTGACTGTGGCTCCTAATGGTAAGGTTGTTGGGTTTGTGCCCTCAAACCATTACTTTATGTATAAGACATTGACATTTTAATATACGGATATCAGTTTTACATTTCATTATGTATGTTTTATTCACGAGATGAATATTAATCCTTAAGTATCATAGTAGGTAATTCGTGTGTGTATGAATTACATACAAATGAGATACGAATTACTATCCATTGATACTTAGAACTTGTCACAGTGGATGATGAGATTGGATACCTCATCAGGTTTACACTATAGCATGATTAACTACCATTGGATGAAGTGATGAATCTCAATTACAGGAGTATGACTCTTTGTTAATATGCTAGTGCATATAGTGCATTGAAGCACTTGAGTTTTCCTATTACCACTTAAGACTATCAACATTTGATAGGAACTCATAACTTATATAAGGTACATGTTCTCAATCTTGAGACGATTATGAACACAGACTATGGATATGGCTACTTTGACTTACTAATCAGTGAGGTCTACAAAAGATCAACACCTGGGTATCCTTGGGTATATCATGTTCATAGGGTTGTGAACATATATTGTCAAGATAGAATCTACCCTCTGTTAAAGAGTAAGCATTCCCTTGAGAATTTTACCAAGTTGATTATTGAGAACTGTAGTCTTATTGATAAGTAGCTATCAACATATTTGGTAATCATGAGAGGTGAATTGGACTCAAGGAATACAAGAAGTAATCATATTCACCTTGACAGTAAAGGTTTATCCGACTACCTAAATATGATTACGAATGCTGATGGTAGAGGGACATTAGTACACCATGCAAGTCTAGTTATCGCTTCGGATATGTTCTCTTACGTTGGAGTTCAGTTATCATTATATAGTGGAGTAAACATTAACTTATCAATTGGTTAGTTTGCTGATCAAAGAGTTTGGTCATGGGAATTAACAACTGGTCTGAGCCAACAATAAAGAGCCTAGGAGGTCCCATTTCTAGCTCTGCTAGGATGCTTGGAAAGGCACATGAGGATCTTGTTAAGATGGGTTCGATCGATCGAAAGAGTTTCGATCGACTGATGTCGAGACAGGTTCGATCAATCGAAGGTGGTTCAATAGATAAACACTTCGATTGATCAAAGTCACTTCGATTGCTTAAACGTTAGGTCGGTTCTGGGAATCTATAGATAGGGCAACTGCATCCAAAAAAAGGATTTCATCATTTATATAAACCAGAAGCTGTAAAAACTATTTTAGGGTTCCGAAACCTTATTATCCTCTCCATCAGAGATCCCACCATCTCTAGCCTTTTCCGGAGCCTCCGTAGGAGTCATAAGTTTGAAGACCATCTTGTGGAGGCTGCTGGAAGTCAGAGATTTCAGAATTGGGTTCAAGACACTAAGGTATAATTCTTGTCCCATCTTGTACGCATCTATAGAGTTAACGAGTAGTAGATTCGGGCATACCAATAAATTTTTGTAACTCAATCTTGCTGCTGCGCATTTAAAACAAATTTTAAACCTAATTTTCCTTCAATTGGTATCTAAGCCACACATGTTTTGATCTATAGATGCATTTTGGAAAACTAGCTTTGATTTGTATGTTGATTTTAGGACTATTTTCAAAACTGCATCATCACAGATCTGTTTCTGCAGTGTTCTTATAGCAGAATACAAATTTGTTATTGCATTAGATGCATGATGGGTTCGATCGATCGAAGTATGTTCGATCGATTGAACTTCTGTGAGTATGATCGATTGAACCGATTGAACAGGTTTCGATCGATCGAACTTTGTTTTGTTGGATCAATTGAGTATTATTCGATTGATCGAGATTGATTCTCTATCCAAGTGTACTGTTCACAGTTTTTAAAAAGTTTTTAAAATTATATACTTTAATTTTATATTATTCTATAAAATTTTCAAAACATTCTGTGAAACTAAAGTTCAATCGATTGGAGATGTTCAATCGATCAAAGTTTCGATCGATCAAACCCTTCTCGATTGATCGAAGTGTGACAGAGAACTGAGATGTTGTTTTAAGTCCTAATTCAGTACATAAAGAGTGTATGCACTATGTGAATCAATTAGGGGTTCTAATAGTTATAGATATTTGTTATATACGCATAGATGTGCGTACGACTAACTCTTTTGCAGCAAGTTTAGTCCACTATCTCCCATGGCATCAATACCTTTTAAATTTTGTATTTAATTTCTTGAGACTGGTGTATATTGTGTTGGTTTGGTTTTAAGGCATATGTAAAGGGCGTTGTAACTTAAATCCTACAAAAAGGAAAATCGTACAGGTTTCCCTAGCCTTCTATTTGATTGCTATATTTTTTATTTCTAGATAAATTGTAAGCTTCGAAAGAAGCATAGGTCCAATGTAATAGATTTAGGAAGCCCATGAAGATGAAGCAAGAAGCCATTGTCCATGAAGATGGAGTCGGAGGCGATCAAACCAAGAAGGAGGTTCTATGGAGGTAGGGCCATAGGAGATAGAGTCATTGTTGAATGCCTTTATTTTCATTTTCATTTTTTGTTTAATGTGCTTGGTTTGTGATTGGAATTTAATTATATTGTTACTACTTGCATGCATGTAAAACAAGTTTTCTAAAATAAAATTCAAAACCGTTTAAACGCATTAGTAAACATTAGATGTTTATAGGTAATGTGTGGAAATAATGTTTTCAAAAGCAAAATCCTTTACTATTAAAACTAGTGGGAGAGGGTCTTATTAATAGCACCCACGATCTTCCATTGACGGTTTATTGTAAGATGAGTAGTGCATTCTGTGTCACCTCGCCAAGGGTGATCATTCCATACAGAGGGTACACTACTCATTGGTTACTAGATGTGAACTTCCTATGGATAGGAGCAATCAGACGTGTTACAGAGTGACCACCACACAGAGGCACTACTTGAGGCAGTTGTGATTGGATCCTAGTTAATGGTACACACTAGCTAAGCTATGGATAAGGGATCCCACATGGGGCATTATTCATAAACTTAGAGATCAAATAGGTTCGGGAGTCATAACTTGTTTGCAAGAGTTGCATAGCGGACAAGTCATGATTAATCGAAAGATCAAGTATTGCCCGCCACACGGAGGTTTTACTCTTTTGCTTTGATATTCCGGTGACTTCGTTAAAATAAGAGTTTTCAGGATTCTTTTATTTCAAACTGTCAAATTTTGATATCCATATTTATATTATCTTTTGATTTTTTTTCTTCAGTAAATCATAATATCTGGATCTGCATTTATTCCACTTGCCACAATACTCACTCTGAACAAGTTAACTGGAAACAACTACATGGAATGGAAATGAAACCTTGACATTGTTTTAAGTGTAGAGGATCACATATATGTCCTCACCACCCCATGCCCTGAAGAACCCGCTGCAAATGCTACGGCTGCTGCTAGATGCAAGTTTGATAAGTGGAAGAAGTCAAATGGAATGACCCGTTGCTACATTCTGGCCTCAACGGTTGGTGTGTTGCAACATTAATTCCAGTCGAATAATTCTGCCAGTGACATTATCAAATCCCCGAAAAAGATGTTTGGGGATCATGGCAGACCTGGCAGACAGGTTGCTATGTAGAAGATAACGAGTGTGAAAATGTCAGAAGGGACTCCAGTCAAAGAACATGTTTTAAAAATGATTGGTTATTTTAACGAGCTAGAGACCCTAGGAGCCAACATTGACGCACAGACCCATGTTGATATGATCCTCAATTCGCTGTCACCTTCATTCACTTAATTTAAATTTAACTATAATATAAATCAAATAAATTATTCAATGAGTGAATTAATGAGTTCTTTACTGGCAGTGGAAGGGGTGATCAAACCTGGGGGTAACGTTTTGAACATTGAGAAAAGCTCCTTCTCTTCTCGATCTGTGCCAAAAGGCAAGAAAGGAAAGAAGAAGGCTGGCACTGATGGTCCAAGTGTTGGACCAGTCCCTAAGATTGCAACGTCTAAGGGAAAGGGTAAGGGTAAGGGTAAGGGAAAGTGGAAAGTGGGTGACCAAGGCAAAGGAAAGTGTTTCCAATGCAGTGAGAAGGGCCACTGAAAGAGGAATCGTTCACAATTCTTGGCTACAAGGGTTCAAGGTATGATTGAATCATATGTGATTGAAGCAATTGTAGACACCCCAATTTTTGACCGACCGTCGAATTTAGGAGAGCGTCGCCTCCACGTCCGATGATGAAAAGGACCGGAAGATTTGAAGTATTCCAAGCTCTTCAGAAAGTTCTCCAAACGCGATAAAATCTTCACAGAAAAAAAATACCAGGTATTCAGGAAATTCGGGTATAAAAATCACTTTTGGAAAAATCTTCAAAATAAACTTCTTAAGAAGAAAATGAAGAAAAGAAAAGACCTAGAAGAGGAAATTTAACAAAATACGGTACACGGTAGTGTCTACGCCACTCAATAAGTGCCGTTACGGCATCCATTGACTGCCACCGACATTTCCTAACGGCTGTAGACACCCCCATTTTGTTAGCTATCAGATTTAGGAGACCCATAGCTTGGTGGGTCACAACAATCGAAAAAGACTCAAAAAGGACTCTTGAAAGTTAGTTCTATCTCTCAAAATGCTCAGAATGACCAAAATAGCCCTGAAAGCCCAAAAACTCCCAGATTTGGACCAAAAATTCTTGAAACATGCTACATCATAAAAAACATGATAAAATGAGTTTTAAAGCAAAATTAGCTGAAATCGCCAGCTCCCAAAGATCCCCGGAAGTCCCGAAAGTTCTCGGAAAGTCCCCGTTGACCGATTTGACCAGGGTTTGATCGAATTCATCCAAATTTGCCGAAACGGTCCGAGATAATTCTAGATCATGTAAAAAGTACTAAAACGAGTTTTAAAAGAAAATCGGGCAAAAACATCAGGTCTTGGGATCTCCGAGAGGTTCTCAGAACTTCTTGGAAATCCTAGGTTTGACCGATTTGACCTAAAAGTTGACTTTAAAACCAGTGTGCCGTATTAGTTTTTAAACAATTTTCATGGATACTAGAGATTAATAGCTTTCCAAAGATATATCACACATGATTTCTGGATTTAAAACGAATTTATTATGAATTTTTGAAGGTGAAAAAGGCGATCAAATCAATTTTTATCGCGAATACTGTAAAACTTTTCAAAGTGATCAAACTCTAAACTATCTTTTATGGAAAGTAGACTCTATTACCTTTCCAACGGTATATCACAAGCTCAATTTGGAGTTCATACGCATTTTTTGTGAATTTCGGACGAAATAAGGCCTTTTTGCGAATACCGGAACCTCTGGGGGGCCTAAATACAAATTTCTGGGCGTCTGAGGAGCAGTGCCACGGCAGCACTGGGCCATTGCTGCGATGGCACATGGGCAGTGCCGCAGCGGCACTCAACCCCGCAAAATCCATTTTTGTAATTTATTTTGGGGGTCTAAATTGAATAATTGAAAGCCAAAACGACGTAGCTAGTTTCTTGTTCACAGATGTTTGGGACCAATGGGAACACTTTCTAAATCCCAAAACCACCCCCAAATTGGCCTATATGAGCCCCCCTTTGCTCTTCATTTTGGGGGGGGCAAGTGCAAAGTTTGAGAAAGTTGTAGAGAGAAAGAGAGATAGAGATAGGTTTAGAAGAGAGAAAGGGAGCTTATCCTACTGATTTTCTATAAGAAAGTGAGTTCTAATCTTGTTTTCTTCCATTATCTCTCATATACTTCACATTCAAATAACCCCCCCCAATCACCATTCTTGAGCATTCTTGAGACAGGAAGCTACTTCCATGTCCAAATGTCAATATCTATGAGTGAAACACCAAGTTACAAGTCTAATATCACATTGATTATCATCTATTGATTGCTATTTACTTGCTTGTTTATATATATGTTCATCTCTTCTTCCCCCATTTCTTCTTGATTTTTCATTAATTACTTACTAGTTCATCATCATATAAGTGATGACATGAAGTTTGAGGTGAGTGAATCCTTATGGATAGAAGCTCTTAACCTCAAACACATGTTTGATAGATGATGATTAAAACTTGAATACTTCCAAAGTATTCTTGAAGTTATGCTCAAATGAAAATAAATCTCTCCAACAATCTTGGAAGTTCTTGACTTGAGTTTGATGTTAGTTTCATAAAGTGGTTTTAATCCCCTTTCAGTGCTAGAAATTTGCTTTCAAAACCTCTATTTCAAAACCCCTCTAAAACCCCAAATATTTGGATTCCAAGAAATAAACCTTATTTTCTCAAGAAATCTTCAAAACAGTGAATGATCTGAGTTCAAATATTTCTCTAGAACTTAATACTCAATGTATGAATGCAAGACCACTTGGAATGTCTTCCGAACTCATTAGAGAACACCCATGATTTTTGGTTTGGTTTGGAAACACATGAAAGGGTTCCATTTTAACCTAAACATCCCTTCCAGACATCTGTTTTTGTTGTCATAGCAGCTTGGTTGAATTTCAACTTATTTTCCAGAAAACTTTTCGAAAAGGGGTGGTCCCAACTCATTTTTCCCTTGAACTTCAGTATCTTAGGGAACCTTCTGTATAATATGGGCCTCTAGATATTTGTTTTTCATTTTCTAACATGTTTTGACATTTCAGTCGACAGTACGGACTATATTTCTGAGCAACATCTCATATTTATATGATTTCTCTCAATCTATAATAGTTATTGTAGATTGGCTATTTGGTATGTGTTCTAGACACAATGAGGATGATGTCCATAAACAATCATGGACTAAAAACATTTCTAACCCCACTTTTCCATTTTCATAAGATCAACTCACTAGTTTATCCACTATTTACAACAAACATACTTTTACTTTCATTCTTTGATTTGATGCTCACATGCACTCCAAATTAGTTCATATCCTAGGAAGTAGTCCATACTACATTTGTACATATCTTATGATGATTTCCTTCATGCATTCATGCATACTTTAGACTTCTAAGTCACTTTAGAAAGCCCATGTACACAAACACACTACAACCTTTGCACATTCTAGGGTCATACATTGCATCCATGCAAGATTTGGAGTTTTTGTGACTCTTAATCTAAGAAGATTATAAGGAATGAACTTGATCACACATCCATACTTTCCCCCGATCTAATCTTCCTTTCTCATCCGTTCCGGGGATTGAGAGATTTTCTTTTCTCAATATTAACATGCATCATACTAGCTTGCTAAGCAGGTTTTAATATCTTTGATTATTTGTTTCGAGAACAACTCATGTCCCCCTTTAGATTAGGAAAACTTGATTACTTGATATGTGATTAGACGATTTTCCTAAGTTCTTTTGTGTTATTTTTCACCTTTGCATTGTGTGATATTTGGTTTAGATCTTATGAATGATATCTTATCTTTTGATCTTTCATTTCATGATTCTTATTTGATGTAATATACTATCATAGTATTAATTGTCAAACCAAACATAGTATAAGATGATTATTTGGATGCTAATTGAGACCCGTCGTAAGACAAGGCAAGTTGAGGGTGTTTTAGTCATGGCAAAGGCTCCTTCCTCTCTCGTACCAAAACTCCGAGCCAAGTTCTTTGGTTATGAAGGGTTGGTGCCCTTTATCCATTTGGGTGAGTCAAATTAGGTTTCTTGGTTCCTTAAAGACCAAGTGGCGACTCTGTATCTGTTTTCAACAGACCTTCCTTTTCTTTCTTTGATCCAAATCAATTTCAAACAAAAACAAAAGAGTGGATGACTGATTCTGTGTGTCCGCAATCTGGCGACTCAGCTGGAGATTTTTATTTTTCAAAACAAAATAATACAGATATTTGACTCATAAGAAGCATCCTTAAAATCATCTTTTCACTGTGTCTGGTTCACTGCATTACACTTTTGCATTTCCCCCTCTGACTCTGTCTGAAACGCAGAGCTGACATTGTCCAGGTCTTACTGTACCAGGGCACAAGTCACCTTTGATACTGTACCTTCCAAGGTATATCAAAAAGAGTAAAAACCTTCGTACTGTCTCTCTAACGGTATATTGGAACTCTTATCAACGGACCCTCTTTGACTAAACCAAGCCTTTGCATATAGATTCCTGTAGAACCTTTCATAGGACTGCTCATTTATCTTTTTAGATAGGATAATGTGTTATAATTGTTGTATGCCCTGGTGGGATTACATGCGCGGTGTAGATGCTTATGTGGCATAGAACAGAACCTCTTTCTTATGATTCCCAAGGCAATCACTCACATGTGATTACATTGAGTTGACATGCCTAGGCACCATGACAATGATGTCTACTCCATGTTTACAAAGATATACACCGCAAACCTTGTTAGTTGGTCCTAAGACATAAGAGTATGAAAACTTGCTAGACAGTATGATCACCATCATCACCTGTTCCCGTCATATATCTCTATTTCTTCCAGAAACTCTGCCCAACTCATCAGGATATCCCTGTTTCTCCTAGAAACTTTGTCAGAATCACCCAGATTTCCTACAAATCCCTATTTCTCCCCAGATTACCCAGAAATCTCAGTTTCTTCTAGAAACTCCAATATACTTGTGTCCCCCAGATACTCTGTCCGAATTACCCAGATATTCCTGCTTCCCCCAGAAACCTCATTCAAAATCCTCAGGTTTCTTTATTTCACCCAAAATTCCAAAAAATCCATGTTTTTCCTGAACCTCTACCTAAGCTTCCCAGAAATTCCCATTTCCCAGGAACTCACCTAAATATACATGTTTTCCCAGAATCTCTACCCAAATCTCCCAGATTTTCCAAAAATCTCAGCAACTCCGTCCAAACTTCCCAATAATGCCCAGATGTACCAATTTCTCCCAAAAACTCTGATTTCCCAGTTCCTCCTAGAAACTCTATCCAACTCACCCAGAAATACCTGTTTCTTTCAAAAACTTTGTCCAAATCACATAGATTTCCTAAAAATCCCTGTTTCCTAGGAACCCTGCCAAAATTCACCCAGATTTCCTAAAAATCTCTACTTATAAAATTTCCCGAATCCTTATTCCTCAAAGAGCAAACCTGTTTTTCTCACCCTCCCCATGACGGTGATCATCCTGGAAAGAAAAAGTTAGCACACTCTGTATGGTTAGGACCTTACTTGCTTAACTGCTATATGTTAGAAGTAGGGGCATCATATAAATTATGGACTGCATCCGCATGCTTGTCTTATGTGCATACACAATTCATGTCAGTTCGCTTGGATGCACGTCTTGTCAGTCTCACATGTGTCAGTCTCTACACATCAAATGCATACGTATCATCATCCTCACCTATCTCAATCATTATACAGAAGTAAAATACTTATTGCAACCGTCCTCAGTTTGCATCGCTAAATCCTTTAAAACTCTTATCATCTCTTCCCGATAGGAGTTCATAAGAATTTTTTCATGCCACTACTAATTTGGACTTTTACTTCTATTTACAGAAAATCGTAGCCCCGGGAAAGGACACTATTATACCTCCCTGAATTCATTATCGTGATCACGGGCTAGCCCAGACCATCATCAATCCACCAATGGCCTACAAAGCTCTAGAAGAGAAAGTGAACAAGCTACAAACCACTGTTGAGTAGTTGAGTTTAAGGGTTAGTCGATTTGAGAAGATGGCATAGAGCATTGGCATAATGCTGTTTGAAATGGGAATCAGAATAGAGGATGCCATTAGAGAAGAAAAGTTCAAGAAGAATGAACCCCAACACCAGTCCAAGAGGCTTAAATACTCCTGAAACTCCCTGGATGTCAACGCCCTGTGTAGCCAACCCATGGCATATACCCTCATTGGCCATACCAATCCTCCAACCAAACCACTAGTTACCCTTACTAGAAAAAGTAACCTCGTACCTTTGCCAAACTAGAAATCTCCATTTCTTCAGCCCTGGAGCGCCTGCTTAAGAAAGGCCATCTCCAACTACTTTAACCTCGGGATGCCCCACCACCACCAAACTGTGATATATCCAAGCATTGTGCCTACCACAAAACCTTTGGCCACAATACCAATGATTGTATGCACATCCGCCACGATATCCAGGACCTTATCGACCAAAACATCATTGAGCCACCACCCATCCAATCCTATATCACCCAAAATGTCAGCTTCATCGAACCTAAAGCCCCTGGCTTACCTGTTCGAGTAATCCCTTTTTGCTGATGGTAGTGAATGTTGAACCTGTGCAAGTGAAGTGATGGTGTTTGGGACTTTTGCTTACAAAATAAATAATGATGCTCTTTCGAAAAAAAAAATAAGCGGGTCACCATGTGGATATCACAATTTTCTTTCTTTTAACTCACAGCTTTTCTTTTAAAAAATCTTTTCTAAATTTCAAATTCAAAACAAATGAGTCGCCACTTAATTTTTAAAAGGAAAATTCAGAAACCATTTTAAAGCAACTTATCTTTTGTGAAACCAAATATTAAACTAGGTCCGGGGATTATGGAATGAGAAGGGAAGGAGCCCATCGGACTAAAACACCCCTTCTCATCCTATCTCGCGATAGGCCCCTACTCAACATCCTTTTAATCGAATTAATTATCTAAGCATGTCCTCAACTAATACATATATATAGATATACGTCACAAAAGCATGTCTAAAAGGGTGCAAGAATGCTAACGATAAAATATCATTCAAAATCAAGTAGTTCAATTAGCAAGCAAGATGATATGCAACAAAGGACAAGAGAACTTACCCGGGATCCTGCCGCAGTATTAAACATGCAATGCATACAAAAATGAAGATCCTAAGGAAAGGTCTCTAATCACATATACACATAAGGCAAAACCTAATTCTATGGTGTCGCGCATTAAGTCGAAAAATCGATAGAATCAAGAAATTAAAATAAACTAAAGAGGAGTTCAAGAAATCATACCTTAATAGCGCTACAAAACAAAGGGTTAGTCCACATGATATACAAAATGTAAAGTTGGGTCTTAAAATAACAATCCTAGACTTCTAGCTTAAATCTATAAAATGTAATTAAATCTAAAGCACACAAGTCCTAATTACAAGTATCAAGCCATATGGATGAATGTGTACATGAACAAGAATAAATTAGGAAATACTCAGTGACTTAGATCACTTAATCTTTGAATTCAAGCTTAACTAATCATTATTAAAACATGGTTTAAGCCCTAGGTCATAGAAAAGTCATTTGGACCATTATTTACAAAGTTGGTCAAATATGTCATAAAATTCTGAAAATTATAGAGAGTAGACCAGAAAGTAAAAGACATAAAAAGCATGCTTCCCAAGGTTTGATGTTGGTGAATTTTGGACATAAGATGCCTCTGTGTGTCTAGTTTCCATCCCAAAAAGAAAATCAAAGTTTCAACGGTTAGATCTCTGGAAAATGGACAAAAACCAGACAGCATTAAGAGATTTACAAATCTCTGTCCAGAGATTTTGTATGATTTTTCAAAAATAGTAAAAAGATCAAAAATTCTTTGTTCTTTTTAGGGTAGCTTCCTAACATATTAATCGACTTAGAAAAAAATTATTTTAGGTCACAAATACTCGATTAAGGTTCTAATTTGCTTATTTCAAAAGGGTGTTACTGTTCTAAAACTCTAGACAGATTGTAGTGACTTCACAAAACTCATGACCAAATCACTTTAAACATGAAACTACCTTAAAACAAAAATTGCAGTGGTAGAGCTTTGAGTTATAGACACTTTCCTATTGGTTTCACTCAATTCCAACGGTTAGATTATCAACTAAAAATCCTTGATCAAAACTGTCTTATAAACTCACTGCTCCAATATTGGATTTATCATCCTTTTACTACATCTACCAACTAAGCCATGGACATTGGCTTATCCTAAACCTAACTCTCCTTTCCCTTTGGGGTCATTGGAGATCAAAACATGACTAATACTCATGAATCTCAAAGGAATATAGAAGGAATTCCATGAAACATCAAGCTAGAGGACCCAAGTCATAAGTATGGACTTGGATCCATCCATTTGCTTATAAAATGAAGTGATGATCAAACTGTAACTCTCATGTGAAGCATAAGCTTACATTAGATTCAAAATATCAAACTCAAGAGCTTTCAAGAGAGATATTGAAGATCTCCAAGAATCTCAAAAGAAAAGTATAAACAAAAAGAAGAAATGAAATTAAGAAGACTAAAAGAGCCAATGCTCTAAATCCATCAAAGAATCATTTTAGTAAAACTTGTTTACTTCAAATTCATACTTGCTTTCAAACCAAGCTAAGAAGAAACAAAAAGAATGAAAACTCAAACAAGATTAGAGGATCCAAACCATGGTAAGGGTTTAGATTCATCTACTTGTTTCTAATAAAATGATGACCAACTTTATATCTCATGTGAAGCATAAGCTTACATGAGACTAAAAGTTCAAACTCATAAGATTCAAGTGAGATATGGAAGATCCCCAAGAATCTCAAGAGAAAAACATAAACAAGAAAAATAAAAGAAGAATCAAAGAACTAGGAAGCAAGGACTTCCAAGTTTACTAACAAAACTCTAAAACGTAATCAAGAAAGACTAAGTGACTTGAAGATTAGAGGTTCAAAAGGAAGAAAACACAACTAAGATTAGAGGGTCACCTCCAAGACTATCCTCAAGCTTCTATCTTTGAACACCTTCCAAGCTCTTCTCTCTAGTTTTTTCTAAAACTCTCTCTTTTCTCTCTCAAATATGTGTTAGTGTAGTGGTGGCTACTTCTTGTGTGTCCTCCCAAGGAAGATCCACCCTCTTTTAAAGACAAAATTATCAAGTATTCTCAGTGAAATCAGAGTCAAAGACAGGTATAAATATCTCATTTGGTGGTACAATACGTACTTCCTGAAAATAGACAGACTGCTGCAGAAAGTGGCAGTCAAAAATCCTTTGCGGCAGTCAGTGGATGCCTCTGCGGCACTCCATGAATGTCGCGGCGGCATTCCGTGGCTGCCGTGCGGCACTTATTGAGAGCCGCGCCAAATTATTAATTGCCGCGTTTATGTCAGCCTTGCTTTATCAGTTCTTTTGTCTTATCTGTATACATATACATATTGTACCACAAAATACGGACTATTAAAGCAAACGATAGTCAAAAATTGTCGGCGGCACTCAGTAAGTACTGGTCCGGCAGTCTGTGACTGCTGTACGGCACACATTGAGTGCCAGAAAAAGTGCCGTGTGCCGGCTTCTGCTAAATTTCCCCTTTCAGGTCTTTTCTTTTATCCTTTTTCTTCAAAAAACTTATTTTCGGGGATTTTTGCCAAATGTGATGTTTTTACTCCTGAATTCTCCTGAATATTCGATATTTCTTTTCCTGTGAAAATTTTACCGCGCTTGGAGAACTTTCTGAAGAGCTTGGAACACTTCGAATCCTTCGGTCCTTGTCATCATCGGATATGGAGGTGACACTCTCCTTAATTCGACGTTTGGTCAAAATCGGGGTGTCTATAGTTTCCCCCTCTTCGGCAGAGCTTATGGAGCAACGCGTGCCACAAGTGAATGTCGAAGCCTGTGTGAAGACAAGCCTTTGACCAGACCGTCAAATTTAGGTAAAAATAAAATGCGTTGCAAAAAGAGAACATGCGCTAGGTAATGGTTCTTACTGGTCGTGCTCGATGATGAGCTGTCTACGTATCCATTCAGGAATCAGACCAAGACGTAGTTCGGGTCAAGGGTCAAACACACACAAGCGCAAATGGTCATACGGATGAATGCACCTGTCTTATCGTGATGCACGTGCTCAAGCAATCTCGTGCTCTATATAATGTCTCAGCAACATATTGTTCTTTCTTAGTATAAAAAAATGCATCCTATGCCATTCTACTTATGATGTCATTCTATTCTGGGAAAGTCACGATCATCATAGATGCGCTTCCTATGCTTAATTCCCCGACATTCTTTATGAGACATCTAATCGACTAGAATGCGCTTCGCGCCTTATACCTTGGTGTCGAATTAGAAACTACTCTTTCCAAAAGACTAAGATGCGCTTCACGCCTTATACTCCGGTGTCTTCCAAGAATCATCTGATCGACTAAGATGCACTTTGCGTCTTAGACTCTGGTGCCAAATCAGGAAATGTGCTGAAAGACTAAGATGCGCTTTGCATCTTATACTCTAGTGTCTTTTGAGGATCATCTGATCGACTTAGATGTGCTTTGCGTCTTAGACTCCGGTGCCGAATCAGGAAATATGCTGAAAGACTGAGATGCGCTTTGCGTTATATACTCTGGTGTCTTTTGAGGATCATCTGATCGACTGAGATGCGCTTTACATCTTAGTCTCCGGTGCCGAATCAGGAAATGTGCTGAAAGACTGAGATGCGCTTTGCGTCTTATACTCCGGTGTCTTTTGAGGATCATCTGAGATGCGCTTCGCGCCTTATACTTCGGTGTCGAGTGAGTTTGGTCTAAAAAATCTGCAGCCCTTCAGCCCCGTCGGATATATAAAAAAATAATCCACAACCCTTTCGCCCCGTCGGATATGTTTTCTTTACAATGATCCGCAGCCCTTCGGCCTCGTCGGATATATTTTCTCACAATGATCCGAAACCCTTCGGTCTCGTTGGATATGTTTTCTCACAATGATCCGAAACCCTTCGACCCGTTGGACATGTTTGCTCCAAATTCGGGGTCAACCAGACTCAAATTCATTTCTTTTTTCAAAATCGGGAGTCAATCAGACTTTCTTTTCAATTTTCAAAATTTGGAGTCGAACATACTCAAATCATTTTATTTTTCAAAACCTAGAGTCGGACATAATCAAATTCACTTTATTTTTCAAAACCTAGAGTCGGGCAAACTTATCTCAATTTAATTCAAAATTTGGAGTCAATCAGACTCAAATCAGTTCAATCCCAAAAATCGGGAGTCCTTCAGACTTAATTTGATTTTCTAAAATTGAGAATCCATTTTACCCAACAAATTCCCTTCTTAGTCAAACAAATTTCATTCCATTTATTTCCAAAAATTCAGAGTCTAGTACATCAGACTCAAATTATTTTAAATTTCTACATCGGGAGTCCGATGGACTTAAATTATTTTGAAATATCTAAAGTCGGGGGTCCAATGGACTCAAATCCACTTCAATTTCCATAATCGAGAATCAGTTACACTCAATTTAATTCAATTTTCCAAAATTGGTAGTCAATCGAGCTTAAAATGTTTTTTCAAATTTTGATAAGGAGTCAACCAGACTCAAATAAACTCAATTTCACCAAGTCCGGAGTCGATTCAACTCAATTCGAGTTAAAATTCAAATGCTAAATCAGGTGTCAATCAGACTTGATTCAATTCCTATTTCGCAAAATCGGACAAAACCACGAGTCAATCAGACTCAAAGAAATTCAAATTCACAAAACTGGACTTAAAGAATTTCGATTTCATAAAAGAATTTTTTTTAACAAAATTGGGAGTCAATCGAATTCAAAGAATTTCTATTTCACAAGATTGGGAGTTAACCAGACTCAAAAGAATTTCTAATTTCCTAAAACATGAGTCATTCAGACTCAAAAGAATTTCTAATTTCCAAAAATATAAGCCGATCAGACTCAAAAGAATTTCTAATTCCAAATCATGAGTCAACCAGACTCAAAAGAGTTTCTAATTTCCAAAAACATGAGCCAATCAGACTCAAAAGAGTTTCTAATTTCAAAATCGAAGTCAGACAGACTCAAAATAATTTCAAATTTCTAGAATAGGAGTCAATTGGACTCGAATCGGACTCTATTTCACAACACCGAGAGTTAATCAAACTCAGATCTAAAATTGGGAGTTGATCAGACTTAAAGAATTTTAATTCCCAAAATTGAGAGTCAAATTAGACTCAATTTAATTCAATTTCTAAGCTCGGGTGCTAAGTTAGACTTTCATGAATCGGGAGTCAGACGAACTTAAATGATTTTAATTTCCACAATCGGGAGCCAATCAGATTCAACTTAATTTAACATTAAAATCTGGCAATAGTCAGATCCATTTTAGCCCAATCTTTCGAAAGTTCGGAGTTGGTTAGACTCAAAGAATTTATTTCCAACAAAATTCGAAGTTAAGCAGACTCACAAATTCAAAGGGAGTCATGTGGACTCAGAAATTCATATACAGAGTCATGCGGACTCAAAATTTCATATTTCAGTAAGACAGAGTCATGCGGACTCAAAATTTTATATCTTTATTCGAACAAAGTCACACGGACTCAACAAATTCATTTTATACACAAACAGAGTCATACAGACCCAACAAACTTTACTTTTATACAAATAGAGCCATACGGAGTTAACAAATTCACGTTCTACATAAATAGAGTCACATGGACTTAATCAAATTCAAAGAATTGGTTTTACGAAAAGAGGGAGTCCCCGTACTCAAAAAATTGATTTTACAAAAATGAGGAATCCTTAGACTCAATGACTTGATTTTTTTTTCAAGATTTTAGGGAGTCTTGAGACTCATAGAATTTGGACGGAGCTGATATAAATAATGACTTTCTTCATTTGTGGACCTTCGGAAGAAACACTTCGATCTTGTTAAAAGAGGGAAATCACCTTTGCCCCTAGTCTTGGACTCTTCTTATATTGCCACTTTAGCATTACGTTGTGATGGTGTTCGTAGCCTTTGCTCAAATTGCTCTTAGGATGCTTATGGAGACTTTTCAAATCTTCATTCATCATCTTAGACCCACACATTTGAGACCATTATTGACTCATCAAAGGAGGACATACTTGACAAAGCAATTACGCAAGACGACTGACTCAAACTCTATATTATCATGATTTAATGTGCTTTCATTGTGAATAATGTATCATCTCACCTTTCATTTATTCATTATCCTACAAATGGTAGTGCTTTGCTGATAAATCTAAACTTTGAAAACTTACTCTTTTCGATTTAGCGAATTCTTTGCCCTATCTAGAATATGCTTCAAATTAGTGCTTTAGCTTATAGAATGAAAGGCACTCAATTTCAATCCTTTCAAAACAAACTCAATTACTTGAGAACTTGCCAAAGTTTTCCCCTAGTTTGAAAGAGACTTAGGGGCTTGCTTCTATGATAAAAGGGATTTTCGGCAAAGGAAGTTTGCCCCTGGTTTGGCGATATATCTGTGACTTCAGGCAAACGTAAGTTTGCCCCTAGTTTGAAGGAAGGAAACCAAAGGCGCAAAAGGGTGCTGCTTACATTTTAGGGATGGCTATGGACCGAGAACCTTGGGAGGTTCGCCTACTTATCCCCGAGTGGGAATCAGGTCCAAAGTAGTTCGGCCAAGGCCTGAAAGAACGATAGCATGAGATGATGGGGTGATGACAGAACCAGATAGGTTGCCTAGTATCAGGTCGAGCATAGTTCAAGCACTCTGGAGGTCTTGAAAGAATTAGGCTTCAAGAATTGATGGGCTTTTCGAGCCATGTTGCCTTTTGGGTCTAGGGAGTGCATGTCACTTGTGATAGCCCTTGTGTAGCATGATGAACTACTTTTTCCTTTATTTTATTCTCTTTCCTCTTTTCTTTTCTTTTCTTTTCTTTTCTTCTCTTTTATTTGACGGTAGTTTTTTTAACCTTTTCACTAGCTAGTTAATCTTTACAACTCTCAACAGGTTTTATTCATACTCTATCATATTCACAAAGTAATATCAGCCCTTCAAATCTTTATTTGTTTTTTTTTAAGATATCTCTGTATTGTTTTAGGCTCACTTAGTGTTTGAGCCTCTCACGAAAATTTTGAAGCTTATAAGTCCCTCTTTTCATTTCTAATCTTTTTTTTTGTTTAGAACAACACAAAGCCTTGAGATAGTTCATGTGCCAATGATCTACTTTAAAGTGCTCAGGAATTCTCAATCTTATCTATTCTCCACCTTTTCTTTTCTCTTTACTTTCTTTTCTCTACCTTACTATCTCTTATTCTTTCCATGATTTTGACTAGCTAGGATTAGGATTTTTGAGAACAACACGCATCTTATTTGTGCTCTAACTTTTGCCTAGGCGCCCTTCCGGGTTTTCATCCTAGCGAGCTCTTTCTTCTTTTTCTTTTTTTTTTTTTCATTTTCTTTTATTATTTTTTTTGGAAGAAGAAGTTCATTTAAAATGTCTGGCTACCATCAAGGACCAAGTTTATGACTTTAGACTGGTTGGGCTCATCTTTTAGGCTTGGTATTTGAGAAAAAGGGGATGGTGAGCAAGCTTCAAGTTCCAAGTTCATCTTTTCAAGATTGAGCAAGAGCATCTTTAAATTCTTAAAGTAAAGCTAATCAATTCTCTACTTCTCCATGGTTTTGGCACAAAATTTGCTTTGATCACTTGGGGATCCTTTTCAATGCAAAGATTTATTAACAAAGTATTTTCCATGATCGTTTGAAAAAGTGACTTTTTCTTCTCCTTTTTTTTTTTGTCTTAATGATCCATACATTCAAGACTTAGCACACTGAATCAAGAAAAATGAGGTTTTATTCAACTAGTAGGGAAGGAGGATTACATCACTCGACTCGATAAGCTCGACAAAGACTTGCAAACAGACTTGATAACAGACTGACCAGAAGACTCGATTGGACTTGACATTTGACTCCAACCTAGCATAACTCGACTACCAGACTTGACTTGGTCTCAATTGGAGTGTCACAGATAATTTTTAATTTATTGGGTCCCCAAGAGCATCCACATTTGATTCAGCAGTAGCATTTCCAAACACTATTACCTCACTGGCATCTTCCTCAGGTTCATCATGCCCCTTCTGTATCTTTGTAGGAACATCATCTGCCCTTATGGCCCATTTTTCAGTCAAATGGCCCTTCTCTGACTCATACCGAGTATTGTCAATGCCTTTTTCGATTCTGTTGATTGGGTCGGGGCCAGTTGGTTGTTGCGCACTCATGGAGGCAACGAATCCCTTGAGAGTATTCAGTGATGGCTATGATTGTAAAGATTGTATATCATGCCAGATGCCACTCGGTGGGTTCAGCAAAGGAGTGATGATTTTATGCTCAATGAGATCTTGGATATCATGGCGGAGTTTCATCTAATAGTTAGTCGTATGGCCAAGGGTTTGGTGGTAGGCACAGTACAAAGACAGGTCACATTTGCGGGGTAAGAAATTTTGTAGTGGCTTTGGGTCCAAAGGGTTGAGGTGACCATTCTTGACAAGGTGACCAAGGGCCATGGATAATGGCATGCCAAGGTTGGTGAAGATTCTCGGCTTACGGGCTTGGTTTGATTTTGAATTCGACTTTGAGCTAGAGTTGGTTTTTGGGTTGAGATGTGGACTTGGAATAGCTCTTTGGTTAGTTGGGATTGGGCCTGGATGTGGGCTTTGGTGAATGGTTGAGCTTGGGTATGGACTTTGGTGATAGGTTGGGTTTGGACATGGGCTTCGGTGATAGGTTGGGTTTGAACATGGGCTTCGGTACACAGGTGGGCCCAAACATGCCTGTTGGTGCTTCTTTAAGCAATCCATTATTCTCTGATCCATCTTTTCCTCATCAGGGCCCATTTGATCTTTCAATAATTGAATGAACTCAAGCATGACCCCCTCCAATTGCTTCACCCTAGAATCTTGTTGTTCAACAACGACTTGCAGTTTGCTCACTTTCTCCTCCAAAGCTCTGTGGGCCATTGGTGGGTCTGTCTCAACATGATGGTCCAAGATCTCCTCTAATTAAGAGAGATAAACCCAAGAAGATTAGAAGTGTCCTTACTAGGGGATCTGGTTGTTCCACTCTTTCTAAAAAAAACAGATAGGAAAAAAAGGTCCGCATGCAGAATTGAATAGTAAGGGATTTTTTAGGGACTTTGATCTTAATTGGGAAGAAGATGTTGTGAGTTTGTACGCTACACGTATGTAATGATATCGATTGGTGAGAGCACAAAATGTACATGCTCTTATGATTTGATGCATGCACTGCACATATGGCACACGAATGAAATGTAAGTGTGTGTGTGCCTACTCTATATCCCAAAGCAAAGGAAAATTCTAATCCTAACAGGAAACACATAAGCACATAAGATCCTCACCTATGTCAAATGCGCCAACTTCTCCTTTCATTGTGATCCCCACTACCCGTTCAAAGGTTGGGTATTTAAAAATTTTCAAAATTCATTTGAAAAGCATTTCTTTAGAACGATGAGATCTTTCAAAAAATAATTCTCAAGAATTTTGAATCTTTTATTTAAGAATGAGAATGTGAAAATATTTCTTAATAAAGACGATTGGATTGGAATTCTGCTTTGAAATTCATTTGAAGAGCATTTCTTTCAAAAACAATTCCCAAAATTTTGGATTTTTCCTTAGAAGATGATCATGTGAAAATGTACCTTAATAGAGGTTAGTTTGGAGCTCCAAAGATTTTTTTTTTAAAAAGCGATTGAAAACTTTGGAATAAAGATGGCAAAAATCCGTTTGCTTTCAAAGATGGATTTAAAAATTTTCAGGTAGAAGGATCACATGATCAGATTATCACCGTACTTTCCATGAATTCGGATACATACAAGGTCAATGATGCTTAGCTAAACATGATATAAGAGATGTAATCTTATAATCAAAATCTAACATTTTCCCAAATGTCATGGGACATGAAGAGGAATTGCTCGAAAGTGATTAAGAGATTACACATCTTTCAAGCATCGTCATCATCTCAAATAACCCCTTCCGGGCACACAAAACTCCCTAGCATATAAACCCTAGTCAAAAATTAATTTCCTAAGACTGAAAGGTTCTACAGAAACTATCATGCAAGGGCTGGGTTTTGGTAAAATAAGGGACCCTTGACACACATCCGATAGGATGCTTCATATACCAAATCATGGTACGAGATCAAGGGTGATCACACAGTCCCATGATAACTTGACCGACTGGGTTGCCCAGAGCCTCCAAGGTCATAGTTCCGCGTGATCGACTGGCGAGACATGCAAGTGAAATGCAACAGGCACACAAAGATTAATTAATTCAATTAAAGGAATGCTTTCAAGTCTAATCCTCGAGTGAACCCAAAATCAGGAATTCTGGTCTGCGAAACTAGTGATTCTGGGTTCGATCCCCAGCAGAGTCGCCAGAATGTGGATATTGCAATACTCTTTCTTTTTACCCACAACTTTTCTTTTAAAAAATCTTTTCTAAATTTCAAATTCAAAACAAATGAGTCGCCACTTAATTTTTAAAAGGAAAATTAAGAAACCATTTTAAACCAACTTATCTTTTGCGAAACCAAATATTAAACTAGGTCCGGGGATTATGGAATGAGAAGGGAAGGAGCCCATCGGACTAAAACACCCCTTCTCATCCTATCTCGCGATAGGCCCCTACTCAACATCCTTTTAATCGAATTAATTATCTAAGCATGTCCTCAACTAATACATATATATAGATATACGTCACAAAAGCATGTCTAAAAGGGTGCAAGATTGCTAACGATAAAATATCATTCAAAATCAAGTAGTTCAATTAGCAAGCAAGATAATATGCAGCAAAGGACAAGAGAACTTACCCGGGATCTAGCCGCGGTATTAAACATGCAATGCATACAAAAATGAAGATCCTAAGGAAAGGTCTCTAATCATATATACGCATAAGGCAAAACCTAATTCTAAGGTGTCGCGCATTAAGTCGAAAAATTGATAAAATCAAGAAATTAAAATAAACTAAAAAGAGTTCAAGAAATCATACCTTAATAGCGCTACAAAACAAAGGATTAGTCCACATGATATACAAAATTTAAAGTTGGATCTTAAAATAACAATCCTAGACTTCTAGCTTAAATCTATAAAGTGTAATTAAATCTAAAGCACACAAGTCCTAATTACAAGTATCAAGCCACATGGATGAATGTGTACATGAACAAGAATAAATTATGAAATACTCAGTGACTTAGATCACTTAAACTTTGAATTCAAGCTTAACTAATCATTATTAAAACATGGTTTGAGCTCTAGGTCATAGAAAAGTCATTTGGACCATTATTTACAAAGTTGGTCAAATATGTCATAAAATTCTGAAAATTACAGAGAGCAGATCAGAAAGTAAAAGACATAAAAAGCATGCTTCCCAAGGATTGATGTCGGTGAATTTTGGACACAAGATGCCTCTGTATGTCTAGTTTCCATCCCAAAAAGAAAATCAAAGTTTCAACGGTTAGATCTCTGGAAAATGGACAAAAATCAGACTGCATTCAGAGATTTACAAATCTCTGTCCAGAGATTTTGTACGATTTTTCAAAAATAGCAAAAAGATCAAAAATACTTTGTTCTTTTTAGGGTAGCTTCCTAACATATTAATCGACTTAGAAAAAAATTATTTTGGGTCACAAATACTCGATTAATGTTCTAATTTGCTTATTTCAAAAGGGTGTTACTGTTCTGAAACTCTGGACAGATTGTAGTGACTTCACAAAACTCATTACCAAACCATTTTAAACATGAAACTACCTTAAAACAAAAATTACAGTGGTAGAACTTTGAGTTATAGACACTTTCCTATTGGTTTCACTCAAATCCAACGGTTAGATTATCAACTAAAAATCCTTGATCAAAACTGTCTTATAAACTCACTGCTCCAATATTGGATTTATCATTCTTTTACTACATCTACCAACTAAGCCATGGACATTGGCTTATCCTAAACCTAACTCTCCTTTCCCTTTGGGGTCATTGGAGATCAAAACATGACTAATACTCAAGAGTCTCAAACGAATATAGAAAGGATTCCATGAAACATCAAGCTAGAGGATCCTAGTCATAAGTATGGACTTGGATCCATCTATTTGCTTATAAAATGAAGTGATGATCAAACTTTGACTCCCATGTGAAGCATAATCTTGCATGAGATTCAAAATATGAAACTCAAGAGCTTTCAAGAGAGACATTGAAGATCTCCAAGAATCTCAAAAGAAAAGTATAAACAAAAAGAAGAAATGAAATTAAGAAGACTAAAAGAGAAAATGCTCTAAATCCATCAAAGAATCTTTTGGGAAAACTTGTTACTTTAAATTCAGAGATGCTTTCAAACCAAGCTAAGAAGAAACAAAAAAGAATGAAAACTTAAACAAGATTAGAGGATCCAAACCATGGTATCTACTTGTTTCTAATAAAATGATGACCAACTTTAAATCTCATGTGAAGCATAAGCTTACATGAGACTAAAAGTTCAAACTCATGAGATTCAAGTGAGATACAGAAGATCCCCAAGAATCTCAAGAGAAAAACATAAACAAGAAAAATAAAAGAAGAATCAAAGAACTAGGAAGCAAGGACTTGCAAGTTTACTAACAAAACTCTAAAACTTAATCAAGAAAGACTAAGTGACTTGAAGATTAGAGGCTCAAAAGGAAGAAAACACAACTAAGATTAGAGGGTCACCTCCAAGATTATCCTCAAGCTTCTATCTTTTGAAGATCTTCCAAGCTCTTCTCTCTAGTTTTTTTTTAAAACTCTCTCTTTTCTCTCTCAAATATGTGTTAGTGTAGTGGTAGCTATTCTTGTGTGTCCTCCCAAGGAAGATCCTCCCTCTTTTATAGACAAAATTACCAAGTATTCTCAGTGAATTCGGAGTAAAAGATAGGTGTAAATATCTTATTTGGTTGTACAATACGTACTTCTTGAAAATAGACAGACTGCTGCAGAAAGCGGCAGTCAAAAATCCTTTGCGGCAGTCAGTGGATGCCGGTGCAGCACTCCGTGAATGCCGCGGCGGCATTCCGTGACTGCCGCGCGACACTTATTGAGAGCCGCGCCAAATTATTAATTGTCGTATTTATGTCAACCTGACTTTATCAGCTCTTTTGTCTTATCTTCATACATATATGTATTGTACCACAAAATACGGACTATTAAAGCAAATGACAGTCAGAAATTATCGGCGGCACTCAGTAAGTACCGGTGCGGCAGTCTGTGACTGCCGTACGGCGCTCATTGAGTGCCGCAAAAAGTGCCATGTGCTGGCTTCTACTAAATTTCCCCTTTCAGGTCTTTTCTTTTCTCCTTTTTCTTCAAAAAACTTATTTTCGGGGATCTTTGCCAAATGTGATGTTTTTACTCCTGAATTCTCCTGAATATCCGGTATTTCTTTTCCTGTGAAAATTTTACCGTGCTTGGAGAACTTTCTGAAGAGCTTGGAACACTTCGAATCCTTCGGTCCTTGTAATCATCGGATATGGAGGTGACACTCTGCTTAATTCGACGTTTGGTCAAAATCAGGGTGTCTACACACCGTGACACTCCACTTGAGACCAGGTCGAGTCTATCGTATGTTTTGAGTCTATTTCAAGTTTAGTCTTGTGGTCGAGTGTGTTTATCATCGAGTTGTTAATGAGTCTGTAATCCTTCTCTATTGATGGAATGAAATCTCATTTTTCTTAATCTGATGTACCTAGTCATAAATGCATGAATCACTAAACTGAAGTGTCACTTTTCAAATTACCATGGATATTACTCCGCTAACAATTTTTTTGCAACAAAACAAAAAAGAATCCGGAAAGGTTAAAGTCAATTTCACGCTGACACCGATGAAGAGCTAAGAATTGAATAGTATTACTTAAAGAATTTAAAGATGCTCTTGCCTTAATCTTAAAAAGACATGCTTGAAACTGACTTGGGGCTTGCCCAACACCCTTTTTCCACCATTTCAAAGCCTTGAGCCCAATCTAATGGGGAGCCATACAATCTGTTGATGGTAGCCAAACACTTTCAATGAGTTCCTTCTACCCTTTCAAAACAAAAAAAAGAGAAGAAAAAGAAGAAAAAGAAAGAAAAGAAAAGCTCGCTAGGTTGAAAACCCGAAAGGGCACCTAGGCAAAAGTTAGAGCTGAAAAAGGTGTTGATTTCCAAGATCTGACCTTAGGCAGTCAAAATGATGGAGAAAAATGAAAAGAAGAAAATTTTGGTGATACAGAGAATTGTACACTTCAAGGTACATCATGAGAACATGCCTAGATTGCATTTCAAAAGGCTCGAAACGACTACAAATAAATTTTGAGAACTGACATGCACATTCTGGAATTATGAGATTGTGATAAAAAGATCTCACAAGAATCAACTACATGAAAAGTAAAATTGACTGGCTAGGTAAAAGTGAAAAAGATCAATCCTCAAAAAGAAAAGGAAAGAAAAGAAAAGAAAGGGAGATCGAAACTGAATCTTCTTATTCAAGGTTATCACAAGTGAGCTAAGTTTGAACTTCTTTGGTAATTGGTTTAAAAAACACTCAACCAATTTCTTTCAAAGTCTTGCCTTGAACTACGCTCGACCTGATTCCCACTCGAGGATACGTAGGCAACCAATATCGGTTCAGTCGACACCAATATTAACCCCTCTTCTTTCAAAGCCTTGGCCTGAACTACGTTGGGCCTGATCCCCACTCAGGGGTACATAGGCAGATTTTTAAAAAGAAAAGAAGGATGGCTCGCTAGGTCAGAAATCACCTTCCACACTAGGGGCAAACTTCGGCTACACGCCTTGTTTGCCTGAATTTTACTCTCTACCCTTTATTCAAGGGGCAAACTCCGGTCACCTACCTCGTTTTCCCTGAACCTCCAATAAACCATCATCCAAACTAGGGGCAAACTTTGGTCACCCACCTCATTTGCCTATGAATTCCACTTCCTACACCTCCAACTAGGGGCAAACTCCGTTTGCCTAACACGATCCCTTCATACCAAGGGCGAGTTTTTGAGTCACCAAGTTGTTTTGAAAATTTTGAAATAGAGCATCTTTTATTCTAAAAGCTAAGGCACTAATTCAAAGCACTTCGTGGGAGAAGTAGAGAATTGATTAGATCAATAGGGATAAATTTTCAAAAATCAGATTTATCAGCAAAGTGCTATCATGTTAAGATGAGAAGTAAATGTAAAAGATGAGCGGTACATCATTTATGACAGAGGCACATTGGATCATGGCAATTTGAGAAATTCATGTCTAGGTCAATCCTTCTTTGTTTGAGTCAGTAGTAATCTAATCAAAAGTGTGTTAGAGATCGAGGTTTCATTCAAACTAACCCAACTTTCCTTGTCATCGTCATTCCTGTTAAGTCCATTCATCCTGATGGTCTCAAATGTGTGGGTTTGAGGTGATTCCCAATTATAAAAAAATGTGGATACAAGCAGAAGTACCAAACATCATTACTACACCAGTCAAGGTCGCAACATGAGAAGCATCCCAAGTGTGAGTAGCATAAACTCGTAAGTGGTTACAAACTACAACCGATAGTTGTTTCTCAAGGCGGCTGATCGGAGGGAATATCCCCAACACCTATTGCTGATCCAATCAGAGTCTAGATGTGTTGTATTGATGAGATGTATTGTTGAGGTATTTTAGGGCTCAGAGTCTAAGTTTGCTGATGATATGTTTTTGTGAGGGTGTTTTAGAGCCCAGAGATTAGAGGAGCATCGAGGAACATCAGGAGAGTAGAGAAGCATTTTTGGAGCATCGAGGAATGTCAAGAGAGTTAAGAAGCATCTTTGAAAAGTAGAGTAACATCGAGGAACATCGAAAGTGTTGAGGAGTATTGTCGAAGAGGAGCATTAGATGTGTTGAAGAGTATCGTTGAAGAGTTGAGGAGCATCATTGAAGGAGCATCAGATGTGTTGAGGGGCATCAGAAGAGTTGAAAAGCATCATTGAAAAGTCGAGGAGCATCGTTAAGATTTGATCAACCGCAAGAGATTCAATTATGGGCCCTAGTTCTCGGTCAGAAGGTTTGATCAACTGTGAGAGATTCAGAGATGGGTCCTGGTTCTCGGTCAGAAGATTTGATCAATCGTGCGAGATTCAGAGATGGGATCTTGGTTCTAGGTCAAAAATTGAAATAAAGATTCTCAGAGAGTCCAAAGAAGAATCAGCTTCCGAAGGCCCAAACCGGCTCTTTTGGATTGGGCGTTGCAAAATTTGATCAACCATGAGAGATTCAGAGATGGGTCCTGATTCTCGATTTGAAGATTTGATCAACCGTGAGAGATTCAGAGACAGAATCTTGGTTCTAGGTCAAGAATTAAAAGAGAGATTCTCAGAGAGTCCAGAAAAGAATTAGCTCTCGAAGGCCCTAACATGTTCTTCGGTCCGACCATTGTATGATTTGATCAATTGCGAAAGATTCGGATTTGGATCCTGGTTCCTGGTCAAGAGAAACAGTTAACGAGAGATCCCAGAAAGAGTCATTTTATCCCCAGTAGATTTAGATTAATCCCCAACAATCGTATCAATTCGTACATTGTCAGTTCTTTTGATCACGGTTAGTCCAACCATCGGTCCAATCCATAACAGTCACAGTAGTTCACTGTCGACTCATCATCTCGATTAGTACATCGTTAGTCCAATCCATGATATTACAGTAGTTCACTATCGACTCATCATCTCGATTCGTACATCGTCAATTCTTTTGATCACGATTATTCTAACAGTTGGTCCAATCCATGACAGTCACAGTAGTTCACTATCGACTCATCATCTAGATTCGTACATCGTCAGTTCAATCCATTACAGTCACAACAGTTCGCTGTCGCCTCATCATCTCGATTCGTACATCGTCAATTCAATCCATTGTACTCACAGTAGTTCACCATCTACTCATCATCTTGATTCGTACATCGTCAGTTCAATCCATGACAGTCACAGTAGTTCACTTTCGACTCATCATCTCGATTCGTACATCATCAGTTCAATCTATGACAGTCACAGTAGTTCATTATTGACTCATCATCTCGATTCGCACATTGTCAGTGTCGCACCCGATTTTTCGGCACAACCTGGCTGTCGGTGTGGGCTTGGCTTCTTTTGAAAGTGGGTAAAATGCGACAAATTTTATTGGGAGTGGTGAAAAGAGTATGATAGGGCCTATTTGAAATGTTCAGAGTCACCACCTAACATTTGGACTGTTAGGACCCCTGCAAAGACAATTAAAGTAATTCATCTTTGACTTTTGAAAAACAGGTTTTAAGAAAGTGGGCCATTTAAAATTATGACTCTGAATAGCCATTCGAAAACCAGAGATCTTTCAAAATATGGGTTCGGGGACTCTCGAACATCCGCGTAAGCACGGTTGCCGATTCTAGTGGTTTTCATGATAACGGGGCATGAATGAAAGATAGTAGAGAGTGAGGATGTACAAGAAATAGATAAAAAGATGTGGTTATGGCCGCACCCAAGTGAAGGGTTGCATACGTATCTCAAGTCAAGAATCAGGCCTACGTAGTTCTGTGCTTTATACATGTGTGTGTATGTGTGCAAGTGTTTTAAAAAAGTTTGTCGATCTAGACCGTGTAAGTGTGAAGTAGTATTTTGAGCAAAGATGGTGTAGCTAGGAGCTTTAACCTGTACGGTGTAGTCCTAGGCTTTAACCTTTGAAGTAGTGAGTTTTGAAAAGTGATTTGAGTGAAAAATGGTGTAACTAGGAATTTTGGAAAGTGATTGAGATTAAAACGAACTTATGCAAGCAAATGAAGAATGAAGTGCTTTTTTTTTTTTTTTTTTTGTATTTTTGTATTTTTTATTTTTTCTGTTCTTTTATTCCTATGCCGAAAGTAAGGGTCGGTGCCCAAAAGAAAGAAAAGAGATTTTTTTTTTGCATTTTTCTTTTTGTTTTCTTTTTTTGTTTTTGTATTTTGATTTTATACCGGAAGAAAGGAACGGTGCCCAAAAGAAAGAAAAGAGATTTTTTAATTTTTTTTTATTTTTTATGCCGGAAGTAAAGGTCGGTGCCCAATGAAAGCGTTTCTAAAGTAGCCGTGGAGTGATGGGCGAGTTCATAGACTTTATAATAATACATATTTACAACGTATAAGAAAAGCAGTAAAGGCGGATGAACCAATCAGAATGGATTTAAATGGAAGCCACACTACTGAGAAAGAAAATAGAGAAAGAAAAAGAAAGGCGAAATATTTGATCATAAGAGAAATAAAAGAGAAAGAAAAAGAAAGGTGGAATATCCGACCATAAGAGGAAATAAAGGAAAATAAAAAAAGAAAGGCGGAATATCCGGCCATAAAAGAAAAAGAAAAAAAAGGCGGAATATCCAACCATAGAAGATAAAAGAGAAAGAGAAAGAAAGGCAGAATATCCGACCATAAAAAAAACCTGAGTTATTAGAGGAACTCGAGAAATCGGCTAGAATGTTGATGGCATGTGACTGGGATGTTGGGTAATGATTTGAGGCGGTGCTATGATGGTTGGGTGGCAATAGATGATGGTGGTGGTACAGTGGCTATGAGGTATGGTGATGAGAATTATGATGATATGACAGCTAGGTGGAGGGTGGTGATTGTAGTGTTGGTCTTGATGGTGGTGGTTAGAAGAGGTGGAGTAGTGGTGGAGAAAATGAAAACTCTTTTTTTTGTTGGTGGTTTTTTGATAAAGTGGATGGGATGAAGGGGAAGGTGAGGGAGATGGAGAGTACGATGAGAGAGATGTATGTAGAGAAGGCTATTTTTTTCTCTCGTTTTTTGGTTTGCATTGGTCTCTATTTATAGGCCAAGCAAGATTTTCATTTCTTTTTTTTTAAACTCTCTACTAAAAAAATAAAAAAACCCACCCAATTTGTTTTTTTTAAGTCAAAGAACCACACTACTTGCTTTTTTTTTTTATGGAATAGAAAAAATTCACCAAGTTTGTTTATTGAAAAGAAAAGCTCCACCTCTTTTTTTCTTGTTTTTTTGCTAAAAGAAAGGATCCCAACATCTTTGTATTTTTTTTTACTACAAGAAGGAATCCCAACATTTAAAAAAAAAAAAAAAAAACTACCTAGCTTGGTGAAAAGAAAAGAAGTAAAAAAAAATCCTCTCTTTTTTTGGGTTGGGTAAAAGAGGGTAAAAAGAATTAACATTTTTTGTTGGGCAAAAATGGGTGTCTACAGCTGTCCCTCTTTGTCATGCTTTGCGAAGCAAATCGTGACAAAGATAGGAGACACCACATTTTGCCGCATTTTCTTTTTTTGATTTTTTTTTTACTAGAGAGAAATGGTGTAGTTAGGGACTTCAGCCTATATGGCGTTGTCCCGAACTGTAATTGTGAAAGTGAGATAGGATATGGTGTGGCAGAGAAGTGAACTCTGTTGGGCGAATTACTTCACTGGGGATTCGTGTGAGAATCAAATAGAAGAGATATGGTGTATTCGAGAAGTGCGTAACCGCGTAATCTCGAACTCTAACCAAAAATGTAGTAAAGTAAGGGTACGGTCGAGCTCGCTGAGCTGCCTACGTATCTCTTGCGAGGAGAATCAGACCGAGCATAGTTCGTGAAATGAAGAAGATGCCATGTTAGGATAGTGAAGACCAAAATGCCATGTCGGGGCACAATTACAGTTGACATGAGAGAGCAAATGCCGCGTGGGGCGTGATTGCTATGGATATAAGAGAGCAAAATGCCGCATGGGGCGTGATTGCTGTAGGATATAGACTAGCAAAATACAGTACGCGTGACTACCGTGAGGATATGAGAGAGCGAAATGCCACGTGGGGCGTGATCGCTGTGAGATAGGAAAAATGCCACATGGGGGAGCAAAATGCCACGCAGGGCATGATTGCTGTAGGATTCGAGAGCAAAATGCTATGTGGGGCGTGATTGTTATAGAGCGCGGGATAGTAAGAGAAATACCTAACGCTTGATGATATGGACAGAACGCCACTTGACGGGCTTATACTTGATGCTGAATGATATGAATAGGATGCCCTTTGACGGACTTATACTTGATGCCAAATGATATGAACAGGATGCCCCTTGACGGGCTCACACCTGATGTTAGATGAGATGAACTGGATGCCACTGGATGGACTCACACCTGAGACTAGATGAGATGAAAATAGGATTCCATTTGACGGACTCACACCAAATGCTAGAGAAGATGAACAAGATGCCCCTTCACGGACTCACACCTGATGTTAGAGGAAATGAACAGGATGCCCCTTGACGGACTCACACCTGATGTTAGAGAAGATGAACAGGATGCCATTTGACAGACTCATACCTGATGTTGGATGATATGAAAATAGGATGCCACTTAACGAACTCATACCTGGGGTTGGTAAGTGAGATGGACAGAATGCCACTTGACGGACTCACTCCTGATTCCTATTGATATGATTAGGACGCCACTTGACGGACTCACTCCTGGTAATGTGAGATATGAACAGGATGTCTCTGACAGACTCGTTTCCTGGTAATTGGAGATATGAATAGGGTGCCCCTTGACGGACTCATTCCTCGGTAATATGAACAGGATGTCTCTGACAGACTCGTTCCTAGTAGTGAGATTGTGAATGGCGTGCCTCTTGACGGACTCAATCCTGAGCATGAAAAGGTGAATAGGATGCCTCTTGACGGACTCATACCTAGCGTTGGGGATGATATGGGATTGGTGATCCTGAGTGGGGACATACTTCTTGATAATCCATAGAGGGGATATTGATTTGACATGTGGAGCTGAGCTGAGAGATTGCTGTAGAGTTAGCGAGCCTGAGCAAAGGCTGTATGAAGTGGGAGGTCTTGAAAGTATGTTGGGCCAGTGGTTGGGCTTTGGAAGTATTAGGCCAATGGTAAGGCTTTCGGCAGTATGTTTGGTCAATGGTTGGGCTTTTGGAAGTGTTGGGCCAGTGGTGAGGTTTTTGGAAGTGTTAGGCTAATAGTTGGGCTTTTGGAAGTGCATTGGGCCAATGGTTGAGCTTTTGGAATTGTTGGGCTAGTGATTGGGCTTTTGGAAGTGTTGGGCCAGTGGTGAGGTTTTTGGAAGTGTTGGGCTAGTGATTGGGCTTTTGGAAGTGCGTTGGGTGAATAGTTAGGCTTTAGAAAGTGTTGGGCCAATGGTGAGGCTTTGGGCCAGTAGTTGGGCTTTGGAAAATATATTGGGCTAGTGGTGAGTGTTCTCCTTACAAGGATGATAGAAGTATCAAGACCAGTTGCCCTGTCACAAAAGATATGCATTTTCTGCTATGCTGTAAAGTATGAATGATTTTTGTTTTTTTTTATTTTTTTCAATGAAATGTTATGCAATGTACAGAGTATTTACAACAGTATTTGATGCATGAGTTTATCATCTACAAAAGAATGTTCATAAGTTAGTGGATATTGTCTGTCTTGTTACCTGTTGGAACACTAGAAGGCAACGTATTTGACTGTATGAGCTCAGTTCCCCAATATTCGATGAATGGCCAGTCCTTGTCCGTATTTGCTGCATCGACAGTTTTGCCATAGTCTTGATTCATAGCACATTTTTTCTTAGGTTTTCACTACGCCCGCCGGACTATCTTGAAAATTGACATATGTGATTGCCCATGTCTTTGAAATGATGCAAAAGTATGATTTAATAAATCCAACAAGACTTGTGTCAATCAGAGTGGACTTTTAGTGGGTTGTATTGTAGGCCAGGGTCATGGGTTAAGTTTTATGCTTTTTCGTTGAGCTTTGTTTTTTTTTTTTTTTCCATTGCCCTAGTGTAGGGATGATCCTCAGGGGATTTGAATTTGGAAAGAGATTTTCATTGTATGGCTCAAGTGGGCTAGCAAGTGAATAATAATGTATGGATAGCTGAAATGATTGCCTCTCATCATTTTGACACAAACAAAGTTGGATTTTAGAAATCATATATGTCCAACATTGAAGTTCGTGCAATGTTATGGGGAACAATGGGCCGCCCCACTTGGTATTTGATGTGTGGCGTGCCTTGAGTTGAGGTATTTCTGCCCCTGAGAGTGTACTGTCTATATGCTACAGTGGTAGAGCAGCATGCACTTGCGATGATGAGCAATGTCTGACACTATAATGATTAATCATGGTCTTAAAGCCTTTTTGGCGTGTTCTATCATGTGTTGTGTCCAAAAGTCCAATGCGATGTCCAAATTGGCTTCAACAAGTTACAAGACAGCCATATCCAATGAATCATGAGATTTTAAAGCAAGATGATGAAAAAAGCTTTTTTTTTTCCTTTTTGCTTTTTTTTTTTTTTTTAACTTGTTTCTTTTTTTTTTTAGAAAAGAAATGTATGTACTTATACAAAGCAGACAATGCATATATTTAGTAGTGGACAAACTGCCCCTGTGTGACGTTTTGATGCCTTGTAAGGAGTGGAATTTTAGCAGTGGGTGAAGTATTGGCCTTTTGCGAGAGTGACCAAAGGCTTGTGGGTGTATCAAACTGTTGGTAAAGGGTTTAGAAACAATGCATGTACTGGATGGATGGGAACAACACATGATTGGTTGCTCATGTATTTACACAGTCCTTGACATTCTCTTTTTATTGATGATATTTGTTTGATACATATAAGAGCAAAAAGAGAACAACAAGAAAACTCTTACATTTCATCAACCCATTGTTCATTGGTAAAGATAACCCACCCCAACAAATGATTTGAATCACAGGGGCGGTTCCGAGCTTCCAAGAACATTTTTTCCTAATCTTTATGGACTTCTTCATTATCAGACGGTTTGAGCCAGAAGTAAGCTGTAGCCGCCATAGCCATCCAAAGAAGAATGCACGCTTCACAGAGAGAAATTATCTCACCCAAATCCATGCTGTTCTCCAAATTGTTAATTTTTTTTTTTTGAAAGAGCACCCCCACGCCTAAAACAAGATCAAACTTCTGGTACAATGGTGAAAGACAATGAGTATGGTGAGGAGAGAGAAGTGAGAGAAAGATGAGTGAGTAAGAAGGGAGAGGAGACAGAGATGCAGAGATGAGGGAAGAGTTGCGTTTGAGGAGGAGTGAATAAGAAATGAGGGAGAGAGAGAATATTCATACTCTTTTTTTTTTCTTTCCACCGGCACCTTCTCTCTCTCTTTCCCCGTCTTTTCTATCTCCTTTTCTTTTTCTTTTCTTTTCTTTTCTTTTTCTCTTTCTTCTCGTGACCGACAATCTCTCTCTCTCCTCCTTTACTTTTTTGACCTTTTTTTATTTTTTTATTTTTTTTATAGCTTTTTTAAAGAAAAGTAAGAGTGTATTTAAGATAGTAGAACAACCTATTGATTTGTCAATGAGACGATTTGGATAATTGCGAATGCACTAGTGCTGTTTGTATTTGATAATGTCAGTGTTCACAATTTTGACTCGCACGTGCTGTCATTGTATCGAATTAGGCTTGAATGAAGGATTAGAAATGATCAAGCATGTCATGTCAGCCTTTGAGCTGGTTCAGTTTGATGATAGCAAACACAAGTGGATTATGAAAGTGATGATGAGGGAACAAAATCCTCATTTTAGAAAGTGCACTTATGTTACTAACAAGAGATGGTATTTCCAAAGCTGATTCTTGAACTGATAGCCCAATGTTAGGGTACATTGCATAAGAAGCAAAGATAGTGCTAAGGAGGGTTTTTTTTTTAATATGAAAAGTTACAATGATACAAATGTACATTTTGATTTTGATTAGTGGGAACAGAGTTCTGCCAACGTGAGGCTTCCTTCTAGTGGTCGAATACTAACGACATCCTATGCGCTTTTTAGCAACCATATAGATCCTATAGTCCGTTCCACAGAACCCTGAGTTAGTGTTCTTTAGGTCTTACTTCTGAGGACAATACCGTCCTGGGATGTTTACCTTCCCAGTTACCCTGCAAAACAATATCCAAAGATCCAAACTACATCAAGCTGGTGGAGGGACACGCGTAGTAAGACATGTGGGCTCAATCCCATGCACACTCGACGTACGGGGACTACCTCGAATCCGGACCATGATGTTCATTCCACTTTCTTCCTTTTATTGATTTTTTTTAAAATATTTTTCTTTGAAATTTTTTTTTTATTTTTTTAAATAAAAAGAGCCTTAGTTCTAAAGCTCATGCCACCTTGTGAATCGCTGACCCTCCATCTCGCCCATTAAGCCCAAGAAGGAGCTTTGAGTTAAATTATTGGCAGTGAAAAAAGAGTAAGGATCAGTGGATGGAATAGGTGATTTTGACGAACTTGCTTGATGATTCGGCACGGGATTTAGATATTTTGGGACCTCTGGTATTTTTTGTTTTGATACATGAGAATCTGGGACTTGTTAGATTGTGAGTGTTGGACTAGATTAGACCAGCAGGGGCAAGTTAGAGTAACAGTGGGGGTGCGGGCAGGACGAGAGACTGGAGAAATCGCGTTGGGAGTAAAAAGATCCAACAGACTTGGAGAAGTTTGGTGCTTGTTGCTAGGTTGTAAGGACCGGACTGGAGAAATGGTGTTGGGAGTAGCGAGATCCAACGAACTTGGAGAAGTTTTATGGTTGTTGCTAGGTTGTAAGGACCGGACTGGAGAGATGGTGTTGGGAGTAGCGAGATCCAATGGACTTGGAGAAGTTTGGTGGTTGTTACTAGGTTGCAAGTGTTGGACCAGATCAGACAAACGAGAATGAGAAGAGGTTGTACAAGTTTGAGTAATAGGAGGAATATAGGTAGGGCTAGAGATTTCCAAGGAGATTGGAGCAATTGTGGTGGGAGAAATGAGATTGGAACAATTTTGAAGAATTTCTATGTTGTGATCTAGATCTTCCATGGCATAACTAAGCCAAAGATCTAGATCAGGATCTTGGGATTGTTTGGGTGATTCTTCTTTTGACTGAGCTTAGAGTTGTGAAACCTGTTCCTTCAGTTCTAGAACTTGTTGTTCGAGGAAAAAATGTAAGAAATAGAACCCAAAACGGGATCCTGAAGTCTAGATATGGCTTCATGCACAAGGGAGCAGATAGTTTGTCGATGGTCTGCCTCGGATACCTTTTCAATAAGGCGTAGAAAGCTCGTGCTTCCTAAGAACTCGTGAATGGCTTCATAATCCCTCACACTTCCTGCATACTGAAAGTAGGGAGCCAAGGGACAATCCCATATGCACCGTCTTCTATTATACTTATAGGCACCACAACGAATTGTGTTAAAAGCCATTTTGGCACGATTCTCTGCTCCTCTTCTCGATCTCTCTGGGAAGCTCCTGTACAGGGCTTGTTTCAGATCTTGGTAGGGTGAGGTTTTTTCTTTCAAGAAGAGAGACGAGTTTAGAAATAGAAGAGGAGGGGAAGAAGAAGAAAGAAAGGAGGAGAGTGAGACTGAGAGAGGGAGACCAGAGAGAGGTTCATTAGAGAGAGAGAGAGTGGGTGAGAAAGACATATAGAAAGGGGGATACGGAGGGTTTTTAAAAGGAGGGAAAGAGAAAGGGGGAGTAGATCGATGAAGAAAAAGAGAGGGAGTAGGTGAAAAAAAGAAAGAAAGAGAGAGACCGTAAGAGTGACAGAGAGAGAAAGAAAAAGCAAAAGAGAGAGAGGGTCGGTGAGAGTGACAGAAAGAGAGAGAGGGTCGGTGACAGTGACAGAAAGAGAGAGAGAGAGAGAGAGAGAGAGAGAGAGAGAGAGAGAGAGAGAGAAAGAGAAAGAACAAGTGGAGAGAGTAATGTATCGATGTTGATGCACACATAGAGAGTGAGAGCATGTGAAGAGAGTGATGTATCAATATTGATGCATGTGTAGAGAGTGAGAGCATGTGGAGAGGTTGATGCCTAATACAGACTTAAATCAGGCCTGATACCCAAACCTTTAAACATCCAGCACTGAAGCACTTTCTCAGGTTGGTGGTTTGAGCGAGAGAGTTTTCTGTGCTGTACGGATGGTGACACCGCGACAGCCATGCCACATACTCATCTCCCTATCTAATCTTACAAGGTTTCCTCTTGAGAAAGGGTTATGTTATGCATGCATGCTAGTGTGTAGTGTGCAAAATGATTTAGGCATTGGCCTTTGTAAATTTTGGCATTGGCCTTGCAACTTTATTTCAGTCTGAGTCGTGAACACTTGTGCAAAAGAATACAAATTCACAAAAGAAAAGATAAAACAAAATTGTTGGTAAAAAAGTGCCCCATTGTAATGAGAATGACTAAAGTGATGGCCTGAGTCCTCTTAAGTGTGAAATTCCTCAGCAGAGTCGCCAGCTGTCGCGCCTGCTTTTTTTGGCACAGCCTAGCTGTCGGTGTGGGCTTGGCTTCTTTTGAAAGTGGATGAAATGCGACGAATTATTTGGGAGTAGTGAAAATAGTATGGTAGGGCCTATTTGATACGTTCAGATTCGCCACCTAACATTTGGAGTGTTAGGTACCCTGTAAAGACAATTAAAGTAATTCATCTTTGAGTTTTGAAAAATAGGTTTTAAGAAAGTGGGCCCTTTAAAAATATGACTCTGATAGCCATGCGAAAACCAGAGATCTTTTAAAATATGAGTTCGGGGACTCAATTATGTCGAGGGAAGGTGTTAGGCATCCTCAAACATCCGCGCAAGCACGGTTGCCAATTCTAGTGGTTTTCATGATAATGGGGCATGAATGAAATAGTAGAGTGTGAGGATGTACAAGAAATAGAAAAAAAGATATGGTTATGGCCGCTCCCAAGTGAAGGGTTGCTTACGTATCTCAAGTCAAGAATCAGGGCGTACGTAGTTCTGTGCTTTGTACATGTGTGTGTGTGTGTGTGTGTGTGTGTGTGTGCAAGTGTTTTAAAAAAGTTGGTCGATCTAGACCATGTAAGTGTGAAGTAGCATTTTGAGCAAAGATGGTGTAGCTAGGAACTTTAACCTGTACGGTGTAGTCCTAGGCTTTAACCTGTGAAGTAGTGAGTTTTGAAAAGTGATTTGAGTGAAAAATGGTGTAACTAGGAATTTTGGAAAGTGATTGAGATTAAAACGAACTTATGCAAACAAAGAGATTTTTTTGTATTTTTCTTTTGGTTTTCTTTTTTTGTTTATGCATTTTTGATTTTTTACTGGAAGAAAGGGACGGTGCCAAAAAGAAAGAAAAGAGATTTTTTATTTATTTTATTTTTTATGCCGAAACTAAGGGTCGGTGTCCAATGAAAGCGTTTCTAAAGTAGCCGTGGAGTGATGGGCGAGTTCATAGACTTTATAATAATATGTATTTACAACGTATAAGGAAACCAGTAAAGGCGGATGGACCAATAAGAGTGGATTTATATAGAAGCCACACTACTAAGAAAGAAAATAGAGAAAGAAAAAGAAAGGCGGAATATCCGACCATAAGAGAGAATAAAAGAGAAAGAAAATGAAAGGCGGAATATCCGACCATAAGAGGAAAAAAAGAAAAATAAAAAAGAAAGGTGGAATATCCGGCTATAAAAGAAAAAGAAAAAGAAAGGCGGAATATCCGACCATAGAAGATAAAAGAGAAAGAGAAAGAAAGGCGGAATATCCGACCATAAAAAAACCTGAGTTATTAGAGGAACTCGATAAATCGGCTAGAATGTTGATGGTAAGTGACTGGGATGTTGGGCAATGATTTGAGGCGGTGCTATGACGGTTGGGTGGCAACAGATGATGGTGTAGGTACAGTGACTGTGAGGTATGGTGATGAAAATTGTGATGATATGGCTGCTAGGTGGAGGGTGGTGATTGTAGTGGTGGTCTTGATGGTGGTGTTTAGAAGAGGTGGAGTAGTGGTGGAGAAAATGAAAACTCTTTTTTTTGTTGGTGGTTTTTTGATAAAGTGGAGGGGATGAAGGGGAAGGTGAGGGAGATGGAGAGTAAGATGAGAGAGATGTATGTAGAGAAGGCTATTTTTTCCCTCTCTTTTTTTGGTTTGCATTGGTCTCTTTTTATAGGCCAAGCAAGATTTTTATTTTTATTTTTTTTAAACTCTCCACTAAAAAAAAAAAGACCCACCCATTTTGTTTTTTTAAGTAAAAGAATGACACTACTTGCATTTTTTTTTATGGAATAGTAAAACCAAGTTTGTTTATTGAAAAGAAAATCTCCACCTCTTTTTTTCTTGTTTTTTTGCTAAAAGAAAGGATCCCAACATCTTTGTGTTTTTATTTTAGTACAAGAAGGAATCCCAACATTTTTTTATTTTTTTAAAAACTACCTAGCTTGGTGAAAAGAAAAGAAGTAAAAAAAAATCCTCTCTTTTTTTGGGTTGGACAAAAGAGGGTTAAAAAAATTTATATTTTTTGTTGGGCAAAAATGGGTGTCTACAGTCAGTCCAATCCATGACAGTCATAGTAGTTCACTGTCAATTCGTCATCTCAATTCATACATCGTCAGCCCTACTGATCACGGTTAGTCCAATTGTTGATCTAATCCATGATAGTCACAGTAGTTTACTGTTGACTCGTTATCATCAGTCCAATCCATGACAGTCACAGTAGTTCATTGTTGACTCATCACCTTAATTAGTGCATGGTCAGTTCTTCTGATCACGATTAGTCCAATTGTTGGTCTAACCCATGACAATCACAGTAGTTCACTGTCTACTCATCATCTCGATTCGTGAATCGTCAGTCCATTAATCATCATTAGTTTACCATCACTCTCATTCAAAATATGTTGTGTTCATCGTTCTCATTCAAAATCTTGGGCTTCCTTGTCCATTAATGGTGCTTTCGTGTCCGTCGCTTGACATCTCTAGTTCTCATGTCCATCACTTGAATTCTTAGGGTTTTTGTGTCTAGGGCTTCCATGTCCATCGGTTATCTGTCAAACTTCATCTTGAATTAACGTCCTCTGGGACCCCACATCCGATTACAATCGCTTGCGAAGCACACTTTCCAAAATTCAGAAGTTTGCTCCATGACCCAGAGTCTTCAAACCTTGGTGTCCCTATTCGGGTCAATAACTACATCACAGTCATAAATACTAGCACGACATAAGTCCACATGGATTGGCACACACCCCACAGCACCAACACATACTAGGATCAGAACACTAGGCATGATAGGACTCATGACACAATTCATATCACATCCATGCATTTAATATCATCCTCATAGCATAACATCCGCCTGTCTTGTTATGCATGTGTGATTTGTTCTTTTGTGCCACGAACTACGTCCTGGTCTGATTCCCCTTAGGATACGTAGGCTGCTAACGCAAAGTGCAACCAGCACTGACCTCAGCATCATCCTTGCATTTTTTTTCAATGCTTTTATCCTAAATCTATTGCCTCCAAAAGACCTGTCTCTTCAGAGCTTTGGCATTCACATGTGAAATGCGTTGCCTCGTAAGTTCATGCCAAAGAGGGGAAAAATGTAGACACCCCATTTTGTTGGCTATCAGAGTTAGGAGACCCATAGCTTGGTAGTTCACAATGATAAAAAAAGACTCAAAAGGACTCTTGAAAGTTAGTTCTATCTCTCAAAATGCTCAGAATGATCAAAATACCCCTGAAAGCCCAAAAACTCCCAAATTTGGACCGAAATTTCTGGAAACATGCTACATCATAAAAACATGGTAAAATGTGTTTTGAAGCAAAATTAGATGAAATCGTCAGCTCCCAGAGACTCCCGGAAGTCCCGAAAGTTTCCGGAAAGTCCCCGTTGATCGATTTGACCTAGGTTTGACCAGGGTTTCACCGAATTCATCCAAATTTGCTGAAAAGTTTCAAGATCATTCTAGATCATGTGAGAAGGACTAAAACGATTTTTAAAAGAAAATCAGACGAAAACGTCTGCTCTTGGGATCTCCGAGAAGTTCCCAGAACTTCATGGAAATCCTAGGTTTGACCAATTTGACCTAAAAGTTAACTTTGAAACTGGAGTACCGTATCATATTTCAAACGTTTTTCATAGATACTAGAGATCAATAGCTTTCCAATGGTATATCACACTTGATTTCTGGATTTAAAGCAAATTTATTATGAATTTTTAAAGATAAAAAATACGATCAAATCGACTTTTATCACGAATACTGTAAAACTTTTCAAAGTGACCCATCTCCTAACTATTGTTTATGGAAAGTAGACTCTATTACCTTTCCAACGGTATATCAAAAAGTCAATTTGGAGTTCGTACGCATTTTCTGTGAATTTCGGACGAAATAGGGCCTTTTTACGAATACCGGAACCTCTGGGGGCCTAAATATAAATTTTTGGGCATCTGAGAAGTAGTGCCACGGTGGCACTCAACCCCCAAGGAATCCATTTTTCAATTTATTTTGGTGGTCCAAATTGAATAATTGAAAGCCAAAACGACGTAGTTTCTTGTTCACAGATGTTTGGGACCAATGGAAACACTTGCTAAATCCCAAAACCACCCCCAAATTGGCCTATATAAACCCCCCTTTGCTCTTCATTTTGGGGGGACCAAGTATAAAGTTTGAGAAAGTTGTAGAGAGAAAGGGAGATAGAGATAGGTTTAGAAGAGAGAAAGGGAGCTTTTTCCACTGATTTTCTATAAGAAAATGAGTTCTAATCTTGTTTTCTTCCATTATCTCTCATATACTTCACATTCAAATATCATCTAAATCACCATTCTTTAGAATTCTTGAGATAGGAAGCTACTTCCATGTACAAATGTCAATATCTATGAGTGAAACACCAAGCTACAAGTCTAATATCATATTGATTATCATCTATTGATTGCCATTTACTTGCTTGTTTATGTATATGTTCATCTCTTCTTCCCCATTTCTTCTTGATTTTTATTTGATTACTTACTAGTTCATCATCATCTAAGTGATGACATGAAGTTTGAGGTGAGTGAATCCTTATGGATAGTAGCTTTTAACCTCAAACACATGTTTGATAGATGATGATTAAAACTTCAATACTTCCAAAGTATTCTTGAAGTTATGCTCAAATGAAAACAAATCTCTCCAACAATCTTGCAAGTTCTTGACTTGAGTTTGATGTTGGTTTTCAAAGTAGTTTTAATCCCCTTTCAATGATAGAAATGTGCTTTCAAAACCTCTATTTCAAAACCCCTCTAAAACGCCCAATATTTGGATTCCAAGAAATAAAAATTATTTTCTCAAGAAATCTTCAAAACAGTGAATGATCTGAGTTCAAAGATTTCTTTAGAACTCAATACTCAATGTATGAATACAAGACAACTTGGAAAGTCTTCCTAACTTATTAGAGAACACCAATAATTTTTGGTTTGATTTGGAAACACATGGAAGGGTTCCATTTTGACCCAAACATCCCTTCCAGACATTCTGTTTTTGCTGTCACAGCAGATTGGTTGATTTTCAACTTATTTTACAGAAAATTTTTCCAAAAGTGGTGGTCCCCACTCATTTATCCCTTGAACTTCAGTGTCTTAGGGAGCGTTTTGTATAATATGGGCCTCTAGATGTTTTGTTTTCATTTTCTAACATTTTTTGACATTTCAGTCGACAATACGAACTCTGTTTCTTAGCAACATCTCTTGTTTATATGATTTCTCTCAACTTGTAATAGTTATTGTAGATTGGCTTTTTGGTATGTGTTTTAGACACAATGAGGATGATCTGTATAAACAATCATGCACTAAAAACATTTCTAACCCCACTTTTCTATTTTCACAAGATCAACTCACTGGTTTATCCACTATTTACAACAAACATACTTTTACTTTCATTATTTGATTTGATGGTCACATGCACTCCAAATTAGTTCATATGTTAAGAAGTAGTCCATACTATATTTTTACATATCCTATGTTGATTTCCTTCATGCATGCATGCATACTTTGGACTTCTAAGTCACTTTAGAAAGGCCATGTACACAAACACACTACAACCTTGCAAATTCTAGGGTCTTACATTGCATCCATGCAAGATTTGGAGTTTTTGTGACTCTTAATCTAAGAAGATTATAAGGAATGTACTTGATCACACGTTCATGTTTTCCCCCGATCTAATCTTCCTTTCTCATCCATCCCGGGGATTGAGAGATGTTCTTTTCTCAATATTAACATGCATCATACTAGCTTGCTAAGCATATTTTGATATCTTTGATTATTTATTTCGAGAACAACTCATGTCCCCCTTTAGATTAGGAAAACTTGATTACTTGATATGTGATTAGACGATTTTTTCTAAGTTCTTTTGTATGATCTTTCACCTTTGCATTGTGTGATATTTGGCTTAGATCTTATGAATGATATCTTATCTTTTGATCTACCATTTCAAGATTCTTATGTGATGTAATATACTGTCATAGTATTAATTGTCGAACCAAACATAGTATAAGATGATTGTATAGATGCTAATTGAGACTCGTCGAAAGACGGGGCGAGTTGATGGTGTTTTAGTCGTTGTAAAGGCTCCTTCCTCTCTCGTACCAAAATCCCGAGCCAAGTTCTTTGGTCATGAAGGACCGGTGCCCTTTATCCATTTGGGTGAGTCAAATTAGGTTTCTTGGTTCCTTAAAGACCAAGTGGCGACTCTGTATCTGTTTTCAACAAACCTTCCTTTTCTTTCTTTGATCCAAATCAATTTCAAACAAAAACAAAAGAGTGGACGACCAATTCCGTGTGTCCACAATCTGGTGACTCAGCTGGGGATTTTTATTTTTCAAAAAAAAAATAATACAGAGGTTTAATTCATAAGAAACATCCTTAAAATCATTTTTTCACTATGTCTGGTTCACTACATTACACTTTTGCATTTTTCCCTCTGACTATGTCTGAAATGCGGAACTGACATTGTTCAGGTCTTATTGTGTCAGGGCACAAGTAACCGCTGATACTGTACCTTCCAAGGTATATCAAAAAGAGTAAAAACCTCCGTACTATTTCTCTGACGGTGTATTGGAACTCTTGTCAACGGACCCTCTTTGACTAAACCCAGCCTTTGCATATAGATTCCTATAGAACCTTTCATAGGACTGTTCATTTATCTTTTCAGATAGGATAATGTGATATAACTGTTGTATGCCCTGGTGGGATTACATGTGCAGTGTAGACGCTTATGTGGCATAGAACAGAACCTCTTTCTTATGATTCCTAAGGTAATCACTCACATGTGATTACATTAAGTTGACATGCCTAAGCACCATGACAAGGATGTCTGCTCCATGTTTACAAAGATATACACCACAAACCTTGTTTGTTGGTACTAAGATATAAGAGTATGAAAACTTGCTAGACAGTATGATCACCATCATCACCTGTTCCCATCCTATATCCCTAGAATATAGATTTAAAATTCTGTAGAATTGTTTTGCAAAATCTCATCATGAATTTCAAAATTTTTATCTGACCTTTAAAAGGGTAGTGAGGATCACAATGAGAGGTAAAATTGGCGCATTTGACATAAGTAAGGATTTTATATGCTTATGCATCTATTTGTTAGGGATAGAATTTTTCTTCTCTTTTGCATGTAGAGTAGGCACACACGTACACATGCATTGCACCCGTGTGACATATGAACCATTCATGAAAAGTTTCACCAAGTATCTTTCCAAATTGTGATAAAAAGAAATAATAAAGTGTTTTAAAAGTCATTGGAGGATGGCGAGATCTAATATGTGAACAAAATTAAAAAAAAACATTGAGATGCCCATGGCCGAGGTTAGTAAGAAAGGAAGGCTGTGTATTTAAAATTCTTTTGTAGGGGCAAAAATAGCATTAAGTTCGGGCACGGTCTGATTTAGAGGTTCCACAGCGAAGTTAGTAAGAAAGGAAGGAAACACTGAGATGGCAGACGAAAGGAATGATGGGGAAGTAGCAGAATTAAGGACACTGGTAGAACAACAAGTAGAGCAGATGAGGTGACAGGCTGAGAATATGAACCGAATGATGGTCATGATAGAAGCAATAGCACGCCAGCCACCAGTTGTGAATCCACCAATCAATGATTCGTCAATTAGGGAGGAAGGTTGGTATGATGACCCAGAGATGCCCATGGCTGAGGTTCCAAGAGCAGAAAGGGAAAGGGTGGAAAGGAAAAAGACTAACAAAGAGAGGATAATGATGGAGAAGATCGAGAAGCTAGAAAGAGTGATGCACAAGGCTTAAGGGGTCGACACTTATCTGATGGAGTTAGAAGCGCTGTACGATGGGGTCCGCAAGACACTGCCCGTCAGTTTCAAAATTCCAATTTTTTACAAGTTTGATGGAATAGGGAGTCCACACAGTCATGTGAGGATGTGTATTAGGGCCTTCCAGCCCAGTGGGTTGAGCACTTCTATGATGGCCATCTTATTTTAGCAAACCTTAACTGGGGCTGCCTTTTTGGTATCTCACTCTTGAACTAAACAAAACCCGGGTCTGGGAAGAAGTGATCAAAGCATTCGTGGCGCAGTATGAGTACAACCAAGACTTGGATGTCACAGTCCGGGATTTGGAGACCACTAGGAAGGGAAACAAGGAGTCGTTCGCTGAGTATTTGAGCAGGTGGAGGGGAAAGGCAGCCAAGATGGTACAGAGGCCATCCGAGAAAGATCAGATCTGAATGTCAATGAAGAATCTTTATCCCGTCTACCAAGAGAAGATGAGATTCCAGTCGATCAACACCTTCGCTGAGGTTTTTGACGTAAGAACAAGGACAGAGGATTCGATCTAAGAAAGGGTAATCAAGAAGGAGGAACAACCTAATCGATATAGGTGACCGAATTATGGGTCGAATGGGGGACATTCGAGGGGTCACTCTGGTCCCACTGATGTCAACGCATTAAGTGGACCAGAGAGAAAGTTTGATATAACGCCAAGAAGAGGAGTGGACAAACAGACGAGAAAATTTTCAGAATTAGAGGTATCACTATCATCCGTCCTTGATAGGCTAGTGGCGAAAGGGCATCTTCGCCCTTTGGCTCCTCCACCTTTACCAAGTCTGCTTCCACCAACCTTTCGGGAAGACCTCTATTGCAAATTTCACCATCAAAAGGGTCACTCTACAGATCGGTGCACGAGGTTAAGACATGAAATTCAGGACCTCATTGATCACAAGGTGATATTTGAGCCGCCTGTCAAAACTCAATCCGCTTCTGAATCATCATGTTGTGCCACCAACGCAAGGCCTTTACTTCATAGGGATAGGAGAGACGACCTTCGATCTGTCTAGGCTAATCACTAAAGTCGGGACACCAAGAAAACCTTATCAGATGCCAGGAGATATGATAATCTGTACTCTGGGGAATCAATCCGGAATATGTGAAAAGGGAACGACAAAACAATTGGACTGGTGGGTTTAAAAGACTAACAACACTGATGTAGATCAGGTAGGAGATGACCTGTGGTATGAGAGCGATGAAGAAGAAACAGGGAAGGGGAGCTTGAAAGTTGTTTCTAAAACCGACAGTCTATGGGCAAAAGAAGAAGTCAGCCACCTAACCCGGTCAGGGAGACATTTCAAACCTCATGAGCTAGAGGAGGATCACCTGGGGAGGGAATTGGATAAAGGAAAAGGGAAAATGAATGAAGATGAGGAAGAAGATAGGTTTTTGAAGCAAATGAGAAAAACCCGGCAAACATCACCATTTGGGGTTTGTTGATTGCTTCCAAATGTCACCGGTAGGCAGTTCTGGATGCTTTGAACCAATTTGATATTTCTATCAACACAACACCAGAAGACCTCGTGGGAATGATCAGCAGAACTTCGACTCTGGGTATTACCTTCTCATCCGATCACCTACCTCCGTCAGGGCAGGTTCACAATAAATTGCTGTATGTCATTGTTGAATGCTTGGGAAACACTGTGCTTACTTATCTTGTTGACAATGGGTCTACTCTAATCGTGTGTCCGTTTCGAACAGCTAAGCATACGGGTTTGGATGAATCAACGTTCATACCGTCTGAGCAGAAGGTGAGAGCGTATGACAACACTCAGAGGACAGACATGGGAATAATTCTCCTTCATCTCGCTATCAGGCCTGTGGAAAAGGAATCCAAATTCTAGGTCATTGACATTCCTGTCTCTTTCAATTTGCTGCTAGGAAGGCCGTGGTTAGACAGTTTAGGTGCCATACCATCTACGGTTCATCAGAAAATCAAATGTGTTTGGAAAGACAAGGTCTGTGATATTCTTGGGGACAGTTGGGTCAGTCCGTCTGAAGCTTCATCAAGAGCACCAGTTCTAGAGGTGCAATTTCAGAAAAAGGAAACAAGTCTGGGAGGGTTCGAGTTTATCAACATATTGGAGGAAGAGAAGCCGAGGGAGTTCCTACCACTGTATTTCGATCAGTACACTAGTCCGTTGGTTGCCGGGATTATGAAAAGACGGGTTTCTTCCTAGGCATGGGATTGGGTAGGAATCATCAAGGCCTGCCAGAATTTCTAAGAATCCCCACTCAAACTCATGCTTATGGTCTGGGTTGTCAACCATCGAAGAAGGAACTGAGAGAGAAGAAGAAAACAGTTGATACACCATTGAATCCTTACCTGAAGATGCTCAATGGATGCTTTGTTAAGGAGGGAGAGGACTTTCCCCTTTGTGGCTTCTCGGAACCATGGGTGGATTAGAAAGATAATTGTTTGAAGCCAGGGTTTAAGATCTTCTTCCCCCACGAATTCTCTGAGTATCTAGATCTATATCTACAGGTGCTTGTGAAGTCAGCTACTACTAAAGATTGGATTTGTGTGCTAGATGGCTCAGTCATGAAGAATATATTGGGCGAGGAAAGCACAAAAAATGAGGGAACAGGCCAAGAAGGGGTCGGGGAAGACAAGGCTGGAAAAGAGCATGTTGAGGGTTTAGTACAGGAAGAAGAGCCAAAAAAAGAAGAGATGGAAGAGATTACTAAGACAGGGGATCAAGAAGAATGCTTCATTTCTGATCTGGGAGGAGAAAGCAAGAAGGAGTCTAGTGATAGGTATCCCCCATACCCAGAGTCTATAATGGCCCAAATGAGGCATCTTTCAATTTCCATGTCTGTTGTAATCGCTCCAAAGAAAATCAATGAAAGTATGACTAATTTTGCCTACTCGAATGTGCTTAATGAATGTGATGAATGTGATGATCATGAAATACCAAATGAATTGCAAAAATTAATCAAAAAAGAAAAAGAATCTGCATGTAAAATCATTGAGGACACTCTAACGATTAATTTAGGAAATGAAGATAAATGTGCTTAAATCTGCAATACTCGAATGTGCTTAATGAATGTGATGAATGTGATGATCATGAAATACCAAATGAATTGCAAAAATTAATCAAAAAAGAAAAAGAATTTGCATGTAAAATCATTGAGGACACTCTAACGATTAATTTAGGAAATGAAGATAAACCTCAAAACGTTTTTATTGGCTCTACACTTAACAAAGAAGAAAGCAAAGAATTAATCAATCTATTAAATGATTTCAAAGATGTTTTTACATAGTCTTACAACGATATGCCAGGTATTGATCTAGAAACAGTCCAACACCATATCCCCCTCTTACCCAATTCAAAACCTGTGAAACAAAAATTGAGGCGAATGAGGCCTGAATGGGCACTCAAAGTTAAAAAGTAAGTTGAAAAGCAATTAAGTGCCAGATTCTTAATGGTCACTGAGTACCCAGAGTGGATCGCCAATATTGTGCTTGTCCCAAAAAAGGACAGTCATGTTAGGGTTTGTGTTAACTTCCAGGATCTGAACAAAGCCAGCCCTAAGGACGATTTCCCTCTACCCCACATTGATGTGTTAGTGGACAATGCAGTGGGACATGAACTCTTATCTTTCATGGATGGGTTCTCAGGTTATAACCAGATTCTCATGGCACCTGAATATAGGGAGAAAACCACCTTCATCACACTTAGGGTACATACTGCTATAGGATAATGCCGTTCAGGCTTAAAGAATGCAAGGGTGACGTATTAGTGGGCCGTCACTACATTGCTACACGACATGATCCGTAAGGAGGTAGAGGTGTATGTGGATGATATGATCGTGAAATCTAAGGAGAGGAAAGGGCACTTGGGGGCGCTGAGGAAGTTCTTCGAGAGATTGAGGGAATTTAGAATGAGACTGAACCCTCAGAAGTGTACCTTTGGAGTTACTACCAGGAAGCTATTAGGGTTTCTCATCACTTAGAGGGGATTAGTGGTGGACCCGACCAAAATGAAAACCACAGTTGAAATGCAGCCACCTAAGAATGAGAAAGAGTTGAGGGGGTTTTTGGGTAGAATACAGTTCATTAGCCGTTTCATCTCAAAAATCACGTTAACCTGTGACCCACTGTTTAGGTTGCTTAGAAAGGGAAAGAAGTTCGAATGGGATACCTTATGCCAACAAGCTTTCGAAAAGGTCAAAACCTACCTTCAAAACCCACCTGTCTTATCACCACCCTTTCTTGGAAGACCCTTATTGCTGTACTCCTCTATGTTCGAAGATTCGATGGGGTATATGTTGGCCCAAGATGGAGAAGAGGGGCATGTGGAAAAGGCTATTTATTGCTTGAGCAAAAGGATAACTAGATACGAGCTAACTGATGAATTGTTTCCAACAAAAAGATAACTGATGAATTGTTTCCAGCATTAGTCCGGGACTTCCTTGGTTCATTTAAATCATTTCAAATTCAATGAAACATATCAAGGCCTTATTTGACTTTGACTAATGCTCTTTGAAAAGGTCAGTAGAGATTCCTTCGCCCAGCTTATGCTGTGCTTGTTTTCTATATCTTGAAGACGAATTTTTGCGCTCTGGATAGGTACTTTCTTGTGAAGGATTCTCCGTCGCAGTCGATCGAAACAATTACTACGCCCAGAACCAAAGTGGAGTTCGGTTTGCATCTCCGAATGCTTAGCTGTAATTCGGCTTGACTTGCTTTAACTGTTGCTTCGAGCTATTTGTTTTTTTGTTAAGAGCTCTGTTTGTTTTCTTCTTGCGGTTCCATACCCAGGAGGTGAAGCACCTTCTATTATGCCTTTGTGGTCGTTAACGGGAGCAAATGAAGAGGAGCACAACACCCCCCACACGAACAAACATAACTTCCCCGTAGGTCGTTATACCAATCTGTAATTCGGCTTCCTCCTAACTTCTCAGCCGAGAATCTGAAACATTGAAATCACCTCCTTCGAATTAAAGAACTTGAGGGGGTAAACAAGGTAAAGCGGCTTCCTTCGCGCCTTCAGCTCGTAAACTCAGTAAAGCTTTACTAAACAAGCGAGAACCTTGACTTTGAGAAAGAAGGGGGGCGCACTACGGCATATTAAAAAAAAGAACTCTCTCATGTGAAAGTGTATAAGTAACAGACCTTTGTCATATATTCCATACATCACACTAGATAGATATCATATTCATGGAATACGATTCACTTTCAAGATGCCTTGGTGGTGAAATGGTAGACACGCGAGACTCAAAATCTCGGTTCTCTCTAAAGAGCAAAGTGCATTTGTCAAGGGTAGAAAGATTGCAGACAACATTTCCATTGCCCAAGAAATCGTATTCACGCTTAGAGAAAGCATATTGGGCCCTAGTCTGGTGTACTCGTCGCCTTAGGCACTATATGTTAGCCTTCCCAGTAATCCTGATCTCCCGAATGGACCCACTCAAATACCTATTTGAAAAACCCATCCTAACCAGTAGGATCTCCCAGTGGACCATAATGTTAGCAGAATTTGATATCAAGTATGTCACTTCCAAATCCATGAAAGGGAGAGTTATCGTCGAATACCTAGCCGACCTTGCAATAGAATCTGAAGAGAAGGGCGAGTTTGGATTCCGGGATAAAGGGGTGATGGGTATAGAAGAAAATATGTGGAGAATGTATTTCGGTGGAGCTGCTAACCAACTGGGCTATGGGGTTGGAATCATCCTTATAGCACCAGACGGGGCCCCCACCCCATTAGCCGTTAAGCTCAAATACAACTCAACCAACCACACGGCAGAGTATGAGGCATGCATAATAGCAATGGAGGCGGCACTGGCCCTAAAAGTTGAAAGGATCGATGTTTTTGGAGATTCCAATTTGATCATATCCCAAGTACGTGGTGATTGGAGGGTAAAGCATGAGAAGTTGAGACCTTATCATGACTATCTGGAGAGCCTGAAAGCACAGTTTAAGAAGATATCATTCTACTACCTCCCCCGTGAAGAGAATCAACTAGCCGACTCCTTAACCACCTTAGCCTCTATAATACAAATCCCCCTAGGAGTCACCATGATCCCGTTATCCATAGAAATAAGGGACCAACCTTCATTTGAGATGATCGCAGCCCTAAAAGATGAAGGGGATGTACCTTGGTACACGGACGTTTGGAATTTTATCAAAGAAGTGAGTACCCCGAAGGAGTCTCAGAAAAATATAAGAAGGCGATCCGAAGATTCTCAGTCCAATTTGTTATTTATGCGGATAAGCTGTGGAAGAAGTCATATATTGGGTATAATCTGGAGTGTTTATATAGAAAGGAGGCTAAGAGAATGATCGAGGAAATTGACAAGGGAGTTTGTGGACCCCACATGAACGGGCATATGTTGGCTAAGAAAATAATCCGCTGAGGATATTACTAGACGACCTTTGATAGAGACTACTGTGAGTACGTCAGAAGGTGTCACAAGTGCCAGATCCATGCCAATCTAATGCATACCCCGCCTTCCCAACTCTATAGCATGACCACTATTTTTCGTGTGGGGCATTGATATTCGGTGAAATAGTTCCAAAAGCCTCTAACGGACACTGATACATAATTGTGGCAATTGATTATTTTACCAAGTGGGTAGAGGTTGCGTCATACGCAATTGTGAAGGCTAAGGATGTGGTGAGCTTTATAGAGAAGAACATGATCTGTAGATATGGGGTCCTTAATGAGTTTATTTCTGATCATGGTAGTCATTTCTAAGGAGAGGTCATCCCACTTCTAGAAAAGTACAAGATAACTCGGCATTAGTCATCTCCATTACTGACAAATGGGGAAGTGGAAGTGGAAGTGGCAAACAAGAATGTCAAAGCAATCTTGGGAAAAACAACGGATGCATACAAAGATTGGCACGAGAAATAGCCATTCCACTGTGGGGATACCGTACCTCCATGAGAACCTCTACTGGAGCCACGCCGTATTCTTTGGTTTATGGGATGGAAGCCGTCCTTCCAGTTAAAGTAGAAATACAGTCTTTACGGGTTTTAGCAGAGTGTGAAATAACCGAACTAGAATGGATCCGGGGAAGTTATGAAGAGTTAATGCTGCTCGATGAGAAGAGGTTGGCTGCAATAAACCATACTCGGGGATATCAGAAGAGGATAGCTCGTGCTTTCAACAGAAAGGTTTGCCCAAGGAAGCTTTCTGAGGGTGACCTGGTCCTCAAGGAACTTAAGGTGGCTATTTATGACCCTAGAGAAAAATTCAAACCCAACTGGGTTGGGCCTTATATCATTAAGACTCTCCTCTCTGGGGGAGCGGCCTATCTTATGGACTTAGACGGTGTTGAATTTAAACAACCAATTAACCTCGATCACCTCAAGAAATACTTTACTTGAAACCCCGTCTTTCGAAACCTCCTACGTTGATGAACTATGCTTGACCTGATTCCCACTCGGGGATATGTAGGCAACCTTCTAGGTTCGGTCATTAATAAATTGCCCAAGCGGCGCCCTCCATCAAACCTTAAACTAAACTACTGCGGACCTGCTACCCACTCGAGGATAAGTAGGCGGGCTCTCGAAAGCCTTCGGTCCAACAAAAAACCAAAGAAAATCCCTATGCCAATCTAGGGGCAAACTTGCATTTGCCCAAAATTACATAAAAGCCCCAAAACCAGGGGCAAACTTTGTTTGTTGAGTCGAGGAACCCAGATAATACCTTAAGCCCACCTCTGGATCCCCTGGCTGTCAAAATAAGTACTTTAAAGAAACAAACAAGAATTCATGCTATGGAATGATTAAAGCTCTATGCAAGATTCGAGGCAAAGTAACGAAAAGCCAAGAAAAGATTTTAAAAAGAGGGTTATCATAACCTAAGGATAGATTAAAAGAGTGGATACATTGATTGAACATAATAGAACATTTTCTAAACATAAACATTCTTTGGAAAATCAGAAAATCACATTTGAAAGCGCTAGAAAGTAGACAGGACTTGTTAGATATTTTTGTAAAATAAAGCTATATCCTGTTTTTGCTCTCATTTATGTATGTCTATAGAGTTTGTCTGTCGACCAGGGCCTGGATCTGCAAAAGATACTTAGTAGTGGGGACAACTAAAGCTTGAATCCTCCGAAAGGGAGAGATATCCCTGTCTTGCCAAGACTCAGTAAAAACTTTCATGGTGGAAGGACGCATGACCAAACTCCTCATAAAATCGGTAGTAATGTCGTCAGTAACATCTTGGAGAAGCCCGTATTGACGAACCACTTGGCTGGGAACATAGAAAGTAGTAGCACGCAAGCCAGGTAACTAGATACCAGGTCGTCCTGAAAGTCGTACAGCAATAGAAAGGTAAGACCACTGCGGGCAGACCCAACAGATATCACCAGCAGAAAGGCCTCGGAGCCATCCAAGCCAAGCATCGGCAGAATGGAATAAGCAGTGAACCTCCATATGATCGTAGAAAAGTGGCCCACGAAGGTGTGAGGGGTGTATGAAGAGATCAAGGCGTTCCATGAGCCAAATCTATAAGACGAAAGGTGCCCCCGTAGATAACATGGCCCTGGCAGTATGAGCACGATCCAAGCCAATCAAGGTCTCACCAAGGATCAACATGATGGCACTTTTCATCTCCCTCAAACCACAGGTGATGTGTATAATAATGTCAGAAGATGATTAGAAGAGGAAATAAGAGAGCATGGCCATCGATAAAGCACTACGCTGAATGACTTGTTACCCACCATCATAGGGATCCCCCATCGAAGAGTAGACGGAGGAAAGGAGTTCAAAGTTCATTTGTCGGTCTTGGAAAAAAGCATGCTGCGTATCGAGATGTATGAAGGAGAGCAGCAAGGTCCCAGACATACCCGGCCTGTACTAGAGGAACTATCGGGTCTGCAGAGGGATTAGTGTACAGAATGGCACTAAACTCCTCAAACAAGGGGCAGATCTCCTGGGAGCCAAAGTGAAAGATGTGGAGAGAGGGATCCCAACACCGAATAGCAGCTTGAAGCAAACCTTTGTGTAGAATCATCCATCAGAAAGAGAAGAGATCATTTAGTCTGAAACACTCAAACTTAAGCCTGTCAATGCCGGAGAGAGTATCTATCCATGGGAAGAGGATTTGGGAGCTAATGGGGGCCATTTGCGAAAAAGATGAATAGGGGAAAGAGTGTTTTACGGAGTTGTGAAGAAATGAGGCTATAAATAGGAGTAGATCTGCGCACTCGGTAAAGTAAAATAGCACTCGGTAAAGTGCCGCACGACATTCACTAACTGCCATTGTGGCACTCACTGAGTGCTGGAGAGGGCTAACTGAGTACCGCATGGAGCTTTATGTTGACCAAGGTTTGTTTATAATATTTACAGCCCACCTGCAAAGAGAAAACTGAATAAAAACAATAAACATGTGCATCATGCATCACGTACAGAAAGACCAAGCTATGGTCACATTCATGCAAATCATTCATTCATTCATGCAAAAGAAAAGATTAATGAAAATAAAAAGAGTTCACTTGTCACAGAAAATTAAAAGGAACAAGCCATGGTCACACATTCGATGAGCAGTAGTAAAAAGCGGAAAAGGTAAAAATGTTCATAATAAAAGTGATGCGAATGCCTATCCTATCCCGGCTCCAAGGCTGTCATCAAAATAAATGCAGTCATCCAAATAAATGTTTATCCTCCTCAGAGCACTCAGAAATGACAAAATAAAGAGTAAGGTCAACCCCAGCCCCGACCTCGAGTCTGGCGCGTCTGAGGGGCTCCTCCTCTAATTCTGTCCCACTCACTCCGCTCTTGCCCCCACCTCAACCTCCACCTCTTCCGCCACTGCGACCTCCACCGCTGCCTCTACCTCATCCAGCACCACTACCTCCAGGAGCTCTACTAAAATCAATGTCGAACTATTGAAGCCGCTGCTGAAGCTCCCTCACCTGTAGGACCAAAGCTCTATTCTTTTCCTCCTGAACGGAGAAACAGATTGCATAGCCAAGTGTTATTTAAAGATCGAAAAGTACTAAAATAAGTGAAAATGGTTAGTAAGAAGTTTTACCAGAGCTCTCATATGAGCCTCAGCAAATACCCGGCCCCATCAGCCTGGATGTGAAAATTAATAAAAAAGAGGTTAGAATATCAGAATGGGAATGCAAATTTTAAAACAAAGTTCCAGAGATTACCCTCCATTCTCGACAGATCAACTCTCTCACGCTATGGGCGTAGAGCAAGCCCTCCTCTGTATAGTCCCGCGGGACATGGTCGTACTGGAGTGGAATGGTGGGAGCACCCGCCTGATATCTGGGGATCCCAGTCATGACCTGCTCACCATAAGAGACTGTCTGGAGGCTCTAGTCCCAGGGCAGTAGAGCCCGAGCCTGATATGCAGCAGGCACGGGCCGTAAAGTAAAATGATTTAGAAATAGAACATATGTGTGTGCTAAGAACTGAAAGAAAGATTCAAAGGCTCAAAGGAACTCACCGGGGTCACTTCCATCAAAGGGAAGTTCTTCATCAGCTTATTAGCATAGAAGGCCTCGAATCCATCGGGGGACTCTATGAAATCTTGAATGTAAAGTTCGGCTAAGGCAACTGTAAGCGTGGAACCCTTGAGAGACCCTGTAGCTCTCATAGACTCAAGAGGGGAACGCGGTACAAAGATTGAAGGAGCCGCCAGTGACTGCCTGGTCACCCTCTCCCCCAAATACCACTCCTGAGCATCTGAGCTGTCCAATAAAATCCTCTGTGGGTCATACACTCGACTGCCAAATCCCCGTAGAAGCTGTGGGAAGCAGGTCGAGCTAGGGCTGCCATCGGACGTGTGGCTCTAGTAAATTTGTCAGGAAATTTCTGAACGAGATAAACTTATAGGCCCCGGTCTTCCACTCGACCACCTCCTTCTCTCATTTTAGTCCCTGGGGCATAATGAGGGCGTCCACTGGTCACGTCTCAGGCGACACCATATATGCAAGAAAGAAAGAAGAACATAAGTCTCAAGGTACATGAATAAAGAAATTGAAAGAATGCAAGGCTTGATTTCAAAAGTAAGAATTAATAAAAGAAGAGGTATACCTCCCACGCCCTCCAGAAGCCACCGGTGGAGCATGGACGATCCCGGGAAATGTCCCCCATGTGCTTGTACAGGATGGTTAATCTTGCACCAGCCCAATAGTATTGATAAATCTATCCCATGTCCTCCAAGGACCCCACTAGTGCCATAGAAATCCGATCCCCCCTGGTGCTCAGCAGAGAACACCCCAACATGTACATGATGAAGCCTCGGGCCATCTGCTCGTTCGTGAATTCGTGCTGGCCCTTGAACGTATCTATAAACCACTTGGCCATGACCAAGGGCTCCTCAGGAACAACTCCCAATAGCAGCAACACCTGATCCTACTCCGTCACTATATCAAGATAGCGGAGGCACTCCCCCCTGAAGGGGATCCCTGTGATCATTCTAAAGTTGAGCAGGGTCATCGTCATCTCCCTGAACTCAAAGTAGAACGAGTTGGTGGTGTCCCACCATCGCTTCGATAGAGCGTGAATCTGTTGTAGGTCGTTGGAGCTCTTCGTCAAAAGCTTGACGAAGTCCCCGAAACCCGCAGCGTCGATAAAGCCCTCACAGTCTGATTTAGGGACTCGTACCATGCAAACCGTGGGCCAGGCTGCCGTACCCCTTTAGCACACTGGGCTATAACTGGAAGAATCACAAGACATGGTGTCAGTAAATAACGAATGAAAGAAAAAGAAAATAAAAGAAAACAATAAGCAATAAATGATAATAAAGAAGTGAAGAATAATGAATGGGTGAAGAGGAAAACATTTAAAGTACTTGAGAAGATTTCACAAAATTTAGTATTCGCATTCTTGAGAAAACATATGAAGTTTTCGCATCGCACCAATGAGTTTTGCATGAAGAAACTAGGGAAAATGTGTAAAGTAGGGTTGGGATCATTAAAATCAAACATGAATGAATAAAAGAGCGCTTGGAACATTTGGAAGAAATTGCAAGCATAGCATTCATATCCATGAAGGTTTTGTCAAGAAAATAAAAAAAATGAATAAATAATGAGGCTGGGTGATAAGCAATGGCAAGTAACAATGAACTCGAGTTGTGAATGAATAAAAAGGGCAATCGAGATGCCCAGTAAATTCCATGAGTATGACATTCTTATCCTTGTAAAGTTTAGCATGGAAAGTTTATTTTGTCACATGCCCGTACATAAGGTTAATAAAGAACAAAGTAAAGAAGATCGAAAATGAAAAAGAATGAGCAAAGTAGTTTAAAGCATTCAGAGTCTTGAAAAGCATAACTCATGCATCCAAAGCCACAGCTTATCATTATGCATTATAATTTATTGAAAATTTTGAAAAGAATGAAGAGATGGGGTGGTATGTATACCTCTTGTCTGACTGCCTGTGCGGATAACCGCTTGTCCGGATCCTGGAGCAAGAACGTAGGGTCAGGATGAGGAGTGACCACATACTTGGCCTTCTTTCTACTGCGCGAACCACTCGCCATATCGGATAACCTGTTAAAAGGAGAGTAAACTGAGAGTTAAACTTTTGAAAGAATTTAAGAAAACAACAAAAATTAAGAGAATATTGAGATTCTGATCAAGAGGAACTGACCTGTAAACCCTTTAAATCAATGCAAGAAAAGGGAGAAAAATCTCCAGAGGATTTCAGATTGGAGAGAAATCAGAATGGAATGAAAAATGAATTGAAAACTTGCGCATAAGCTTTCTGCCCGCCTAACGTGGCACTCGGTATTTGTGCATGACAGTGGATGAAGTGTCGTACGGCACTTGCTAAGTGCCGCAACGGCATTCTGTGAGTGCAGCATGGCAGTCACGGACTATCACATTTTTTAAGTGTGTACCGCGGTTGAGGTGGTTATGAGATATTTTGTTTTCCCCCCAGAATTCAAATTGAGTCTTGAAATTTGAAATTGGAACCCCAAAATTTGCCCTTCTTTTGCAAATCAACCTCCGATTTTATGAAATTAAAATTCTTTGGGCTCAATTGGTTCTAAATGCTAGAATTCGATTTGTTTTGGATCAATTTGACCCTGTTCCAGGATTTTTTAAATGGTGTGACTCCTAATTTTGAAAATTGAGAAAAATTTGAGTATGTTTGACTCCTGATTTAAAAAATTGAGAAGAATCTGAGTCAGTTTGACTCCAGAATAATCCGAATATGATTAACTCCTAAATTTCGAGAATGTAACAGATTTATATTTCTGGTCCTCGGAACAAATTTGCGTTGGCCTCACCTTTTAGAGTATAATAGATTTATATTCCCGGTCCTCGCAACAGATTTACGATGGCCCCAATTTTTGGAGTATAACAGATTTATATTCCCGGTCCTCGCAACAAATTTGAGATGGCCCCGATTTTTGGAGTATAACAGATTTATATTCCCGGTCCTCGCAACAGATTTGCGATGGCCCCAATTTTTGGTGTATAATAGATTTATATTCCTGGTCCTTGCATCAGATTTGTGATGGCCCCGATTTTTGGAGTATAAAAGATTTATAATCCCGGTCCTTGCAACAGATTTGTGATGGCCCCAATTTTTGACAGATTTATATTCTCGGTTCTCGCAATAGATTTGCGATGGTCAGTCTTCGAGAATTTTTTTCTGACTACTGCATCATGCATCATACATCATGCAAATAAACGCATAAAATGTAGAAAACATATCCGACAAGGCCGAGTGGCTATGGATTTTCAGAGTAAACGAGCGTTGACACTGGGGTCTAAGTCACAAAGCGCCGCCTAGTCAATTGCATTCGTCCTTTCGGCAAGAACGGCCGCATAGCTTGAAGAGTGTTAACGTAAGCATTGAGTAGCATAAGGCATAGACTGCATCAAAATAGCAAGACTTCAAATCATTGCATTTACATAATTCAAAAGCATGAAGCATGAAATTGCATTGACAACCACCATTGTGTGAGCATGTGCATCACGATAGGATAGATGCGTTCATCTGTATGACTATTTGTGTCTATGTGTGTTTGGTCCTTGCCTGAACTACGTGTGTAGACACCCAATTTTGACCACACTGATAGGATTTAGGGTGGATAATGTTTTGTAGGATTCGATGATGAAAAGTACCCCGTGGAAGGTATTGGATTCCACACAATTGAAAGATTGAACTTCAGAAAGTTACTTCAACCTTAGAAAAGCCCTTTTCCATGCATAAATCCCGGTTTGTCAAAAATCATCTCTCTGAATTCATATTCACTCGGGGTTATATGAACGATAAGTGTTCTAAACGCAGTATTCTATGTATCGAGAGATTTAATTTTAAAGAAAAGTTTGAATTTAAAAAGTAATTTTGAAAAAGACGTCATTTGATTTTAAAAAGGCGACGAAAGTTCCAGAGGACTTCCGGACTTCAATTGGACTACAAGTTTCATTGTAAAACCTCTTGGAATATTTTTATACTGAAATTCAACTAGACAGCTTTCCAACAGTACGTAAATGGACAATTTTGGATGCCAAAAAGCATTTTTTACAAAAATCCAAAAAAGCAGTGAATGTAATATTTTAAATAGAGCTTAAGGGCAACCAGAGGAGGATGAAAAGAAGGTGGTGGGTCCCACCTAATCCGCCACCCATGAAGTGCCCCCTCCATCAAGCTTTTTGAGTTCTAGACTCTTCTAGAAGCCTCCCACTGTGAGGAAATTGCCTTGAACCTGCGTTTAGGCACCGAAATGGCCATTTTAGCCCATTTCTGCTCTCTAAAATCACTGTTTTAACCTTGAAACTTAAGAGTTAAGTTTTCATAACTCTATATATAGATCTATAAGGCTTGGATCTAGTTTAGCTTTGTTTTATTTGTTAGAACACTCATCTTCTTCCTCTCTCATTCTTCACACACTCACATAGCTAGATCCAAGTCTTCGTTGATTTTCATTGATAATTCATGATTAGAGATTGATTTTTACTTCGATTTTCAATTTTGATTTCCTTTTTCTACTTAGCTTAGATCCATGCATACATGATTTTATATATATCTATTTTGAATTTTATAATGGTTTAGAATCATGATCTATGAGAAGGATGATTCCTATGTTCATACCTATCTCTTGATTATTCCTATAACCTAGAATTCTTATTGAATTTCATCTCTAATAGGATATTTGTAAGCCCTTTGTATCTATGATCTAAAGTTCTTTATAGAACTTGAGGGCTAAATTTATTGGGAATTATGCTAATTAAATAGATCTATGAATTTGATCTCTCTAATAAACTTCAATCATCACCTATGGTGTTTTTCTCACACTTTAAAATGAACTAGATAAATCAGCAAAACAGATTGGTTTTGTCCATAAGATTTGGTCCACCCAAAATCCATAGTTTGATGGATTTTAAATTTTATGGGTAAACTTTGATGAATCACCTTTCATTCGATCCGTTTTGAGAACATCTAGGATCCATATGCTATTTTTAGAAATTGTTGAGAAATCGGTTGACAGATTTGAACATAGTCTCTTTGTGTTTGAATTTTAGAAAATTTATAACAGTTATCGATATTCTGCTTTATGGGGATGATTCCTAACTCATGTATCTATATGTCGATGTAAAATTGTGAGTATACGATCGAGTTAAGATTGTTTTCTAAGCATTTGAAGTTGATACAATTATTCTAGAATTTTCTAGATTTAACTACAATTATGATTATGTATACAAAATGGTCATACCTTGATCACTCAACAACAATTGATGAATAAAACTTGGTTTAAAAATCATCTAGGATATGTGGATGAGAGATTAAAAGCTTAGAATAACTTGATTAACGTGATTCATGAACTTCTATCATACCTATAGTGTTTTACATTCATTTATCAAAATATATCAAACTTCCAGAATAACAAAGTCTGTTTAAAACACCTTTTCCTAAACCTTAAGATCATGACATGTCCATGGATTAGTTTTGTCATAAACTACAGTGAAATAGCTTTCTTTTGACACCAAATAGAGCTTCACATGATTTTTGTAGAATTAATTATGATTTTTACAAGAACTGTGGATTGTCCTGATCCACTGTTCCCAAAACCTTTATTTCTCAAACTTAAAAAATGATCAAGAGGTTCTACTTTTTGGAGAAGTTCCCTAAGACATGTATCTAACTTTCTTTAAAAGGGTTGTAACCCAACTTATGTTTAAGACCACTTTTGATAGGATTCATTAGAAGTTGCTGAATCTGGAAATTTGATTGATGACATCTTCTATTTGTCTTTCATGCATATCATTTATTTGTTTGTATTTTGCAATGCTTGGGTACTTCTTGGTGTCTTAGTTCAGAGAATTGAATGCCGTGAATTCGGACTTTGATTTGTGGGTTTACCATGTCTACATGTGGGTTAGTGCCCATGTATCGTGTACTATCTCTATCCCTTCTCTTAGAATTTTATAGGTTTACAACTTTGTTTTCAACAACACGATTCCTTTAGGATAGTCTCTGTTTATATGCTTATGTGTTAGAGACATCTTATCTAGGATTGTTGCATGATTACATTACACGTTACCATTTATTTTGGTTTTGCGACTCCGCTTGAGTCAACCCAATGTAAGTCTTCTCGTTCCCTTTTGAATATCATGACATGTTTACTTTACTTGCATCGATCCCGTGCGGGACTAGCCATTGTAAGTATACCTGTTTCTTGTATCACATGTTTATTCGACTACTACTTGATTTAACCTCTTGACATGATTTTCCTTAGATGTTCCCTTTTGACATATATATATATATCTATTTATGAATTAAGAACAAGGATATTTGAATCAAGGCCTACTGTTCGGTAGGGCGAGGAGGGGGTGCTTTAGTCCAGCTTGGGCTCCTTCCCCTCTCGTACGAAGACCCCCCAACCTAGTTTCTGGTAATGAAGGGCGAGTAACCTTATTCAATTTTGGGCAAGTCAAACTTGGGTCCTAATTCTCGATAATAATTAGGTGGCGACTCTTTGTCTCTTGGATCGAGTGAGGAAGTCCTAGTTTTCCCTGAAGTGTGCTCCTTGGGATTTGTCCCGGGACATTATCGAGGGAGAATGCCAGGACCACCCCTCAACACATGTCCACAACGTCTCGGTCTGATTCCCGAGCGGATACGTAGGCAGCTCACCATTGAGCACGACCGACTTGAACCTTGCTGTGTGCCTATTCTTCGTTTGCAACCCATTTTGTTTTTACCTAAATTTGACAGTTTGGTCGAAGGCTTGTCTTTACACAGGCTTCGGCATTCACTTGTGACACACGTTGCTCCATAAGCTCTGTCGAAGAGGGGAAAACTGTAGACACCCTAATTTTTGACCGACCGTTGAATTTAAGAGAGCGTCGCCTCCACGTCCGATGATGATAAGGACCGAAAGATTTGAAGTATTCCAAGGTCTTCAGAAAGTTCTCCAAACTTGATAAAATCTTCACAGAAAAAAAAAGAACACCAAGTATTCAGGAAAATTCGAGTATAAATCATCACTTTTGGAAAAATCTTGAAAATAAAATTCTTAAGAAGATAAAGAAGAAAACAAAAGACCTAGAAGAGGAAATTTAACAAAATGCGGCACATGGCAGTGTCTGCGGCACTCAATAGTGTCAGGCAGCACTCCCAGAGTGCCGTTGTGGCATCCATTGACTGTCGCTGACATTTCCTGACTGTTGTTTGCTTTAAAAGTCTGTATTTAATGGCATAAATACGTATATGTATACGGATAAAATAAAAAAAACTGATAAAGTAAGGTTGACAAAAATGCGACAATCAATAGTTTGGCGCGGCACTTATTGAATGCTGCGACGGTTGTCACGAAGTGCCGTTGTGGCATTCATTGACTGCCGCAAAAAGTCTTTTTGATTTCTGTTTGCTGTAGCAGTTTGCTTTTTTCAGGAAGTACACATTGTACCACCAAATGCTGTATGTATAGTTGGTTTTTACTCTGAGTTCACAGAAATTAACTAGGTTTTTGTCTATATAAGAAGTGGTATCTTTATTGGAAAAGGGGACTAGAACTATACATTTTTGGGAGAAGGGATTTTCAAGGAGAAAACAAAAAGATTTTTTGAAAAAAAGAGAGTTTTGAGAGCTTGAAGAGCTTGGAAGACCTTCAAAATAAAGAAGTTTGAGGACAGTTTGGAGGTGATCCTCTAATCTCAAGTTGTGTTTTCGTTCTCTTGAACCTCTAATCTTCAAATCATTTAGTTCTTCTTGATTAAGTTTTTTAAAGTTTTGATAGTAAACTTGGAAGTCTTAGCTTCCTAGTTCATTTTATTTTTGTTTGTACTTCTCTCTTGAGATTCTTGGAGGTCCTCCATACCTCACTTGAATCTCATGAGTTTGATGTCTTAGTCTTATGTAATCTTATGCTTCACATGGGAGTCAAAGTTGATCATCTTTTATGAAAGAACAAGTAGATGAATCCAAACCCCCACCATGGTTTGGATTCTCTAATTTGGTGTTTCATGGAATCTCTTTTATATTCCTTGAAAACTCATGAGTAATAGTCATGCTTGTTTGTACTTCTCTCTTGAGATACTTGGAGGTCTTCCATACCTCATTTGAATCTCATGAGTTTGATCTTTTAGTCTCATGTAAGCTTATGCTTCATATGAGATTTAAAGTTGACCATCATTTTATCAAGAACAAATAGATGAATCCAAACCTCCACCATGGTTTGGGATCTCCAACTTGGAGTTTTTATGGAATCTCTTTTATATTCTTTTAAAACTCATGATTATTAGTCATGTTTTGACCTCCAATGAACCTCAATGGAAAGGGGGTTAGGATGAGCCAATATCCATGGCTTGATAGATAGATGCAACAAAAAGATGATAAGTTCAATAGTGGTGCAGTGAATTCATGATCCTGTTTTGATCAAAGATTTTTAATTAAATCTTGATTCATTAAATTTGAATGAGACCACTTGGAATGTGTTCATAACACAAAGTTCTACCACTGTAATTTATGTTTTAGTGAGATCCTGTGGTTAACATGGTTCGATCATGAGTTTTGTGAAGCAATCATATTCTATCCAGAATTTCAAAATAGCAAGTCAGTTTCAAAATAAGTAAATTAGAACCTTAATCAAACATTTTTGACCCCAAATAATTTTTTCATATAAAGTTTGATGTGTTACTAAGATCCACTAAAAAGATCAAAGTGATCCTGATTTTTTTACTATTTTTAAAAAGACGTACAAAATCTCTGGACAGAGATTTCCAAACCTCTAAGTGACGTATGGTTTTTACCTTTTTCCTGGAGATTGGACCGTTGATCTTCGGTTTTTCTTTTTGGGTTAGAAACTAGACTCACAGAGGCGCCTTGTGTCCAAAAACATCAAGATCAAACCATGGGAACCATGCCTTTTATTTTTTTGAAATTCTGATATGCTCTCAGCAATTTTCAGAATTTAATCACAATTTTGACCAATCTTGTAAATAATAGTCCAAATGACTTTTTTTATGACTTAGGGCTAAATAATGATTAGTCAAGCTTAAATTCAGAGGCTAAATGGTCAAAATCAAGGAATAATCCAATAGCTTGTTCTTGTTTCTATGTAATCATGTGCACTCATCCATGTAGATTGATACTTATGCTTAGAATTCTTGGTATATCATTGCTTCTACTTGATAGCATTAAGCTAGACATTTAGAGATGGTCATTTCACATTATATATCCTTTCTAAAGCATGTAGACTAACCCTTGTTTTGTAGCACGGACGAGGTATGATTTCTTGACTCTTCTCTAGCTTAATTATTTCTTAATTTTATTGATTTTTTAACCTCATGTGCGACACCTTAGAATTAAGATTTGCCTTATGTGTATATATATGATTAGAGACCATTTTATTAGGATTTATTCTTTTGTATGCATTACACATTTAAACAATCACGGTTGTATCCCGGGTAAGTTTCCTAATTCCCTAAATGCACATCATATTGTTTGCTAATTGAAATATGTGGTTTTGAGTGATATTTTATCATTTGCAATCTTATACCCTTTGGATATGCTTTTGTAATGTATATTTATATATATGTATTAGTTGAGGGCATGCTTAGATTAACGAATTCGATTAAAAGGATATTGAGTAGAGGCCTATCACGAGATATGATGAGAGGGGGTGTGTTAGTCCACTGGGCTCCTTCCCCTCTCATTCCATAATCCCCAGACCTAGAAATCTCTGGTTTCCAAAAAGATCAGTTTGCTTTAAAATGGTTTCTTAATTTTCCTTTTAAAATTTAAGTGGTGACTCATTTTTGAATTCGAATTTGAATATTGAAAAGATTTTAAATGCAAAAGCTCTGGGTAAGGAAAATTGCGATATCCACAGTAAGTTTTATAATGGATACTTTAAACACTTGGTGCATTGATTCTGGTACGACTAACCATATCTGTAATTCGTTGCAGGGGTTCAGATCAACCAGGAAATGCAGTGGTGGAAAAATCGTACTGACTCAGGTATCTAGCGCAACCGTTTTATGGTTGCAGTAGGAGTAGTAGCTTTAGAATTTTCAGACAATAATGTTTTGATTTTATCAAATGTACTTTAAGTCCCTTTAATAAGACATGATTTAATTTCAATTTTAAATTTATCGAATACTGGTTGTTCTTTTCATTTTGGAACTGAGGTGTTAAATCAAATGGCTTGTATGTGATCACTCCAAATATTTCTAAAGACTCTTGTATGGAACTTTATAACTCAGTGGTAACTGTACCATCTAAAACAAAGGAACCTTCCACTAATCCAACAAAGCTTTGGCATATGAGGCTTGACCATATCAATCTAAATAGCATTGGCAGACTAGTCAAAGAAGGGGTCTTAGGCGATTTGGTTCTCGAATCAATGGAAGTCTGCTAGTCTTGTTTAGAGAGTAAGATGACCGAAAGGCCCTTTCCAGGAAACGGAAATAGGACCAATGCATTGTAGAAATTAGTTAATACTGATGTGTGTGGACCAATAAATATTAGAGCAAGGGGTGGTTATGAGTATTTCGTCACATTTACTGATGACCACTCTAGGTATGGATATGTGTACCTAATGCAGCATAAGTCTGAAGCCCTTGAAAAGTTCAAAGAGTTTAGGACTGAAGTGGAGAAGCAATTAGGAACACACATCAAGACCATTCGATCTGATCGAGGTGGCAAGTACCTCTCTAATGAGTTTATTGGTCACCTCGTACAAAATGGGATTCTGTCATAGTTGACTACACCTAGTATGCCTCAGTAGAATGGTATAGTGGAGAGAAGGAATCGAACTCTTTTAGACATGATGAGGTCAATGATGAGTTATTCAGAGTTGCCATTATTCCTTTGGGGTTATGCCTTGGAAACCGCTGCGTACATACTAAATCTATTACCAAGTAAATCTGTTCCCAGAACACCACGAGAGATGTGAATTGGCCGCAAGCCTTCTTTGCAACATCTCCGAATATGGGGGTGTCCGGTACATGTGGTGAAAGGAAAGATGAGCAAGTTGGATTCTTGATTAGAAGTATGTTATTTTGTGGGGTATCCAAAGGGTACTTATGGATGGTTTTTTTATGATCCAAGAGAACAAAAGGTGTTTGTTAGTACAAATGATGTTTTCTTGGACGATGATTATATCATAAACCATAAACCTAAGGGAAGGATAGATCTTAGAGAGAGAGAAGGAGAGCCCTCAGTCATACCCGCAGTTAATAATGATATAAGATAAGAAAATACCACTTCTTCACCCATTTTCGCACCGGTACCTCATCGTAGTGGGAGGATTGTTAGCCAGCCTGATAGATACATGTTCTTCGGAGAAGTTTTTGAAGCTATCTCCATAGAATCTGAATCTGATCTTGCCACATATGAAGAGGCAATGGTTGATGTTGATTCAGCTCATTGGGTTAAAGATATAAAGGCTGAATTGGAATCTATAGATTCCAATCAAGTCTGGAATCTTGTAGAACTTCCAGCCAATATTAAACCTATTAGCGGTAAGTGGGTCTACAAGAGGAAGAGAGGATCTGATGAAAAGGTTGAGACCTTTCAGGCTAGGCTTGAAGCGAAAGGTTATTCTCAGAGGGAGGGCATTGACTGTAAGGAAACCTTCTCGCCGGTAGCCTTGCTCAAGTCCATCAGGATACTCTTATCCATTGCTACATGCCTAGATTATGAGATTTAGTAGATGGACGTCAAGACTGCATTCTTGAATGGCAATCTTGAGGAGGACGTCTATATGCAACAACTAGAAGGGTTCATAGCTGGTGGGAAAGGTAACTTGGTATGCAAGTTGCAAAAGTCTATTTGTGGGCTTAAGCAGGCATTCAGGAGTTGGAACATTCGTTTTGACCAAGCGGTCAAATCATTTGGTTTCATACAGAATCTGGATGAACCTTATGTATACAAGAAGTGTGAAGGAAAAGTGGTGGCCTTTCTTGTTCTCTACATTGATGAAATTCTACTAAATGGGAATGATGTAGTGGCATTATCAACGATTAAGGTGTGGCTAGCTAGTGTACTTCAATATGAAGAATCTAGGAGATAGGAGAGGCGAGCTATATTCTTGGGATCAAGGTCTTTTGGGATCGCAAGCGAAAGATAATGGGATTATCTCAAGCTGGTTATATCGATAAGGTGCTTGTGGATATCGCAGGTTCTCTTACCCACAGCTTTTCTTTAAAATCTTTTCTAAATTTCAATTTCAAAACAAATGAGTCGCCACTTAATTTTTAAAAGGAAAATTAAGAAACCATTTAAAAGGAAACTGATCTTTTGCGAAACCAAAGATTAACTAGGTCCGGGGATTATGGAATGAGAGAGGAAGGAGCCCGTCGGACTAAAACACCCTCTCTCATCCTATCTTGTGATAGGCCTCTACTCAACATCCTTTTAATCAAACTTATTAATCTAAGCATACCCTCAATTAATACATATATATATATACATCACAAAAACATGTCCAAAGGGGTGTAAAATTGCAATTGACAAAATATCATTCATAAGCCAAGTAATTCAAATAGCAAGCAACATGATATGCAATAGGGAACAAGAGAGTTTACCCGGGATCCAGCTGCGAATATTAAACGTGCAATGCATGCGATTAAATAAAACCTAAGAAAAGAGTCTCTAATCCATATATACATATAAGGCAAATCTTAACTCTAAGGTGTCGCGCATAAGGTCGAAAATCAAATAAAATCAAGGAATTTAATAAACTAGAGAGGGATTGAGAAATCGTACCGTAATAGCGCTACAAAACAAAGGGTTAGTTCACATAATATGCAAAATATGATGTTAGAAATAACAATCCTAAATTTCTAGCTTAAATCTATCTAATGTAATTAAATCCAAAGCAACTAAGTCCTAATTACAAGTGCTAAACCATATGGATGAATATGCACATGGATAAGGATGAACTATGAAATACTCTTAAACTTTGAATTCAAGCTCAACTAATCATTATTAAAACATGGTTTAAGCCCTAGGTCATAGAAAAGTCATTTGGACCATTATTTACAAAGTTGGTCAAATGTGTCATAAAACTCTGAAAATTGCAGAGAGCAGACCAGACCTTTAAGAAAATAAAAAGCACGTCTCTGATGGTTTGATGTTGGTGACTTTTGGACACAAGATCCCTCTGTGAGTCTAGTTTCCAAATCAAAAAGAAAATCAAAGTTTCAACGGTCGGATCTCCGGGAAAAGGACAAAAACCAGACATCACTCAGAGATGTACAACTCTCTGTCCAGAGATATTGTTTGATTTTTTAAAAATAGCAAAAAAATCAGCAATGCCTTGTTCTTTTTAGGGTGACTTCCTAACACATTAAACCTCATAGAAAAAATTATTTGGAGTCAAGAACACTTTATTAGAACTCTGATTTAATTGTTTCAAAATAGTGTCACTGTTCTGAAACTATTCTGAAACTCTGGACAGATTGTTGTTACTTCACAAAACTCATGACCAAACCATTCTAAACATAAAACCACCTTAAAACAAAAATTACAGTGGTAGAATATTGTGTTATTGACACTTTCCCGTTGGTTTCACTTGATTTCAACGGTTAGAGGACCCCAACTATTAAAAACAGTTTGTGAACTCACTGTTTTCATTTTTCAAGTTCAACTTTTATTTGCTAACCCCAACTATTAAACCATGAAGTTGGACTTAACTAAACTATTTTCTCCTACCATTTGATGGTCATTGGAGGCTAAAGACCTTTATATTTGTGGATTTCAAATGAAGTATGAATAGACTTCATGAAATCTCAAGACAAGGAATCTAAGCCATGGAGATGGGCTTAAACTCAAAACCACCTCCTCCTACCATTTGATGGTCATTGGAGATGAAGGCATGACTAATACTCATGAGTCTTCAAGGAATATAAAGAGACTCCATGAAAACTCAAGCTTAGAGGACCCAAGTCATGAGTATGGACTTGGATCTATCTATTTGTTTATAAAATAAAATGATGATCAAACTTTGACTTCCATGTGAAGCATAAGCTTACATGGGATTCCAAAGATTACATTCAAGAGATTTCAAGAGAGATATTGAGGATCTCCAAGAGTCTCAAGAAGGAAGTATAAAAAATAAAAAGAAATGAAGTAAAGAAAACAAAATAGTTTGAGGATTCAAAGGAAAGAATGCAAATAAAACAACTTATGGTTAGAGGATCACCTCCAACTATCCTCAAAATTTCTCTTCTTTGAAGATCTTCCAAGCTCTTCTCTCTAGTTCTCTAAACTCTCTCTTTTCTCTCTAAAATGTTGGTGCAATGGAAGTATTTTTTTGTATGTGTTGTCCTACCCTTTCCTTGGGGGATCCTCTCCTTTTATAGACAAAATAACCCAGGTATTTTCAGTAAATTCGGAGTAAAAGACATGTGTAAACATCTCATTTGGTGGTACAATGTGTACTTTCTAAAATTAGACAGACTGCTGTCCAGCGCGGCAGTCCACAAACTGTCGCGGCAGTTTATGACTGCCATCGCGGCATTCCATGACTGCCGCACGGCATTCATCAAATGCCGCGGCAATTAATGGATTGCCGCGTTTTTGTCAGTCTTACTTTGTCAGTTTTTTGTTCTTATTCGCATACGCATACGTATTGCACTACAAAATTCATACTTTAAAAGTGAACGGCAGTCAGAAATTTGTGGCGGCACTTGGTGAATGTCGGACCGGCACTCCCTAACTGCCGTGCGGCACTCGGTGAGTGCCGCGGCAGTCTGCCGTGTGCCGTTTTTTAGCTAAGATTCCCTCTTTAGGTCTTCCTTCTTTTAAAGCAAATTATTCTTGAAGATTTTTTCCAAAAGTCATGTCTTATACCCGAATTCTCCTAAATACCTGGTATTTTCTCCTTTCTGTGAAATTTTATCGCGTTTGGAAAACTTTCTGAAGAGCTTGGAATACTTCGAATCTTTTCGGTCCTTATCATCATCGGATGTGGAGGTGACGCTCTCCTAAATTCGACGGTCGGTCAAAATTGGGGTGTCTACAGTTTGCCCCTCTTCGGCAGAGCTTGTAGAGCAACGCGTGCCACAAGCGAATGTCGAAGCCTGTGTGAAGACAGGCCTTTGACCGGACTGTCGAATTCAGGTAAAACAAAAATGCGTTGCAAAAACGGTTTCACACACGGTTCGTGTTGGTCGTACTCAACGGTGAGCTGCCTACGTATCCCATCAGGAATCAGACCAAAACGTAGTTCGGGCAGGAGCCAAACATACACAAGCACAAGTAGCCATAGGGATGAATGCACCTATCTTGTCGTGATGCCAATGCTATGCGATGAGATGGTGTCTTCTGAGTTGACCTGGTCATACAGGCGCCATGCGGACACCGAGAATATAAATTTGTTGTATTCGCAGGAGAAAGGATCGACGCAAATTTGTTGCGGAAACCGAGAATATGAATTCGTTATATTCGCAGGACAAAGGATCGGCGCAAATTTGTTGCGGAAACCGAGAATATAAATTTGTTATATTCTCAGAACAAAGGATCGACGCAAATTTGTTGCGGAAGCCGAGAATATAAATTCGTTATATTCGCAGGACAAAGGATCGACGCAAATTTGTTGCGGAAACCGAGAATATAAATTTGTTATATTCTCAGAATAAAGGATCGACGCAAATCTGTTGCGAAAACCGAGAATATAAATTTGTTATATTCTCAGAACAAAGGATCGACGCAAATTTATTGCGGAAACCGAGAATATAAATTTGGTATATTCTCAGAACAAAGGATCGACGCAAATTTGTTGCGGAAACTGAGAATATAAATTCGTTACATTCTCAAGATCTTTAATTTTCAGGAGTTGGGAGCCCACAGGCTCAAATATTTTCAATTTTTAGGAATTGGGAGCCCACGGGCTTATACTCTGATGTCTCCCAAGAATCATCTGATCGACTGAGATGCGCTTCGTGTCTTATACTCCGGTGTCAAATCAGGAAATGTGCTGAAAGACTGGGATGCGCTTTGCGTCTTATACTCAGGTGTCTTTCGAGGATCACTAACACGAATGATACTGCTACTGAGAATTAACGCAAGGTTGCCATTGAGGACTAATACCGATAATGCTGCCATTGAGGACTAATGCAAGGTTGCCATTGAGGACTAATACCGATAATACTGCCATTGAGGACTAACGCAAGGTTGCCATTGAGGACTAACACCCGTAATGCTGCCATTGAGGACTAATGCAAGGTTGCCATTGAGGACTAACACCCATAATGCTGCCATTGAGGACTAACACAAGGTTGCCATTGAGGACTAACACCCATGGTGCTGCCATTGAGGACTAACGAAAGGTTGCCATTGAGGACTAACACCCATAATGCTGCCATTGAGGACTAATGCAAGGTTGCCATTGAGGACTAACACCCATGGTGCTGCCATTGAGGACTAATGCAAGGTTGCCATTGAGGACTAACACCCATGGTGCTGCCATTGAGGACTAATGCAAGGTTTCCATTGAGGACTAACACCCGTAATGCTGCCATCGAGGACTAACGCAAGGTTGCCATTGAGGACTAACACCCATAATGCTACCATGCAAGGTTGCCATTGAGGACTAATACCCATAATGCTGCCATTGAGGACTAACGCTTAGAGAAGCTGCCATTGAGGACTAAAGCTTAGAAAAGAACTAAACAACATGGTAAGATATTGGTCAATAGCCGCTCAGAGGCTTACAAGCAAGAATGATGGTCAACAGCCTTTCAAGGACTTATGTTGCGAAAGCGACAATCAAAAGCCCTTTTGGGGACTTATGTTGTAATAGCAGAGATCAACGGCCTTGCAAGGACTTATGTTGCAAAAGCAGAGATCAAACGAGAGTCATTCGGACTCAAACAAATTCGATTTCACCAAATTCGAAGTCATTTTGACTCAAATCATGTTCGAATTCCACTTATTAGGAGTCAATCAGACTCCATTCGATTTCAATTTCTAAAATCAGGATTCAAAGAGAATGATTTTCTGCATTCGCGGACCTTTGGAAGAGACACATCGATTCCGTCAAAAGAGGGAAGTCACCTTTGCCCCTAGTCTTGGACTCTTCTTATATTGCCACTTTATGCTGTGATAGTGTTCAAAACCTCTGCTCGTACTGCTCTTGGGATGCTCATGAAGACCTTTCAAATCTTTATTCGTCATCTTAAACCCACACATTTGAAACCATTTATTGACTCATCAAAGGAGGACAGACCTGACAAAGCTAGTTGCTCAAAATGACTGACTCAAACTCTTCATTCATTATGAATCAATGTGCTTTCATTGTGAGTAACTGTATCATCTCCCCTTTAATTTATTCATCATTTTACAAATGGTAGTGCTTTGTTGATAAATCTAAACTTTGAAAACTTCCCCTTTTGATTTAGCGAATTCTTTGCCCATCTAGAATGTGCTTCAAATTAGTGCTTTAACTTATAGAATGAAAGGCACTCTATTTTTCAATCCTTTCAAAACGAACTTGATTACTTGAGAACTTGTTTCTGACATAGAGGGATTTTGGCAAACGAAGTTTGCCCCTAGTTTGAATAAGACTCGGAGGCATTGCTTTTGGGATTAAATGAGGTGTTCAGCAAACGAAGTTTTTCATTGGTTTGGCGATATATATGTGGCTCCAAGCAAACGTGAGTTTGCCCCTAGTCTGAAGGAAGGAAACCAAAGGCGCAAAAGGGTGATGCTTATAGTTTAGGGATGTTTATGGACCGAGAACCTTGGGAGGTTCGCCTACTTATCCCTGAGCGAGAATCAGGTCCAAAGTAGTTCAGCCAAGGCCTGAAAGAAAGATAGCATAAGATGATGGGGTGATGACCGAACCAAGCAAGTTGCCTACGTATCCCCAAGTGGGAATCAGGTCAAAACGTAGTTCATCAATTCTGGAGGTCTTGAAAGAATAAGGCTTCAAGAATTGGTGGGCTTTTCGAGCCATGTTGCCATTTGGGTCTAGGGAGTGCATGTCACTTGTGGTAGCCCTTGTGTAGCATGATGAACTACTTTTTCCATTATTCTCTTTTCTTTTCTTCTTCTTCTTCTTCTTTTTTTTTTTTATTTGACGGTTGATTCTTTAACCTTTTCACTAGCCAGTTAATCTTTACAACTCTAATAATGTTTTATTCATATTCTATCATATTCATAAAGCAGTATCAGCCCTCCAAATCACTCTTTATTTTCTCAAGATATCTTTGCATTGTTTTAGGCCCACTTAGCGTTTGAGCTTGAAGCTGATAAGTCTCTCTTTTGTTTTCAATTTCTTTTCTTTGTTTAGAACAACACAAAGCCTTGAGATAATTCATGCTCAAGAATTCTCAATCTTGTCTATTTTTTTTTTCTTTCTTATTCTCTCTATGATTTTGACTGGCTAGGATTAGGATTTTTGAAATCAACACGCGTCTCATTTTTGCTCTAACTTTTGCCTAGGCGCCCTTCCGGGTTTTCATCCTAGCGAGCTCTTTCTTCTTTTTTTCTTTTTATTTTATTATTTTTTTGGAATAAGAAGTTCATTTTAAAATGTCGGGCCATCATCAAGGACCAAGTTTATGGCTTTAGGCTGGTTAGGCTCATCTTTTAGGCTTGGTATTTGAGAGAAGGGGATGGTGAGCAAACTTCAGGTTCCAAGTTCATCTTTTCAAGATTGTGCAAGAGCATCTTTAAAGCTAATCAATTCTCTACTCTCCTTTGGATTTGGCACATAATTTGCTTGATCACTTGGGATCCTTTTCAATGCAAAGATTTATTAACAAAGTATTTTCCATGATCGTTTGGAAAAGTGACTTTTTTTTTTGGCTTAGTGATCCATACATTCACAACTTAGCACACTGAATCAAGAAAATTGAGATTTTATTCAACTAGTAGGGAAAGAGGATTACATCACTCGACTCGATAAACTCGACAAAAACTTGCAAACAAACTTGATAACAGACTGACCAGAAGACTCGACTGGACTTGTCATTTGACTCCAACCTAACATAACTCGACTTCAGACTGGACTCGACTTGGTTTCAACTGGAGTGTCACTGACGATTTTTAATTGACTAGATTTCCAAGAGCATCCACATTTGCTTTAGCGGTAGCAGTTCCAAACACTATCACTTCACTGTTATCATTTGAACCTCCGGGTTCATCATTCCCCGACAGCATGTGTCATAATCCCTTTCTCAATCAACCTTCGAATTTCATGCTTCAACCGCATACAATGGTCAGTATCATGACCCAACATCTGGTGATAAGCACAATACTGGTCAATGTCATATCCTTTTGGGATGGGATCAGGCACGGGTTGTGGATCCAACTTTTTCAAGTATCCTTTCTTTACTGCCTGTTCTAATGCCACACTCAATGGTATCCCGAACTCGACAGTCTCTTCATGTCGACCCTGATTAGACCTTGCTTGATTACCTTTTTGATAATGGCCCTTCTGTTGAGGTGGTAGTGCCAAGGTGTTAACATCGGATCCCGGTTCCACATATTTGTTTGCTTGATTCTTTCTTTTGATTATCCCTTCACAGATTGCGTCTTCAATTCTTGTCCCTACATCAAAAACCTCAGCAAAAGTGTTGATTGATTGGAACCTCATCTTCTCTTGGTAAACCGGCTGTAAATTTTTCATTAGCATTCTGATCTGCTCTTTCTCGGATGGCCTTTGAACCATTTTGGCTGCTTTACCCCTCCATCGACTTAAAAACTCAGCAAATGATTCCTCATATCCCTGCCTGGTGGTCTCCAAATCTCGGGCTGTCATATCTATCTCTTGGTTGTATTCATATTGGGCCACGAACAACTTCACTACTTCTTCCCAGATCCTAGTTCTACTTGGCTCGATCGTGAGGTACCATGCCAGGGCAGCTCCGGTCAGAGTTTGTTGAAACAAAATGGCCATCATCGTAGTGCTCAAACCACTTGGTTGGAAAGCCCCAATACACATTCTTATGTGGCTGCGAGGATTGCCGGTCCCATCAAATTTATCAAAAACCGGCATCTTGAACCTGGCAGGCAGCGTCTCACGTACTCCGTCATACAACCCTTCCAGCTCCATCAGATAGGTATCAACTCCTTGGGCCTTGCGCATTACCCTTTCTAATTTCTCTATTTTCTCGGTCAGTTGCTTCTCTTTCTCAATTTTTTCTCTGTCTCTGTTGGCCCGCAGTGCATCTGTCCATTGTGCCTCCTGATCATCAAACCAATCCCCTTCTCCTCCTCCCAAAGGTGGATCCATAACAGGCGGATTTATATGCAGTGGTCGGCGATTCAGCTCTTCTATCATTCCCATCATGCGGTTCATGTTCTCGGCCTGTCTCCTCATCTGTTCCGCCTGCTGTTCTACTAGTACCCTCAACCCGACCATTTCTTCGTTGTTTCTCTCTTCGGCCATGTCAGCGTATCCTTTCCTTACTAGCCTTGCCGTAGGATCCCTAAACCACGCTTAATTTGCTATTTTTACTCCTACAGCAAATTTTGAAAATTTTTCTTTAAAAAATTTTATTTTCATTTTATCAAACAAAGGCATTTGAAAAACAACTTCCCTTTTATATGTCATGTGGATGCATGTGTGCGTGTGTGCCTATTCTATATGCCAAAGAAAAAGAAAATCCTAGTCCTAACACATAAGCACATAAGCACATAAAACCCTTACCCATGTCAAGTACGATGATTTCTCTATTCATTGTGACCCTCTTTACCCTTCGATGTCTGGAAATTTTTAGGGTTTTCGAAATTCATTTGAAAAGCATTTCTGATGAAATCTTTAGAAAACAATATTCAAGAATTTTGGATCACGCTTTTCAAAAAGTGATTGGGTTGAAACTCCTATTTTGAAAAGTGTCTTAGCTGATGAATAACCTTGGTTTGGCTCTAAAGTTTTAATCAAAAAATGAACTCCCAATTTTTTGAAAAAGTGATTGAAAACTTTGGAATAAAGATGGCAAAAATCTGTTTGCTTTTAAAGATGGATTTAAAATTCTTTGGGCAGAAGGATCACATGATCGGATTATCACCGTACTTTTCATGAATTTGGATACATACAAGGTCAATGATGCTTAGCTAAACATGATATAAGAAGTATAATCTTATAATCAGGGTTCGGCATGTTCCCCAAATGTCGTGGAACATGAGGAGAAATTGCTAAAAGGTGATTAAAAGATTATACGTCTTTCATCAAACAAGTATCGTCATCATCTCAAGTAATCCCTTCCGGGCATACAAAACTTCCTAGCACATAATCCTATTCAAGAATTGATTTCCTAAGATTGAAAGGCTTTATAGAAACTACAATGCAAAAGCTGGGTTTTGGTCAAATAAGGGACCCTTGACACACATCCGATAGGATGCTTAATATACCAACTCATGGTACGAGATCAAGGGTGATCACACAGTCCCATGATAACTTGACCGACCGGGTTGCTCCGAGTCTCCAAGGTCATAGTTCTGTGCAATCGACTGGCTGGACATACAAGTGAAATGCAACAGGCACACAAAGATTGATTAATTTGATTAAAAGGATATTTTCAAGTCTAATCCTCAAGTGAACCCAAAATCAGAATTCTGGTCTGCGAAACCAGAGATTCTGGGTTCGATCCCCAGCAGAGTCGCCAGATTGTGGATATCGCAGGTTCTCTTACCCACAGCTTTTCTTTAAAATCTTTTCTAAATTTCAATTTCAAAACAAATGAGTCGCCACATAATTTTAAAAGGAAAATTAAGAAACCATTTAAAAGGAAACTGATCTTTTGCGAAACCAAAGATTAACTAGGTCCGGGGATTATGGAATGAGAGAGGAAGGAGCCCGTCGGACTAAAACACCCTCTCTCATCCTATCTTGTCATGATAGGCCTGTACTCAACATCCTTTTAATCAAACTTATTAATCTAAGCATACCCTCAATTAATACATATATATATACATCACAAAAACATGTCCAAAGGGGTGTAAAATTGCAATTGACAAAATATCATTCATAAGCCAAGTAATTCAAATAGCAAGCAACATGATATGCAATAGGGAACAAGAGAGCTTACCGGGATCCAGCTGCGAATATTAAACGTTCAATGCATGAGATTAAATAAAACCTAGGAAAAGAGTCTCTAATCCATATATACATATAAGGCAAATCTTAACTCTAAGGTGTCGCGCATAACGTCGAAAATCAAATAAAATCAAGGAATTTAATAAACTAGAGTGGGATTGAGAAATCGTACCGTAATAGCTCTACAAAACAAAGGGTTAGTTCACATAATATGCAAAATATGATGTTAGAAATAACAATCCTAAATTTCTAGCTTAAATCTATCTAATGTAATTAAATCCAAAGCAACTAAGTCCTAATTACAAGTGCTAAACCATATGGATGAATATGCACATGGACAAGGATGAACTATGAAATACTCTTAAACTTTGAATTCAAGCTCAACTAATCATTATTAAAACATGGTTTAAGCCCTAGGTCATAGAAAAGTCATTTGGACCATTATTTACAAAGTTGGTCAAATGTGTCATAAAACTCTGAAAATTGCAGAGAGCAGACCAGACCTTTAAGAAAATAAAAATCACGTCTCTCATGGTTTGATGTTGGTGACTTTTGGACCCAAGATGTCTCTGTGAGTCTAGTTTCCAAATCAAAAAGAAAATCAAAGTTTCAACGGTCGGATCTCCGGGAAAAGGATAAAAACCAGACATCACTCAGAGATGTACAACTCTCTGTCCAGAGATATTGTTTGATTTTTTAAAAATAGCAAAAAATCGGAAATGCCGTGTTCTTTTTAGGGTGACTTCCTAACACATTAAACCTCATAGAAAAAATTATTTGGAGTCAAGAACACTTTCTTAGAACTCTGATTTAATTGTTTCAAAAGAGTGTCACTGTTCTGAAACTATTCTGAACCTCTGGACAGATTGTTGTTACTTCACAAAACTCATGACCAAACCATTCTAAACATGAAACCACCTTAAAACAAAAATTACAGTGGTAGAATATTGTGTTATTGACACTTTCCCGTTGGTTTCACTTGATTTCAACGGTTAGATTTCGAATTAAAAATCTTTGATCAAAAACTATTTGTGAACTCACTGTTTTCATTTTTCAGGTTCAACTTTTATTTGCTAACCCCAACTATTAAACCATGAAGTTGGACTTAACTAAACTATTTTCTCCTACCATTTGATGGTCATTGGAGGCTAAAGGCCTTTATATTTGTGGATTTCAAATGAAGTATGAATAGACTTCATGAAATCTCAAGACAAGGAATCTAAGCCATGGAGATGGGCTTAAACTCAAAACCACCTCCTCCTACCATTTGATGGTCATTGGAGATGAAGGCATGACTAATACTCATGAGTCTTCAAGGAATATAAAGAGACTCCATGAAAACTCAAGCTTAGAGGACCCAAGTCATGAGTATGGACTTGGATCTATCTATTTGTTTATAAAATAAAATGATGATCAAACTTTGACTTCCATGTGAAGCATAAGCTTACATGGGATTCCAAAGATTACATTCAAGAGATTTCAAGAGAGATATTGAGGATCTCCAAGAGTCTCAAGAAGGAAGTATAAAAAATAAAAAGAAATGAAGTAAAGAAAACAAAATAGTTTGAGGATTCAAAGGAAAGAATGCAAATAAAACAACTTATGGTTAGAGGATCACCTCCAACTATCCTCAAAATTTCTCTTCTTTGAAGATCTTCCAAGCTCTTCTCTCTAGTTCTCTAAACTCTCTTTTCTCTCTAAAATGTTGGTGCAATGGAAGTATTTTTTTGTATGTGTTGTCCTACCCTTTCCTTGGGGGATCCTCTCCTTTTATAGACAAAATGACCCAGGTATTTTCAATAAATTCGGAGTAAAAGACATGTGTAAACATCTCATTTGGTGGTACAATGTGTACTTTCTGAAATTAGACAGACTGCTGCCCAGCGCGGCAGTCCACAAACTGTTGCAGCAGTCCGTGACTGCCGCTGCGGCAGTTTATGACTGCCGTCGCGGCATTCCATGACTGCCGCACGACATTCATCAAATGCCGCTGTAGACACCCCATTTTGTCGGCTATCGGATTTAGGAGACCCATAGCTTGGTGGTTCACAATGATCGCAAAAGACTCGAAAGGACTCTCGGAAGTCAGCTCCATCTCTCAGAATGCTCAGGATGACCAAAATGCCCCTAAAAGCCCGAAAACTCCCAGATTTGGTCCCAAAGCTCTGAAAACGTACTATGTCGTAAGAAAAGCAATAAAAAGAGTTTTAAAAAGAAATCAGATAAAATCGTCGGCTCCCAGAGACCCCCGGAAGTCCCGGAAGCTCCCAGAAAGTCCCCGTTGACCGGTTTGACCAAAGTTTGACCAGGTTTGACCAGGTTTGACCAAGTTTGACCAGGTTTGACCAAAATCGTCCAAATTCACCAAAATCATTTTAAAATCACGGGAAAAGTGTTAAAACAAGTTCCAGAAGAAAATCGAGCGAAAACACCAGTTCCCGGGAACTCCCGGAGGTTTCCAGAACTTCCCGGGAATCCCAGGTTTGACCAGTTTGACCAGGATTTGACTTCGGAACCGGGGTGCCGAAACAATTTTCAAATATTTTTCATGGATACTAGAGGTCGATAGCTTTCCAACGGTATATCGCACATAATTTCTGGATTTAAAACGAATTTATTATGAATTTCCAAAGGCGAAAAAGGCGATCAAATCGGCTTTTATCGCGAATACCGCAAAACTTTTCAAAGTGACCTATCCCCGAACTATTTTTTATGTAAAGTAGACTTCATTACCTTTCCAACGGTATATCACAACCTCAATTTGGAGTTCGTACGCATTTTCTGTGAATTTCGGACGAAATAGGGCCTTTTCGCGAATACCGGAACATCGGGGGGCCTAAACAGCATTATCCAGACGAAGGGAGGAGCAGTGCCGCCGCGGCACTGGCCCAGTGCCGCCGCGGCAGTGGCCCAGTGCCGCCGCGGCACTCTCCCCCAGAACAGTGAGTTTTTGTAATTTTTTTGGGGGTCCAATTTGATTAATTGAAAGTCAAAACGACATAGTTTTATGTTCACAGTTGTTTGGGACCAATGGGAGTACTTCTAAAACCCCAAAACCACCCCAAATTGGCCTATTTAAACCCTCCATTGCTCTTCATTTTGGGGGGGCCAAGTGCAAAGCTTGAAAAGTTGTAGAGAAGAAGAGAGATAGAGATAGGTTTAGAAGAGAGAAAGGGAGCTTCTCCCATTGATTTTCCATAAGAAAGTGAGTTTTATTCTTGTTTTTTCCATTATCCTTCTATATACTTCACATCCCAAACACCCCCAATCACCATTCTTGAGCATTCTTGAGTTAGGAAGCTACTTCCATGTCCAAATGTCAAAATCTATGAGTGAAGCACCAAGCTACAAGTCCAAAATCACATTGATTATCATCTATTGATTGCTATTTACTTGCTTTGATTATATATATGTTCATCTCTTCTTATCTCATTTCTTTTTGATTTTCTTTATTTACTTACTAGTTCATCATCATCTAAGTGATGACATGAAGTTTGGGGTGAGTGAATCCTTATGGATAGTAGCTCTTGACCTCAAAAACATGATTGATAGATGATGATCATAACCTCAATACTTCCAAGATGTTCTTGAAATGTATTGAAGTTATGTCCAAAATAAAAATGAATCCCTCCAATAATATTGGGAGTTCTTTGATGATTCAAGGTTGGATGAGGTTCTAAGTGGTCACATGGTCATCTCAAGAGTTTAAGTTCATGCTTTGAACATCTATTTCAAAACCCCCAATCAAGAACTCAAACTCTATTTCAAACCCAAATCCATTTTCTTCAAGAATGATCCAAAACAGTGAGCTGTTCAGATTCAAAGATTTGTTTTGAATTAAATACTTGAGTTATGATGATGAAACCACTTGGAAAATCTTCCTAAGACATCATAGTTTGTCCCCAATTTTTCCCATCAATTATAGAAATGTGAAAGTATTTGTTTTGGATGTGAGAAGTTCATATTCATAATCTGCCTCTGTTCTCACAGAATGTTCACCCAACTTCTTACACTTATTCTGGATATTTTCATCACTGTACATATATCGTTTCTATTTTTTTTATAAAACTTGGGTGTCTTAGGAAACCTTTGGTATATAATGGGTCATCATAAACCGTTTTTTTGATTTATGAAAAATCATACAAAATCAGTCAACAGTGCAGCTTTTGTTTCTGAGTCATGTGTACATTCTGATTTATTTCTCTTAATCTGTGATAGCTATTGATGTTTGGCCTTTTGGGTTATTTTCTAGACACAATAAGGATGATCTCAGATTTTTCTCACATTTTTCTAGGCACGTTTGACCTCCCATTATAATGTTGCAAAGTAATACAAGCAATCTGTCCACTATTCACAGCAAGCACATTTCAACTTTCATTCTTTGATTTGATGCTCATATGCATTCTAAATTAGTTCATATCTTCGGAAGTAGTTCATACTACATTTGTACATATCCCATGTTAATTTCATTCATTCATTCATACACATTATAGACTTCTAAGTCATTCTAGAAATTCATGTACACAAAACACACTACAACCTTTGCACATTTTAGGATCATACATTGCATCCATGCAAGATTTGGGGCTTTTGTGACTCCTAATCTAAGAAGATTATAAGGAACGATCATGATCACACGTTCATGTTTCCCCTCGATCTAATCATCCTTTCTCATCCGTCTCGGGGATTGAGAGATCTTCTTTTCTCAAAAATTAACATGCATCATACTAGCTTGCTAAGCATATTTTGATTTCTTTGATTATTTGTTTCAAGAACAATTCATGTCCCTTTAGATTAGGAAAACTTTATTATCTGATACATGATTAGACGATTTTTCCTAAGTTTATTTGTGTGATCTTTCACTTTGCATTGTGTGATATTTGGCTTAGATCTTATGAATGATATCTTATCTTTAGATCTTCCATTTCAAATCTCCTTATGTGATGTAATATACTATCATAGTATTACTTGTCGAACCATACATAGTATAAGATGATTATTTGGATGCTAATTGAGGCCCGTCGAAAGACGGGGCGAGTTGAGGGTGTTTTAGTCGCGACAAAGGCTCCTTCCTCTCTCGTACCAAAACCCCGAACCAAGTTCTTTGGTGATGAAGGGCCGGTGCCCTTATCCGCTTGGGTGAGTCAAAATTAGGTTTCTTGGTTCCTTAAAGACCAAGTGGCGACTCTGTATCTATTTTCAACAGACCTTTTCCTTTTCTTTGATTCAAATCAATTTCAAAACAAATCTCGAACGAGAGAGAAGTGGTCCGATTCCGCGTGTCCACAATCTGGCGACTCCACTGGGGATTTTATTTTCAAAACAAAATAATACAGAGGTTTGACTCATAAGAAGCATCCTTAAAATCATCTTTTTACTGTATTTGGTTCACCGCATTGCACTCTTGCATTTTCCCCCCCTCCGACTGTGTCTGAAACGCGGCGCTGACATTGTTCAGGTCTTGCTGTGCCAGGGCACAAGTCACCGTTGATACTGTACCTTCCAAGGTATATCAAAAAGAGTAAAAACCTCCGTACTGTCTCCCCGACGGTATATTGGAACTCTCGTCAACGGACCCTCTTTGACTAAACCCAGCCTTTGCATATAGATTCCTGTAGAACCTTTCATAGGACTGTTCATTTATCTTTTCAGATAGGACAATGTGATATAACTGTTGTATGCCCTGACGGGATTACCTGCGCGGTGTAGACGCTTATGTGGCATGAGGCAGAACTTCTTTCTTATGATCCCCAAGGCAATCACTTACATGTGACCACATTGAGTGACCTGCCTAGGCACCATGGTAAGGAAGTCTGCTCCATGTTCACAAAGATATACACCGCAAACCTTGTTTGTTGGTCCTAGGACATAGGAGTATGAAAACTAGCTAGACAGTATGATCACCATCATAACCTGTTTTTCCCAGAAACTCTGTCCAGATATCCCAGATACACCCATATTAACCAATTTTTTCCAGAAACTCTGTCCAGATATCCCAGATATAACCATATTAACCAGTTTTTCCCAAAAAAACTCTGTCTAAATCTCCCTGATTTCCCAGATATACCAGTTTCTCCCAGAAACTCTGTCCTATCTCCTAGAAACTCTATCCAAATTTCCTAGAAATATCCAAAGTACCTGTTTTCCCAGAAGCTCTGCCCAAATCTCCCAGATTCTCCAAAAATCCAGCATCTCTGCCCAAATCACCCAGAAATGCCCAGATATACCTGTTTCCCCTGGAAACTCTATCCATATTTCTCAGAAATACCCAAAATACCAGTTTCTCCTAGAAGCTCAGTCCAAATCAACCAGAAATCCTTATTTCTCCTAGAAACTCAAATGACTTCTAGAAATTTCTCCGAATCTTCCAAACCCATGTTTCTCCCAGAAACTCTATCCGAAATTCCCAAAGTATCCCGGAAATCCCTGTTATCCCTTGGTGATCATACTGGAAAGTAAGGTTAGCACACTCTGTATGGCTAGGACCTTATTTGTTTAACTGCTATCTGTTAGAAATAGGAGCATCATATAGATTAGGGCTTGCATCCGCATGCTTGTCTCATGTGCATGCACCATTCTCGTCAGTCTACGCACACTATCTCAGTCAGTCTGTACATAAGCCGGTCCATCTTCCTTAACATCACTGTCATTGTCTATCTAAAGTCATCACTATCAGAATCTGATACACCTCTCCTCTCGAATCTATAGGTCATTACAGATTCCCAAAGTCAGCCTCTGAGATCCCCATCCTGGGTCAGAAGTCCGAGCAGTCATTTGGTTAGAATCAGTCCGTCGAGAAAATTCAACATGAATCAGGAAACTTTGGAAGCCAAGGTCACTGAATTAATCAATCAACAGTCAGATCGGCTGGCTCAAGTTCTGAAATTTATGGAAGAGTTCCGACAACAGCAGCCACAGTACCCACCGGGGTTCCCACCACCACCGCCTAGATTTGGACCGCCTCCCGAAAATAATGGAGAAGAAGAATGGTTTCAAGGGGTCCCGCCGCCTGCATATGAGAAAAAGCTCCAAGAGAAAATGGACAAGGTCGACAAGCTTGAGAACATACTAAGGAAGAGTAAGGGGGTCGACGATTACATGTTAGATCTGGAAGGATTGTTTGAGCCCAACAAGGTGAGGCTACCCGAGAACTTCAAGATGCCTGAAATCGACCGTTTTGATGGAACTGGAAATCCAAAGAGCCACGTGAAGTTTTGTATGAGCATTTTCCAGTCAATAGGCTGCACCCATGAGCACATAGCTATGCTATTCCCTCAAACCCTCCAGAAAGCCGCACTATCCTGGTTCCTAACCCTTGAAACTTCCAAGACCCGAGTTTGGGAAGATGTTGCTAGAACTTTCATTGATCACTACTCCTACAACCAAGAGCTTGATGTCACCATCCGAGATCTAGAAACTACCAGGCAGAATCTCGACGAGTCCTTCGCTGTATTCTTGAGAAGATGGAGGAATAAAGTAGCCCAAATGATCCACAGGCCTATTGAGAAAGAGCAAGTACGTATGCTGGTCAAGAACCTGCAACCAGTATACCATGAAAAACTATTCTACCAGTCCATCTCAACATTTGAAGAGTTATTTGAGGTTGGGACTAGAATCGAGGATGCTATCTGTGAAGGCAAGATCAATGGAGCTGGGTCACTGCAAAAGGAGAAGAGAACCCATACCTTTGGTGAAGATCAAGAGAGCCTAGATGTCAATGCCTTAAGCCCATCATCAAGCCAAAATGATTGCAGTAAGAGGCACAAGAAAGGAAACCAAAGAGTCTTCACACCACTTGATATGAGCTTATCCTCCGCTCTCAATCGCCTTGTTCAAAAGGGCCACCTTGTACCTTTGGAGCTTAGTAAGCCTCCTAATCACCCACCTCCTGGGTACAATGAATCCAAGTATTGTGATTACCACCAAGACCAAGGCCATGAGACCGACAACTGTAAGAGGCTCCGTCACTCAATTCAGGATCTCTTAGATGATGCGCCGCACCCCAATCCAATTCACTACCTCGGTCTGGACCAACCCATGACCTATCCATTTGAATGATCCCCTTTGCTGAGGTCCATGAATGTTGAACCTGTACCGGTGAAGTGATGGTGTTTGGAACTCTTGCTAGAGAACCAAATGAAGATGCTCTCCAGAAAAAATAAAAAAATAAAAAGAATAAGTGAGTCACTGTGACATTCCATTTGAAACCGGGTCGAGTCCAGTCGAGTCTGTTGTGTGTTTTGTCTATTTCAAGTTTAGTCTTGTGGTCGAGTCCGTCTGTCATCAAGTTGTTATGAGTCTGTAACCTTCTCTAGTGATGGAATGAAGTCTCATTTTGCCTAATCTAATGTGCCTAGTCATAGATGCATGGATCGCTGAACTGAAGTGTCACTTTTCAAATTACCATGGCTATTACTGTGCTAAATAAAAAAAAAAAAAAATTTTTTTTTTACTCAAACAAAAAAAAATCTTGAAAGGTCAAAGTCAATCTTGCGCCGACACCGATGAAGAGCCGAGAATTGAATAGTCTTACTTTAAGAATTTAAAAGATGCTTTTGCTCAAATCTTGAAAAGACATACTTGAGACTGACTTGGGGCTTACCCAACACCCTTTTTCCACCGTTTCAAAGCCTTAAGCCCAATCCAATTGGGAGCCACGCAATCTGTCCGATTGAAAGCAATGCAAACTTGGCCTTTGATGGTAGCCAAACATTTCAGTGAGTTTCATCTCCACTTTCAAAAAAAAAGGGAAAGAAAAAGAAAAGAAAAGAAAAGAAAAGAAAAGAAAAGAAAAAAAGCTCGCTAGGTTGAAAACCCGAAAGGGCACCTAGGCAAAAGTTAGAGCTGAAAAAGGTGTTGATTTCCAAGATCTGACCTTAGCCAGTCAAAATGATGGAGAAAATGAAAGAAATAAAACAAATGAGAGAATCGTATGTGCCTAGATCACATTTGCAAAGGCACGGAACAACCACAAATAAATTCCGAGAGCTGACATGCACATTCTAGAATTCTGAGATTGCGATTGAAAGATCTCATAAGAATCGACTACATTAAAAAGCAAAATTGACTGGCTAGGCGAAAGTGAAAAGGATCAATCCTCAAAACAAAGCAAAAAGAAAAAGAAAAAGAAAAGAAAGGGAGATTGAAACTGAATCCTTTTATTCAAAGCTACCACAAGGGGCTCAAGTTTGAACTTCTTGACGATTGGTTTGAAAAACCCTCATACCTCAAACCCCTTATTTCAAGCCTTGCCTTGAACTACGCTTGACCTGATTCCCACTCGGGGATACGTAGGCAACCACAACGGTTCGGTCACCCCACCTACCTAAAAATCAATCCGCTTCTTTCCAACCATGGCCCGAACTGCGTTGGACCTGATCCCCGCTCGGGGGTACGTAGGCAGACTTTCAAAAAAAAGGATGGCTCGCTAGGTCGAAAATCTAAAAGGACGCCTAGGCAAAAATTAGAGCTAAATCCAGAGTGAGCAATAACAAAAGAGAGAAAATAGCTCGCTAGGTCACTTCACCAGTGCCTAGGCAAAAGTTATGAGCATTTGAGAGATTAAAGTCACGGTCCATGCCTCAAGCCAGAAAATCGCCTTCCACACTAGGGGCAAACTTCGGCTACCCGCCTCGTTTGCCTGACTTTTACTATCTACCCTTCATACAATGGGCAAACTTCGGTCACCTACCTCGTTTGCCCAAAACCTTCAAACAACCATCTTCCAAACTAGGGGCAAACTTCGGTCACCTACCTCGTTTGTCTATGAACTAGGGGCAAACTCCGTTTGCCTAACACGATCCCTTCACACCAAAGGGTGAGTTTTCAAGTCACCAAGTTGTTTTGAAAATTTTGAAATAGAGCATCTTTTATTCTAAAAGCTAAGGCACTAATTCAAAGCACATCTTGGGAGAAGCAAAGAATTTGATTAGATCAGTAGGGAGGAATTTTCAACAAGATTCACCGTCAAAGTGATGCCACGTTAAGGTGAGAAGTAAACACAAAAGAGAAATGGTACATCATTTATGACAAGAGCACATTAAGTTTTGGCAAGGCGAGCTTGTTTCATTTCAGTGTCGAATGTGTCGCCCTCGCGTGTCGGTGTCTGTCAGTTTTGAGTCTGTCATAGTCTTTTTCAGAAAAAGAGTCTGTCGTAGTCTCAAATGTGTAAGTCAATAGTGACGAATAATGAATTTTTCAAATCAAGTTATAAAGAGCATTCTAATGACAATACAAGCAGGAGTACTAAAACATCATTACTGCACCAGACAAGGCGTCAGCATGAGAAGCGTCCTAACTTGGGAAAAATTTCATCCCTTTCCAAACCATTGAAAGGTTACTCATCTTCGTTCATGCAACATAAGTCCATGAGTGGCTGTTGATGATCTTCCTTTCTTCATGCAACATAAGTCCATGAGTGGCTGTTGATGATCTTCTTTTCTCCTAGCAACATAAGTCCATGAGTGGCTGTTGATGATCTTCATTTCTTCATGCAACATAAGTCCATGAGTGGCTGTTGATGATCTTCCTTTCTTCATGCAACATAAGTCCATGAGTGGCTGTTGATGATCTTCCTTTCTTCATGCAACATAAGTCCATGAGTGGCTGTTGATGATCTTCCTTTCTTCATGCAACATAAGTCCATGAGTGGCTGTTGATGATCTTCTTTTCTCCTAGCAACATAAGTCCATGAGTGGCTGTTTATCTTCCGTCTTTCTTCATGCAACATAAGTCCATGAGTGGCTGTTGATGACCTTCCTTTCTTCATGCAACATAAGTCCATGAGTGGCTGTTGATGATCTTTTTTTCTCCTAGCAACATAAGTCCATGAGTGGCTGTTGATCTTCCTTTCTTCATGCAACATAAGTCCATGAGTGGCTGTTGATGATCTTCTTTTCTCCTAGCAACATAAGTCCATGAGTGGCTGTTGATGATCTTCATTTCTTCATGCAACATAAGTCCATGAGTGGCTGTTGATGATCTTCCTTTCTTCATGCAACATAAGTCCATGAGTGGCTGTTGATGATCTTCTTTTCTCCTAGCAACATAAGTCCATGAGTGGCTGTTGATCTTCCGTCTTTCTTCATGCAACATAAGTCCATGAGTGGCTGTTGATGACCTTCCTTTCTTCATGCAACATAAGTCCATGAGTGGCTGTTGATGATCTTTTTTTCTCCTAGCAACATAAGTCCATGAGTGGCTGTTGATCTTCCTTTCTTCATGCAACATAAGTCCATGAGTGGCTGTTGATGATCTTCTTTTCTCCTAGCAACATAAGTCCATGAGTGGCTGTTGATGATCTTCCTTTCTTCATGCAACATAAGTCCATGAGTGGCTGTTGATGATCTTCCTTTCTTCATGCAACATAAGTCCATGAGTGGCTGTTGATGATCTTCCTTTCTTCATGCAACATAAGTCCATGAGTGGCTGTTGATGATCTTCTTTTCTCCTAGCAACATAAGTCCATGAGTGGCTGTTGATCTTCCGTCTTTCTTCATGCAACATAAGTCCATGAGTGGTTGTTGATGATCTTCCTTTCTTCATGCAACATAAGTCCATGAGTGGCTGTTGATGATCTTCTTTCATCCTAGCAACATAAGTCCATAAGTTGCTATTGATTATCACCCTCCATCAGTGTCAAACCACCGCAAATCATCTCTGTCACAAATAGAATGATACCTTGACTCCCATTTAAAAGGCGTATACATTATCCTCCAGCTCCCGGAGGCCCTGACCGGCCCCATTGGATTGAGCGTCAAAAGAGATTCTCCGAGAACCCTACATCATCCCCCGAGGACAAAAACCGATAGATACCAGCTCCCGGAGGCCCTGACCGGCCCCCTTGGATTGAGCGTCAAAAGAGATTCTCCGAGAACCCTACATCATCCCCCGAGGACAAAAACCGATAGATACCAGCTCCCGGAGGCCCTGACCGGCCCCCTTGGATTGAGCGCCAAAAGAGATTCCCCGAGAACCCTACATCATCCCCCGAGGACAGAAACCGATAGATACCAGCTCCCGGAGGCCCTGACCGGCCCTCTTGGATTGGGCGCTAAAAGAGATTCTCCGAGAACCCTACATCATCCCCCGAGGACATAAATCGATAGGCCCTAACCGGCTCTTTCGAATTGAGCATTGCGAGATCTGACCAACCACGAGAGATTCAGAGATGGATCCTGGTTCTAGGTCAAGACATGAAGAGAGATTCTTAGAGAGTCCATCAGCTCCCGAAGGCCCTAACTGGTTCTTTTAGATTGAGCATTACAAAATCTGACCAACTACGAGAGATTCAGAGATGGATCCTGGTTCTAGGTCAAGAATTGAAGAGAGATTCTCAGAGAGTCCCCTACCATCCCAGCAGAAGATAACAGAAGTCCGAACCAATTCTCCGGACTTTGTCATCATAAGGATCGGCCAACGATTGAAAATATCACCCGCAGTCAAATCACCCGAATTCCCAGGGCAAGCACTGTCTATTCGCAATTCAAGGATCCGTGTCCACTGATTATCATGAGCTTTCTCACCTGTCAGTCATCGTGAGTTTCCTCACTTATCGCGAGCTTCTTCACTCCGGTTATCTCACCTGTCAATTATCGTGAGCTACCTATTATGAGCCTCCTCGCTTTGGTTATTATAAAACTGTCGGTTATCATTAACTCCCTCACCTATGGGTTATCTTTAGTTGTCATCCTCAAAGACCCCACATCCGATCCCATTCGCTTGTAAAGCACACTTCCCGTAATTCCAGAAGTTTGCCCCTAGACACAGAGTCTTCTAAGCCTTGCTGTCCTTATCCGAGTCATCCACCACATCACAGTCGCAAACACTAGCACAACACCAGCCCACTCGGAGTGGCACACCCCACAGCACTTGCTCATACTAAGGTCATAACACTAGACGTGATAGGACTCATGACATAACTCATACCACATCCATACATTGCACATCACTCTTCTAGCATAGCATCCGCCTGATTGTGTGTACGTGCATGTAAGACCGGTTCCTTGCCCTGAACTACGTCCTGGTCTGATTCCCCTCGGGATACGTAGGCAGCTCACGCAGAGCACGACCAGCACTAACCTCTGCATCCTTGCATCTTTTGCAACGTTTTTATCCTAAATCTACAGCCTCCAAAAAGTCTTGTCTCTTCCAAGCTTTGGCACTCGCTTGCGATATACGTTGCCTCGCAAGTTCATGCCAAAGAGGGGCAAACTGTAGACACCCCATTTTGTCGGCTATCGGATTTAGGAGACCCATAGCTTGGTGGTTCACAATGATCGCAAAAGACTCGAAAGGACTCTCGGAAGTCAGCTCCATCTCTCAGAATGCTCAGGATGACCAAAATGCCCCTAAAAGCCCGAAAACTCCCAGATTTGGTCCCAAAGCTCTGAAAACGTACTATGTCGTAAGAAAAGCAATAAAAAGAGTTTTAAAAAGAAATCAGATAAAATCGTCGGCTCCCAGAGACCCCCGGAAGTCCCGGAAGCTCCCAGAAAGTCCCCGTTGACCGGTTTGACCAAAGTTTGACCAGGTTTGACCAGGTTTGACCAAGTTTGACCAGGTTTGACCAAAATCGTCCAAATTCACCAAAATCATTTTAAAATCACGGGAAAAGTGTTAAAACAAGTTCCAGAAGAAAATCGAGCGAAAACACCAGTTCCCGGGAACTCCCGGAGGTTTCCAGAACTTCCCGGGAATCCCAGGTTTGACCAGTTTGACCAGGATTTGACTTCGGAATCGGGGTGCCGAAACAATTTTCAAATATTTTTCATGGATACTAGAGGTCGATAGCTTTCCAACGGTATATCGCACATAATTTCTGGATTTAAAACGAATTTATTATGAATTTCCAAAGGCGAAAAAGGCGATCAAATCGGCTTTTATCGCGAATACCGCAAAACTTTTCAAAGTGACCTATCCCCGAACTATTTTTTATGTAAAGTAGACTCCATTACCTTTCCAACGGTATATCACAACCTCAATTTGGAGTTCGTACGCATTTTCTGTGAATTTCGGACGAAATAGGGCCTTTTCGCGAATACCGGAACATCGGGGGGCCTAAACAGCATTATCCAGACGAAGGGAGGAGCAGTGCCGCCGCGGCACTGGCCCACTGCCGCCGCGGCAGTGGCCCAGTGCCGCCGCGGCACTCTCCCCCAGAACAGTGAGTTTTTGTAATTTTTTTGGGGGTCCAATTTGATTAATTGAAAGTCAAAACGACATAGTTTTATGTTCACAGTTGTTTGGGACCAATGGGAGTACTTCTAAAACCCCAAAACCACCCCAAATTGGCCTATTTAAACCCTCCATTGCTCTTCATTTTGGGGGGGCCAAGTGCAAAGCTTGAAAAGTTGTAGAGAAGAAGAGAGATAGAGATAGGTTTAGAAGAGAGAAAGGGAGCTTCTCCCATTGATTTTCCATAAGAAAGTGAGTTTTATTCTTGTGTTCTTCCATTATCCTTCTATATACTTCACATCCCAAACACCCCCAATCACCATTCTTGAGCATTCTTGAGTTAGGAAGCTACTTCCATGTCCAAATGTCAAAATCTATGAGTGAAGCACCAAGCTACAAGTCCAAAATCACATTGATTATCATCTATTGATTGCTATTTACTTGCTTTGATTATATATATGTTCATCTCTTCTTATCTCATTTCTTTTTGATTTTCTTTATTTACTTACTAGTTCATCATCATCTAAGTGATGACATGAAGTTTGGGGTGAGTGAATCCTTATGGATAGTAGCTCTTGACCTCAAAAACATGTTTGATAGATGATGATCATAACCTCAATACTTCCAAGATGTTCTTGAAATGTATTGAAGTTATGTCCAAAATAAAAATGAATCCCTCCAATAATATTGGGAGTTCTTTGATGATTCAAGGTTGGATGAGGTTCTAAGTGGTCACATGGTCATCTCAAGAGTTTAAGTTCATGCTTTGAACATCTATTTCAAAACCCCCAATCAAGAACTCAAACTCTATTTCAAACCCAAATCCATTTTCTTCAAGAATGATCCAAAACAGTGAGCTGTTCAGATTCAAAGATTTGTTTTGAATTAAATACTTGAGTTATGATGATGAAACCACTTGGAAAATCTTCCTAAGACATCATAGTTTGTCCCCAATTTTTCCCATCAATTATAGAAATGTGAAAGTATTTGTTTTGGATGTGAGAAGTTCATATTCATAATCTGCCTCTGTTCTCACAGAATGTTCACCCAACTTCTTACACTTATTCTGGATATTTTCATCACTGTACATATATCTTTTCTATTTTTTTTATAAAACTTGGGTGTCTTAGGAAACTTTTGGTATATAATGGGTCATCATAAACCGTTTCTTTGATTTATGAAAAATCATACAAAATCAGTCAACAGTGCAGCTTTTGTTTCTGAGTCATGTGTACATTCTGATTTATTTCTCTTAATCTGTGATAGCTATTGATGTTTGGCCTTATTTTCTAGACACAATAAGGATGATCTCAGATTTTTCTCACATTTTTCTAGGCACGTTTGACCTCCCATTATAATGTTGCAAAGTAATACAAGCAATCTGTCCACTATTCACAGCAAGCTCATTTCAACTTTCATTCTTTGATTTGATGCTCATATGCATTCTAAATTAGTTCATATCTTAGGAAGTAGTTCATACTACATTTGTACATATCCCATGTTAATTTCATTCATTCATTCATACACATTATAGACTTCTAAGTCATTCTAGAAATTCATGTACACAAAACACACTACAACCTTTGCACATTTTAGGATCATACATTGCATCCATGCAAGATTTGGGGCTTTTGTGACTCCTAATCTAAGAAGATTATAAGGAACGATCATGATCACACGTTCATGTTTCCCCTCGATCTAATCATCCTTTCTCATCCGTCTCGGGGATTGAGAGATCTTCTTTTCTCAAAAATTAACATGCATCATACTAGCTTGCTAAGCATATTTTGATTTCTTTGATTATTTGTTTCAAGAACAATTCATGTCCCTTTAGATTAGGAAAACTTTATTATCTGATACATGATTAGACGATTTTTCCTAAGTTTATTTGTGTGATCTTTCACTTTGCATTGTGTGATATTTGGCTTAGATCTTATGAATGATATCTTATCTTTAGATCTTCCATTTCAAATCTCCTTATGTGATGTAATATACTATCATAGTATTACTTGTCGAACCATACATAGTATAAGATGATTATTTGGATGCTAATTGAGGCCCGTCGAAAGACGGGGCGAGTTGAGGGTGTTTTAGTCGCGACAAAGGCTCCTTCCTCTCTCGTACCAAAACCCCGAACCAAGTTCTTTGGTGATGAAGGGCCGGTGCCCTTATCCGCTTGGGTGAGTCAAAATTAGGTTTCTTGGTTCCTTAAAGACCAAGTGGCGACTCTGTATCTGTTTTCAACAGACCTTTTCCTTTTCTTTGATTCAAATCAATTTCAAAACAAATCTCGAACGAGAGAGAAGTGGTCCGATTCCGCGTGTCCACAGCCGCGGCAATTAATGGATTGCCGCGTTTTTGTCAGTCTTACTTTGTCAGTTTTTTGTTCTTATTCGCATACGCATACGTATTGCACTGCAAAATTCAGACTTTAAAAGTGAACGGCAGTCAGAAATTTGTGGCGGCACTTGGTGAATGCCGGACCGGCACTCCCTGACTGCCGTGCGGCACTCGGTGAGTGCCGCGGCAGTCTGCCGTGTGCCGTTTTTTAGCTAAGATTCCCTCTTTAGGTCTTCCTTCTTTTAAAGCAAATTATTCTTGAAGATTTTTTCCAAAAGTCATGTCTTATACCCGAATTCTCCTAAATACCTGGTATTTTCTCCTTTCTGTGAAATTTTATCGCGTTTGGAAAACTTTCTGAAGAGCTTGGAATACTTCGAATCTTTTCGGTCCTTATCATCATCGGATGTGGAGGTGACGCTCTCCTAAATTCGACGGTCGGTCAAAATTGGGGTGTCTACAGTGCTAACTAGGTTTTCAATGGATAATTCGAAGAAAAGGTTTATTACCTTTTAGGCATGGTTTAGCGTTCTCCAAGGACCAATGTCAAAAGACACAAGAGGAGAGGAATTGCATAGCAGGAGTTCCTTATGCTTCGATAGTTGAAAGTCTCATGTATGCGATGTTATGCACTAGACCAGATATCTGCTTTGCCGTTGGCATGGTTAGTAGGTATCAATCGAATCCAGGTCTAGAGCACTGGAAAACCGTTAGGCACATTCTTAAGTACTTAAGAAGGACCAAAGATTACATGCATATGTACGACGGCGATGAGTTAATTCTAGTGGGATACACTGACTCGAACTTTATGTTTGATAAAGATTCGAGGAAGTCGACATCTGGACATCTCTTTACCTTGGGAGGTGGTGCTGTTAGTTGGAGGAGCATTAAGCAGAAATGTATTGCAGACTCAACTATAGAAGCTAAGTATGTGGCTACTTGTGAAGCCATAAAGGAAGCTATTTGGCTCAAGAAGTTCCTTATGGAACTCGGGGTGGTACCAGCATCGCTGTCACCTATTATGCTATACTATGATAATAGTGGGGGAAGTGGCTCAGTCCAAGGAACCACGGAAAGGTAAAACACGTAGAGAGAAAATATCATCTGATCCGAGATATAGTTCAACGTGGAAATGTGATTGTCAGCAAGATTGCCACCACTGAAAATCTTGCTGATCCGTTTACAAAGGCCTTGGCACAGAAGGTGTTTGATTGCCATCTAGATAGTCTGGGTCTTAGATGTAGTCCTAAATGGTTATGAGTGCAAGTGAGAGTTTGTTGGGTTTGTGCCCTTAAACAATTACTTTATGTATGAGACATTGACATTTTAATATATGTATATTAGTTTTACATTTAATTATGTATGTTTATTTCATGAGATGATTGTTAATCCTTAAGTATCATAGTAGGTAATTCATGTGTGTGTGTGAGATACATGCAAAATGAGATACGAATTACTATCCATTGATACTTAGAACTTGTCACTGTGGATTGTGAGACTAGATACCTCATCAGGTTTACATTATAGCATGATTAACTACCATTGGATGGAGTGATGAATCTCAATCACTAGAGTATGACTCTTAGTTAATATGCTACTGCTTATAGTGCATTGACAGACCTGAATTTTCTTATTGACACTTTAGACTATCAATAGTTGATAGGAACTCATAACTTGTATAAGGTACGTGTTCACAATATTGAGACGATTATGAACACAAACTATAGATATGGCTGCTTTGACGTACCAATCAGTGAGGTCTATAAAAGAACAACACCTGAGTATCTTGGGTATATCATGTTCATAGGGTTGTGAACATATATTGGCAAGATAGAATCTACCCTCTGTTAAAGAGTAAGCATTCCCTTGAGAATGTCACCAAGTTGATTATTGAGAACTATAGTCTTGTTGATAAGTAGTTATCAACATGTTTGGTAATCATGAGAGGTGAACGGGACTCAAGGAATACAAGAAGTAATCATGATTCAGGTTAACAGTAAAAGTTTATCCGACTACCTGAGTATGATTACGAATGCTGATGATAGAGGGACATTTGTACACCATGCAAGTCTAGTTATCGCTTTGGATATTTTCTTTTGCGTTGGAGTTCAGTTATCCTTTTATAGTGGAGTAAACACTAACTGATCAGTTGGTTAGTTTGCTAATCAAAGAGTTTGGTTATGGGAATTAACAACTGGTCTGAGTCAACAATAAAGAGTCTAGGAGGTCCCACTCTTACCTCCGCTAGGATGCTTGGAAAGGCACATGAGGATCTTGTTAAGACGTGTTTGATCGATCGAAGGAGTTTCGATCGTTTGACATCTAGACAGGTTCGATCGATCGAAGGTGGTTCAATTAATCGACGCTTCGATCGATCGAAGTCACTTTGATTGCTTGAACATTAGGTCGGTTCTGGGAATCTATAGATAGGGTAACTACATCTAGAAAAAGGAGTTCATCATTTTTATAAACTAGAAGATGTAGAAACTGTTTTAGGGTTCCCAAACCTTCTTATCATCTACATTAGAGTTCCTACCGTCTCTAGGCTCTCCGGGAGCATCTGTAGGAGTCATAAGTGTGAAGATCATCTAGTGGAGGCTACTGGAAGTCAGAGATTTCAGAATTGGGTTCAAGACACTAAGGTATAATTCTTGTCCCATCTTCTACGCATTTATAGAGTTAACGAGTAGTAGATCTGGGCATACTGATAAGTTTTTGTAAACTTAATCTTTCTGCTGTGCATTTAAAACAATTTTTTAACCTAATTTCCTTTAGAGGTAGCCTTTAAAGATTTTCTCTAAACGGTGAGGTAAAATACCCAATCTCCGAATAGTCTTAGCAGATATAAATGAAAGTGCAGCACCCGTATCAAATAAAACTTTAACATGGGAGTTAAACAAAGTTAATGTACCTTCCACCGTTTACTGATCAGGTTATTCTTCTCCATAATTGCCTTCATCATAAACAGTTTCATCATGTCCAACGGCATGGGGAATAATAGTATTCAGGCGAGTCTGACTCTATTGACCATAAGTCACCTATTTAGGAGTAGTGGCGAATTTGCTGATGTGATCTAGTTCACCACAGTTATAACAGACTATACTCTGCGGATTGATGCACCTCGGTGCCTTGCAGTCTCGAGCCAGATGACCGGGGTTGCCACAATTAAAGCATTTCCCAACACTAGCTCCTCTCCCACTCAAGACTTAGTCGGATAGGTATTAGCTTGGGTTTCTTGCTTCCATAAAAATTCCTCTTCTTCCCTTGGGTATGATACATTGGTGGCTTATTCCAAAAATTACATCTCTGAGGCGGTCGAAAATCAATTTGTTTGCGGTTTACCTGAGCATCCTCTTCTAGATCGGTGGCCAAGCCAAATAATCCCTCAAAAGACTTATCCATGTGACCGAGAGATAGGAGAAGAATCTGCGGTGTCAACCCTTGGTTATACTTGCGTATCTTCTTCTCTTCTGCATCAACCATATGGGTAGCAAACCGAGACAGTTTTTCAAACTGAGTAGTATATTCCTGTACCAACTTAGTCCCCTAATTTAAGTCCATAAATTCTTTCTCTCTTCTGTGTCTTTCAGTAGACAGGAAGTACTTCTCCAGAAATCTCCCTTTGAACACCGTCCAAGCCATTTCCGTAGCAGCTTGGTTCCCAATAGTGGCTATCACTGAGTCCCACCATTTTGCGGCGACATCGATTAATTGGAAGGTAGCTAACCTCCTCTTATCCATTTCATTGCACTGAACAGCTTCGAACATACGGTCCATCTGTCTCAACCACTGTTCAGCTTTCCAGGGCTCTGTAGTACCCGCAAACTATTCGGGCCTCAGTGCATGGAATCTTTCTAGCAGCTTATCCCCTATTTGGCAATCACGTCGATTTTCATTCGAATTTTTGATTCTCTCGAGGGGTCTGACAAATACCTCAAACATCCTTATTAGATCAGTAGCCAAAGGTGCCTCCTCGATCAAATTTCTATTCCTCCTGTCGTATCATCGGCTGTGCAAAGCTTAAGCTAGAAGAATGTGGAATCAGGTCTATACTGGTAAACCCTAACTTGGCTAAACTGTTCTAAGATCACCTAGCTCTGATACCACTAAATCCGGTTACACCCCGACATAGCATAAATAGGGAAAGCAATTTATTTCTTTTATGGACCCGTAGGTCGCGACAGTTTGAAGGATCGATTCCGTCCCAAACATTGAACAGTAATATAATTTAATCAGAGTAAGAGTAATCAAGGCTTACAAAATTTTTCCAAATTAATAATTATTACAGCACGTGGTCATCTAAGGGCACAATCCGCCTTGAAACAAAATAATAACTATTTTAGTAATCCATAACACAAATTCCTTTCATCAGCTAAAGCAATATTTAATTAATCGTTTCTCTCTGTACGTAGCCATTCTCAATTAGCATAGTCGTACGGTCCAGCTTGATTATAACCTTAAAAGCGTAGACACGAATGTCCAAGGCGCATCAACGCCGTCAGCTTTATGAAGCTGGTGAGTATTAAAACATATACTTATAATGTAAAACATACTCTTTTACCATTTTTTTTATCGCAGGCTCATTATACCACAAAATACAAAAATGAATTCAATTCATAAAACAACAAAGACAATATCAAAATCTTAAATCAATAAAACGTGTGATCGTGCATGAACCAATGCAACCATTCTCATCTCACCGACTCTTTTCTCTTGACGAACACATCATCTAACTTTCTCGCTCCTGTATCTTGAAATATTAAGGTGACCACACTTTAGTACAGGGGTACCAAGAAGTGTCCAGTTTTCCTCACACTTTAGTTTGGGGTACCAGGGAGTGTCCAATTGTCTCACACTTTAGCCAAACCACAGATGCCAGGGAGTCTCCAATAGGCCAGACTTTAGCACTATCATGGGTGCCAGGGAGTGTCCAAATTAGCATCACACACTTTAGTGCTACCATGGGCACCAGGGAGTGTCCAAGTTTGTCACCATCTCATTTCAAGGATACTCTAAACCTCAATCTCATAACAACACACTATAGTACACGAATACCAGTGAGTGTCCAATACGCAATCGCATCCATTTACTCTTTTCACACTGACCATCACTCACCATGCAAAATCGACTCCACTTGTATGTCAATACAACTCTACACAGAAACGTAAATCATTGAAAAACAAGAACAGCGTACGTGCGAGAATAAACAAGTCTTTAATCACTTCTTTTTAACAAAACATAACAAATGAGATTCTGTTTTAGTATAACTCCCAAACATCACTTCAAAATCCTTAAAACTTTATCCAAATAGATCCTTAATAGAGCACAGACAAAAAACCAGAAAAGGGCTAAGTCGCTAGTGCGGGCCGCTCGCGCGATATGCCCTTTTTTTATTTAAAATTATAAACTATCAAAAAATGTACAAGTTGCTCACGCGGGCTGCTTTGGCGTGACTGGCTCGCGCAATCGCCCGCGCGAGTTACTATAGAAACTTCATCTTCCTCGTCTTGTTTCCCCTATTTCAGTTTTAAGGGTCCCTTTTGACCCATTTTAAAATCCGAGTATAACTAGTCCTTGTAATATATGTTTTTCTTCATTTTTTCGTAAGGATTACTACACTATGATCGGATTAACACGAATTAAAACATAACTCTCAAATTTTGCAAAAAACCGAGAGGTAACGAAACTTAGTTTCTAATCTACTTTCTGATACGAATGAACTACGATCTAATACTTTAAACATGACTTCTAGAGACTGACATCTTTCATAATCATCTCTAAAAACTCATTTTGGTTAAGTTTAGCAAATCACAATTTTTAAGCTTCAAGCTTTCATAGAAAATCAACAATGTTGGTTTTATAATCACTCACATATAAACAGAGATTAAGGCCTGAAATACATTCCAAGTGAGTTAGAAATACTCAATGTGATTGAAGAATAGAGTAATAGTTGAGAAAGAACTTCAAATTAAGAAACCCAAATCAAGCTTTGACTATGGTGATCACAAGCTTTCTCTCTCTATAAAATTATTCTATAAATCTCTCACACTCTCTCTTATCTCTTTGGCTTCCTTCAGTTATAAAACTCCAGCTATGTGTGATCAAGAGGGTGTATATATAGAAAAAATCTAATGCAAGAACTTGGAGCCCAAGCTCCTTAACTCACACTCTACAAGTTGATTTTGTTTAAATTATACACATATACATCTATTATACACAGCACACACATACATACGTATATATAGTCAGATTGTAGGGGTCAAGTAATGGAACTAGGGGTCACAAGAAGTTGTTTTGCAAAGTAGCTTATAGGCATAAGATTAACACACACTAAATACGCATAGCCAAACAAGGCCCAAACAAGTAGTCTAGGAATCTTTTAGATTGTGTAGGTAAAACAACTTATGGCCTTAACCTCACACACACAATAATGCATTCCCAAACAAGCCTATCTAATCATTAGTTGCCATAAATAGACATAAAGCACATATCACATCTTCATTGGTAGAGATTCCCAAACGATGGGAGATCAAACGCGACACGGACAACTTTCGAACATAAACTGGTATTTTCGCGGCGCGGTGTACACCACAGAAATAAGGGAAAACTATATTATAGCACGAAACGATTTTGTGGTTTTATAAAAATACAGTTTGAGTCAAAAGTAAATACTTTCACCGTTACGAAAATGTAGATTTGAAATTCTTCACAGGTGTTTCCAAACTTATGAAATTACAGTTGTGAAAACATAACACAGGTATTTCTTAAATTTTAAAAAATTACCGTTTGACCCCAAATAAAGAATTGCTAAATAAATAAAAGCAAGTAACACAATTTAAAAATATGGGAATTACAATTAATAAGTAAAGAAAATGCAGGCCATTACACTTCTTGTCTCACATATTCATTCCTTTGCTCTCTTCGTCGTTGTAAAGGTCAAAACCCCAAATAATTTTCTTTACATACACTCCTCCCATTTTCATTCACTGCTACCCCACCAATATTAAATCTACGTTCACGTGAAATTCTGATCTACTTGGGAACATCACAAGAGTTAGGTCCGCATCGCACCAATCATAAGTCTCGTCTGGTTTGAGCTGTTGGCTCTTAGTACGAGCTCATTGTCCATGCACCCAATAGTTCCATCTATTCTATGTTCAATCTAAATCTTGAAATTCACACCAAAAATTCTTTACTCAAACCTTAACCGCTTTTTCCCCCACGTTCGTTCTGGCATCATCTTACTTCCAAGACCAATTCACATCGCATAACTCATCAAATCTTCGACCGTATTCTCATTGCGGTTATTCCCAAACGCATATCGACCACGTATAGGAAAATCATCTCATAAACCAGAGATAATAAATTCAGTTTAGAGATTCCTCAACATCCTACAATACTGACCATAAGATAGGTTGAAAGATTGCTCAACCGTCCACTATCCCAATACCGTATTCCACTCCCAATACTTATCGTAATATTGGTTGAAAGATTCCTCAACCATCTGATACCCACCATAAGATAGGTTAAGAGATTCCTCAACCATCCCATACCCCAATACCGTAAGGTAAGTTGAGAGATTCCTCAACTATACACCTTACACAAAATATCTATATATATACTTCCTGACGCTTGCTATCCTATCAATTCTCCTGTCATTCCCGATATACTCATGTCACCATCTCATATACTTACTTCATAATCATTAAACCAATCCCGAAATGATAACTTCCAACAACCACTCGCACTACCTGCATACAGAAAGTACTTTTCTCCACATGTGAACCACCATTAAACTTCTGCTACTGTTTACCATCCGAATTCTATCACCACCTCGCACTCAAAGAAAACTCGTTCCCATCGGTTTTGAAAACTTCTTACGGTTTAAGATTTTGAAAATCAAATGGTTACTAAGATGATATCATCTATCACCTTTGGCAACTCTACAGTGTCCGTGGCACATATAGAAATCTGACCATCATCCAATCTCACATCGTTTATGGAACTGTTCTATAATTGCGTGTTGAGATATTGGTACTAGTGGTGCGTTAATATATCGAACCTCAACTAGTGGAGCCTGAATGTTCATCTGATCTCGTTCACTTACGGCTTAGACAAAATTCCCCACCATATCCACTATCTGATCTATACGCGAATGCGGTGATAACTCTCTTATCGGATCAGTCATGTGGACAATGCATAAAGACTATGTATGCTATGCCACAACATATATATGTGCATAGATCATCATCACAAACAATAGATACAAACATATGAAGCATCTCTACAATGATAACGATATTATCGTTAGAATCACACACTCCACTCGACGTCACTCAGCATGTATCGTCGTTCATTCCCGAAGTTCTAAACCTATTACTCTGATACCACTAAATGTTATAGCCCGGTCCCACAATAGCAGAACCAGAGCCCGTGGCACGCCACCGAGGCTAAATCAAATCATTAATGTTCCCAAAAATCTTAGTTTAAGAACATGCAGTAGAAAAGAAACATAACTCTCATTCTAGTACGTACCGGAGCCAACTAAAATAAACCTTTTACCCAGAGGCTTCAAAATTCAATCCAATTAATTTTCCTTCAAAAGGGTCCCAAAGGAGGCTTAAATTTGTAATTAGAACATTTGAAAAGGTTTGAAACTAGGCTAAATAACCAAGCTGGCAAGTGGTATTTCGACCGGTAGAACGTCCCTCTCGACCGGTCAAAAGTCCCATCGACCAAGTACCTTTGCTGAAGTTTCAAACAGAGGGGCATTCGACCGGTTGAATGGGTCTCTTCGACCGGTCGAAAGTCCTTTGACAGCAAAACCACTCGTTTAAAAAGTACCCTATCCAAATCTGTTTCTTTCAAAAACTTTATGGAAGGTGATTAAACATATATAGCAACATGTCCTTTTAAGGAAAACGTTTACCAAACTCTTTAAAGACACGTTTGGCTCAATTCTCATTAGTGCCATAAGTCTTGAATAAACCTGAACTATCGGCTCCTTGACGTACTTACACTCAGTTCGTGAGTTCTTTCACAACTACAACATATCCAAAAGATATACGAAATATATTACCAACGGTTGGAATTTATCCAGAGCTTCTATTCTACAAGTTCCATTACAAGACTATCATATTCTATTACAAGTTCCTTAAACAAAACAAATGAAACTAATTTTTCGAGTGCAACCCCGAGATAAACATGAAGGGTTGTCTTCTAAGTGAATTCCCAATTACCTGTAATCACTTCTCCGATTTCTCGCTAGCATCAACACCTAAAATGGTTAATTTAATAACCATACATAATCGATTTGTTTAAGCTAACGCTTAGTGAATAAAACAACGATGCACATGAATGATAAACATGCTCGCATTCACATCTCTACATTTCATACTAGTCTCTGGAGTTCCACGTGTATATTCCTTATTCTTAATCCGCGACTCCTCTCCAATAAATTCACTCAAAAAGGTAAGACCCATGTTTCTTTTCTTCAAACATGCGATCTTATGCCTATAACGCCTTCACAAAGATGGCCTAATACATGCACTCCTTTGACCCAAATAACAACTAAACATGCTCAAATACATTTCACCGTGCTATCAACATAATCAAAACATTCCACCATACGATTGGGCATACTTATCAATATAGACACCCAATATGAACTACACAATATATGTCTATCCACTAACACATGCTTTCATACAAAATCGGAATGCATGTCAAGAAATCATTCCAAAACACAAAGTTGTATCACTCACCTCTGATTTACGCTTCTAAAATGCGATCCAACGAAAACCCGAGTATAAAGAACGTGTAGTAATCCTTCTAGTACAATTCTTATCGAACAGAATTTCAATTATCAACTTTTTAAGAAAAATTCTAGAAAATAACTTTTCAAAAAACTTAGCCAAACAAGGCCTATCGGATAACAAAATGAAACCCTTACCTCAAGGAATTTGAATATCAAATTTATGGAAAAACAAACGGACATAAGGTCGTCGAATTGTGTCGTAAATCTCTAAGCAACCAAATCCCCAAATCTCCTTCTTGAATTTCTAATTTAGGATTTGAACTAATGAAAATATCTCATGAGTTTCTATATATAGGCACGACTCTCAGGAATTATGTTTACCTCTTCGCGAGTTCTCAAAACTCCTAATCAGTCTCCGAAACTTTCTAAACGACTAATTCATACCTTCACGAGTGAAAACTTAAAATTATGAAAGTTTTAGCCTCTAAGTTCCGTTTGAGTGCTAAAATGAAAATTATACCTGATTTTACAAAATTGCTAATTAGCCTACCAATTCTGAAGCATGTTGATTCGTCCTCACTACGATACTAAAATTAACAACAGAAACATAATCTAAACCAGAAAATAATACAGATAGTGAAAAACACAGCTAAATATTTATTTCCAAATAACCATTTAAGGTATTCCACAATGAACGTCCCATACTTGGAGAGACTTCACAACATCATAACACTCATTTAACCCCGTCTCAATGGGTTCTCTTATACAGACACCCAAATCGACTCGTGAGTCAAAACTCACTCACACATGTGCTATAAATGCACAATACATCACATTATCATGCATGACAATGTAATGGAATGCAGTAACATAAATATGGGTGTTATAAAACCTGATGTAGCTGGCTTAAAGCTGTCAAATGTTACGTTAAGCCAAATGAATGAGATTGTGAATGGCACGAAAATGATCCAATTTTTGGGCTGATTGAACAAGATTTTGGATCTGATTGAATGAGACTTTGAATGTGATTTAATGAGATTTTGGATCTAATTGAATGCGATTTTTTGTGGCATTCACAATCTCTTTCATTTGTCTTAACCCGACCTACTATAGGTAAGCATTACGCGCAACTCACTTGACAATTTCTTTAGGCTAAAGCTAATAGCGTCAGGCTTTGGGTTTAATTGAATGAATATTTGAAGTTCAAAGGTTCAATTGAACAAAAAAAAAGTTTATGTATTCATGAAAACATGAGTATAGTAAAAGTGTGTAAAGTGTAATTAGGCCTATCTAGAAAGCAGCTGTAAATTCACGAAACACCCTCTTATATAGTATTATTCAAACAACGTCTTAGGCATAAGTATTATAGAGTATCTTTCACTCATACTTTTTCTACTTCACATTTTACCCAATTGAGAAAGAGAGAGAGAAAGAGAGATAGATCTTCAACACATGAATGGATGGTGGAGGATAACATCTGTACTACTATAGAAAGGAAGAGATAGGGTACCAGATTTATTTTCAACACCACCCATATTTACATGTAAACCAGTATACTTTGTCATCCTTAAATAAACCTATAAGGGTATCAAAGGTCATTAAAAACTCAAAGCAAAACTTTTTTTTTTTAAAAAAAGTTAACGGAGTTTCCTCATCCAATGTAATCGTCTCCCATACAATAAAATTTGGGTATTTGGGTTTCCTTTCACCAAAAGCAATATTGTACATCTCTCTCTCTCTCTCTCTTAAACCAGCTGTCAATATTTGAATCTTTGAAGTTTGGTTTCAGTTCATTCAACTTTCAAGACTTCAATTTTTGAGTCCCATTAGTCATAGATACAAAGCAGATAAGGCCAACCAAATATACCACTGCCAAAGTCGTGCAAAACCTTAAGGAGGAGGGGGATTCTTGGTGTGAGTGGGCTTTTGGAAATTCTAAGTTATACACACACAATTGTGTAGTTTCATACATATTCACGGTTCTTTTTTTTTTTTTTGGTTTCAAAATCATGTTATTTCTCGCATCTATGGTTTAGCAATTGTGAATATCTTTATGTAAAAATTGGACTATTTCGTATGTGCATGTATGTATTCTTTTAAGAAAGGATGAATGTAAAGTGGGTCATAAATTTAATTATTGAGCCATGGTAAATTTATGTTTTTTTTTTTTGCCTTAGTGTCAGAGCTTATTCTTCAACTAGATCAATATTTTTATTGATTACGTTTAATAACTCATAACAAATACAGTAGATTACACACGCAACTCGTGTGCGGGTATACCTCACCATCTAGTCAGTTAGAAGGCAAATGGATATGCAAATAGTAGGAGAGTAGGTAATGGGACCAAAAATAGTTAAACAAAATAGTTTATGAAGGAGACACACAAAAAAGAATCTTTACTTCCTCGTGCACGCCTTTCCATTTTGGTGGTCCGTTAAGTCCACTACTAAGACTTACATGTATGTTGGCCTCACCTATTTTAGAGTCGTGAATTACATTCCTAGCTAGATACTTAAATAGATAATTAATTACTAGGTGTGTTGAAATTTGTGTGCTAGCATACACTTCTTTAGATAGGAATAGGAAAATTGAACGCTTAAATTGTATGGACTTATTGAGATAAATAGAAAATGAGATACTGCAAGCACTTTTGAAACGAACAACATGCCATGTACATTAATGTGCCACTTCCTTGGACATGATTGTACAATGTAGGAGAGCGCGCAATAGAGTATGTGTTACCAAATGAGCAATGTACATCACTTACAATGTCTTTATTCTATTAAAATTCTTCCCGTAACCAATGACGATCTACGTGTAAGTCAGGGGTGGTACAGGTTTTTCTAATTTTTTGAAAATTACAGGATTACATATAATATTTTACAAAAAGGTCATTCTAAAATTCACACTGATCCACCATGGACTTTTAAAAACTCTAGATTTACATACAATATTTTATAGGTTTTAGACACACCCTTGGACTTTTGAAAATTCTAAATTTATATATTATATATTACAGGCTATAGAAATAGACCCCCTAATATTACATGATTTACACCAAACTAAAGGTGTTAAACCAATTTTACAGTTTTACACATAATTGTATATAAGTAGACCTAAAAATATTCGCTTCCAGGGCACTACTCCCGAACCCCCATATAATTTAGGCCCCTCGACCAAAAATTCTTGGTTCGCCCCTACCCATACATCAACTCTCTCTCTCTTTCTCTCTCTCTCTCTCTCTCTCTCTCTCTCTCTCTCTCTCTCTCTCTCTCTCAATAAATATATGCATAAATACGGCTATAAAATATATATATATATATGGAGTAATATACTCCCTCCATTCCAAATTTTGGGACCCTTTAGGGAACTGCAATTACGTTGTAACTTTCAAGAATGCCCCCCTGAATATTAAATAATTGTACATTCAACTTTGCTGTTTGTCTAGGTGAGTGTAGGGTGTACATTCGCAATTAGTTTAAAAATTAAGTTTTCAAAATTAAAATCGACAATCTCACAAATTAAAAAGATACCTTCCCAAAACTTGTCTACAAAATTAAAATGTAGGCATAACACACAAACAAAAAATATATATATATATATAATAATAATAATAATAATAATAATAATAGAGAGAAAAGTAGATGTTAAACAAAATCTACAATAGTATTTAAGAAAATAGAAAAGGCTCCATTTCAGAATAGTAGCTGTAGGCAACATGTTGTCTCGAGCCAACACTATAATTTAGATTCATTATAAAGTTGGATATATAATTGTTGTCTTGGTCTAGTGAAATTTTTTTTTTTTGGGGGGTATATACGCTCTAGATCTTGTGCAGTTTTATCGACTTCAATATGCTATTGTAGACCAAAAAAATTAGGACAGCATGTAATAAAACATAAAAGTATGTATATGTGTGTGTGTATATATATACATATATTTGTATATGGATCTTGCTGTTGGAGAATCGCATTATGTTCATTTCTAAATAGACAATAAAAGTCTCTACTCTTTCATTAAAACGTGAACACTGACATAATTTTTTAATTATGTACATTAACATAAAGTAGTTTAAGTGCTTTGTAAAATTACCACTATTCCTTCATTTTATGAGGTAACAAAAATTTTTTTGTTCATTTAAGATGAATACTTCTACATTAATTTGTAGGTTGTGGCGCTAGCCTAATTAGCAAAAGAAGAAAGAAGTACATATCATAATGACACATGATTCATCAAAAAAATAATGGCACATATGAGAAGTGAGAAAGATAAGGGTCAGTTATGAGCTCATTTCACCTACAATATCTTTTCAATTAGGATAATGATATTGTAAGAAGCTTCTCATATGAGAAAGCATCTTGTAATCCTTAGATGAGAAAGTATCCATAGGCTAGGAATACTTCTGAGGAGCTCGAGATGTATTTATAACTACTTTCCAATCTAAGAGTTGTAAGATGCTTTCTCATATGAGAAGTTTCTTACAATATTATTACCTTTTAATTAATATGATATATAGTGCTATGGTGTTCAAACTATTATTATAATAAGATTGAACACATGTGGTGTGAGACTATCTAACTTTTTGTCAAAATTTCAGATGGTCCCACTAGAATTTAGAGCGATTCCACTGCCGAATGAATTAATAACCAAATTTGAGTTGCAAATTAATTTGAAAAACATAGAACAATGATTCGAATGATATTATTGTGCCACACTGTTCTAGGTAAAGAATTTGCTGTGAGAAATTATTTCTGTCATAGCAATGGAAGAAGTATACTCTCATTCTCATTCTTATTTACAGAGTGGTCCATCTTGGTCTTGATCTACTTGCTTCAGAATAAAAAAGACAAAGAAAAAGAAACGGTCTTAATCTACTACCTTCATGCACGTCCACATTCCCATCTATTACCACTCTTTTGTCTTCTCAACCTTTACATCTTTTCCAACTTAATTTCAAACTTTTGAACTCTTTTCAAACTACAAATCTTATTCCTTCCTCCGAAACTAAGGTTTATTCACCCTAGAAAGAGAATCTTTTTAGGTGCATGAGTATTTAAAGTAGAAAGGGATGAGTATTTAAAGTAGAAAGGGTGAGAGCGTATGCATGCATGTCAATTACAAAAATCACTTTAATGGTCAAAATGTTGACTTCTCCTGTGGATTAGGCTAAAACCCTCTTATGTAGGTTACATCCATTACCCATAAAAGCTAAAAAAGATGGGTATTTCTATTGACACATAGTGATCCACAAATGTCTATACTACTGCAGATGTATAATTAATTCCTAGAATATTTTGTCTTCTATTTTTTATTTTTTATTTTTTTTTTTACTTTTGTTCATTATTATTGTTGCACAAACTGTAAAAGAATAATATAACCAAATAACAGTAGTCTTTGACATTTTTTCTTGGGATGAGTCACGGACTAAGTTGCTCTCTTTAAGACGCTTCGCGACTCTGCCCAAGTTGTGCAAATAGTTCAGATGAAGGCCATGACGTCCCCAGGATAAAGTAGCCCAGAAATCGCCTCTGTCTCAAAAATCATTGCACGGAGGAAGATCGAAAAACCCACACCCTTTATGAACTAGTTGCTCGAAAACTGTGAAAAAAACTTTGTTTTGAAATAAACTTTCTGTAACTCTTTTTGCTCTCTTGAAATTGAATATATACAAATATTACTGAAGCTCTGATAAGTTTTGTAGAGATTATTTAGAACGTTACAAAACTGAATGTTGCGAGAGAAAACTTGAATGTAATGTGGAGGGAGAAAGAACGTGGAGAAAAAATTTGAGTCTTACGTTGAAAATTTATGAAGATATAACGTGGAGGAGATCGTTTAAGGGAGACTGGGTCTCCAACAGACCCAATCCTATTAAGACTCTTTTAACTTAAAAAATATTTAATTTTGTATAAAAAGATATATAGGAGTATGCCCAAGCCACACCCAAACCCAAACCCAAGCCTGGCCCGGTACGGGGCGGTGGCGACTGCGGCGCGCGCGACCGTGCGTGTGTGTTTTGTGGTAAACCCATTGGGCCTAGGTCATCCCCCTTCACAAAACTTAGTAACCCCAAGGGGCCTAACCCTTACTCCAACCTCCATTTATATATGTCATTCTCACTTCGTCTAGTTTTTCGATGTGGGACAAGTAAAAGAACATTTGGGTTGGTTTGTGAATAAGACAAAACTCAAAGCCAATTTTTAAAAGTTTTCCCTCAAACTATCCCTCCAATTTTAAACATACACTTTTTCTAACAATCCTCTACTTGTATTTTAAAAATTGATTTAAGATCATCGAGCAACGTATCATAAGACTGTGCATAAGTAAAGATATTTATCAACTTGAACCTTTATGTAGTGATAGTGCTTCCGATTACACTAGAGTAACCGTAACTTTGAACTCTATTTCAGACAACGCCACACACACAATCTTACTAGGGTGAAGTTCATAAACCAACACTTTACGGTCGTGTGCTAATATCCCAGTATAGCGAATAATCTAGAGAATTTGCCCAATATTTCATAAGAAACTGTCACACTCCGATTTTTAGAAATCCAAATAATCAGCCTATAACTAAATTTAGACTACTATTCGACTACCCAACTATCGGAGTGAACACCACAAAGCCCATCCTATTAAAACTTTTTAATGAAAATAGATCCGTTCTTAAAAACCTGAGTAAAACATTTATAATAAATCTCCATTACTTTTTAAAACAAAACCACCACATTTGCATTTTAAAAAAAAATTAACTCACACGGTTCCAAAAATTCTCAAATTCATTTGATTAAAGCTAAATCAACTAAATCACTTAAATTGGCAAATGGAAACTGAATAAACATTTCTAAGTCTCATTAATAATAAAAATCTTTTCATTTACAATTAAAACTTTGAAAGAATAACCTCTATTACAACCTCTAGTCAGAGCAATTACAATGTTCCCAATTCCCAATTTACAATCCTTATAGTAATTATACAAACATGGCCCACATTGTCAGAAATAAACCATGTATAATAAGAAAAGAAATTAAAACTCAAAAAAAAATTAAAAATTAATACAGCGTCAATCTCTTCACACAAATAGAAGCTCCAATGAAAATCTCCAAATACTAAACCTGCAAAAATACATTTGACAACGTTTTATATAGAAACGCTCCGAATGCATTACGCACCCGGGTCAGTATATAAATACTGGTATGAGTCAACCAAAAATTATAAAACGAGTCTTAGGGAATAGCGGTGTCTTACAGACTCCTAAAAAAACTCACAAAGAAAATATAAGCAAAACACATTATACATTATCGTCACACAGAAAATAAGCAACGCCATCACACAGAATCTCTATCGGGTTAGAACAGTAGTTCCACACATTTCAGGATAGAAGAGTAGTTTCCTTCAATGTGGTGGCAATGGTCCAAAACCCGAATGATCACAAACCCGGCGAACAATTCTATTTATAAACCGCCCACATTCTAAATTAAATGTTGTGTTCATTATTTCACTCTTATCAGTCGTATGAAATAATCCATTTTTATTATTTATTAGTATTAAATTTATCTCTGTGTACCTTAGGTTCACAACTTGACCACCCTCCATGGTACAGCGCACACATATAGCTCATGTGTGCCCGGACATACTACCAACATCCACTCCGGTGCCAGTTTGGTTGGGATATCAACTAATCTAGGTATACACAACGGAAGGTCTGTCAATATGCCTAGACGTCTATAAATTAAGCCGAGCATAAGGCTTAGGCTAGCTTGATCATGAAGCCACTGGAAAAAGGGTACACTCAGCAAGTCGAGTTACCGTAAAAACATATAACACAACGGGGTGTGGTGAACACTAAAGGAATTATGTTGTCATTCTCGTTTATCGTTCGTAGTATCACCAAATTTGTGAATTTTACATTTATCACATAGTTCCGTTTCATCACAGTCCAATCACATCTCTAACGTTTAGATGCGTTCCAATTTCTCAATAGATAGTATCAATTTACCCATAACCATCGTTCCACAATATTTTCTGATCAAATTACAAGATCACCAATATACTATTCAACGTATCCAGTTTACTTTTTATCAAAATTTCTACAACGTACAACCAATTATTTCAGGTGCAGTTACCTCAACCAAATATTCCATATTAGCATGCATAAAGCACATAGTAAGGAATTATATTCTCCAAATCATAAAATATTCAATTAGACATTTGTTCACTGCTACTGTAATTGTCAATTTATGGCCAGAAGGTGTAGAATCATGAAAAATACCATTGAACGAAAAGTGTGCAGAATTGAGGTTTACATGAGACAGGCGGGCACAATCTTAAAACAATCAACGTATGAATTATTTTTAATTTTTCTCTCAAATAGATCTGAGCTCATTTAAATAAATCTGAAAATCAACAAAAAAAAATCTCAAAATTTAAACCCAATAACAATAATTATACAGAACTATATATATATACATACTCCAACATGATTTCATGGATTCTCTTCCGATTTTCTCAACATAATCTATTTAGTGAAAAATTGTAACAAAAGCAAAATGAAACAAATCATTAACTCACCAATTTAGGACTTCAAGGTTGATGATGATTACGCAAAACAAAATTTTGGGGTTCTTCTTTTCTTCTCTTACTCTCTTCTTCTTCTTCTTCTTCTTCTTCATCTTCTCTCTCTCTCTCTCTCTCTCTATCTCTCTCTCTCTCAATCACACACAGATACACACACACACACACGTCTATTCTCTCTTCTTTTCTCATTTTTTTTAAACACTAGGGCACTTAAATAATATGTATACATATATATGACACATATATTATAACACACAAACATACAAATGCTAGAAAATCCATTTTTCTTAGTGTGGGCTCTCAAAAAGGCTCTATGTTGGCCCAAAATACATTTTCATGTACTAAAATGAGTAGCCCAACACGTGTATATGACCTGGGTACTTAATTTAAATGTTAAAAACACAATTTAACACATTCACGGGCCTATAAGCACTACGCGAAACTAAACTCGTTATTTTATAAAAATTGCAACTCGATCATACAATAATCTATTGTACGATTTAATTAAAGCTCGAAATCTCATGTCATAATAATAATAAAACATTAGAAAAAAAAAAAACAACCGGAAAAATATTACGGGCATTACTAACAATTTAAACAATTTATTAGCAATTAAATTCATGGGTTCTCCAAACTTAAAACTTCAAATGTGCGTGTTAGTGAGGCACACCCAACTAATATTTACTTACGATAATTAATTGAATAATTTGTCAAATCGCTTAGAAATTTTAGGGTTGTTACATTCTACCCTTCTTAAAAGAATCGTCTAGAAATTTGAAGCAACAATAAATACACTAAGCTATCATCAATAAAGTTAAGCACGTAAATTCATACAAAACATGGATTACGTTTAACTCTCAACTGTACGAGACCAAGTATGTCGAGAATCCAAACAAGGAAACCCTCATCTATATACCTTATTCTTGTTTAGTCAATTGTCAAACGTTAACATATAGTCCAAAACACAGATATTGATGCAAAACATATGATTACAAACTATGCATGCAACATGCTCTCAATTAATCAAGGATTCTAACTATATGCCCATGTTTACCTCTTACCATGTCCCTCACTACACCTCCTCAGGATACCCATACTTAATATTCAAACATGTCGCTTCAAGAATATACATAACTCTGTACTAGAAATAAGACTGCGAAGATAATAATGCGGTCGGAAATAAATCAACATGTGTTCATATCCATCATAGTTATAGAAATAGAATCCCATTGATCCGATAAATGCTCCAGAATAGAATGCCCGAATATAGATACAAGAAATATGCTCTATGCCTAAATACTTGTTTATAAATACAGCTCCATAATAAGAAATCCGAGATGCCAGAATAATAGAATTCATATGAGAATGCTAGTCGGTAATAAGGGAAATAATATATTCGTTTTTTTCGATAATAGTGAATATTCGATGCTCCATCAGAATAATAATCTCTCAGATAATATGCTTGTAAATACCAGATAATGCTGAAGGTTGGCTAATAATAACATATATCCACTGGGCAGGAGCTCCTCTGTTGATCATCCTCCAACTCTCCTCTACTCCCATCATACCAACAATATGTATGTATGCATTATTATGCAACTTATAATATAACAAATGATTTGAACAAATTAACATGCAATGATAGGTTCGGAAAGTTACGCAATTAATTGATTCACAAAAATTTAATAACAAGTAGGCCACACATGGATAACACATAAGTACACATAGCCCGAAATCCAAATAAATCTGCAACCTATAGCTCTGACCCACTACCACAATGCCGAGGATCCCCTAGACTCCTCCCAATCTAAGGCAACCAAAAGCTCTGATACCAAACCGTCGACACACCCGATTTTTGGAAACCCAAATAATCAGCCTAGAACTGAATCTAAACTACAATTAGACTACCCAACTATCGGGGTAAACACCACGAAGCCCATCCTATTAAAACTTTTTAATGAAAATAGATCCGTTCTAAAAAACTTGATTAAAACATTTATTATAAATCTCCATTTCTTTTAAAAACAAAACCACCACATTTTCATTTAAAAAAAAATACCTCACACGGTTCCGAAAATTCTCAAATTCATTTTATTAAAGTTAAATCAACTAAATCACTTAAATTGACAAACGAAAACTGAAAAAACATTTCTAATTCTCATTAATAACAAAATCTTTTCAATTACAATTACAGCTTTGAAAGAATAACCTCTATCACAACCTCTAGTCAAAGCAACTACAAAGTTCCTAATACCCAATGTACAATCCTTATAGCAATTATGCGAACATGGCCCACATTGCCAGAAAAGAAATTAAAACTCAAAAAAAAAATTACAACGTCAATCTCTTCACACAAATAGAAGCTTCAACGGAAATCTCTAAATACTAAACCTGCTCAAATGCATTCGACTACTTTTCATATAGAAACGCCGCGAATGCATTACGCACCCTGGTCAGTATATAAAATACTAGTATGTGTTAACCAAAAAATATGAAACGAGTCTTAGGGAACAGTGGTGTCCCATAGACTCCTAAAAATACTCACAAAGAAAATATATCAAAACACATTACACATTATCATCACAAAAAAAAAATAAGTAACGCCATCACATAGAATCTCTGTCGGGTTAGAGCAGTAGTTCCACACATTTTTCAGGACAGAAGAGTAGTTTCCTTCAATGTGGTGGTAATGGTCCAAACTCGAATAATACTAACCGAATACTTACCAGTCGGATATCTATGGTAAGCCAGCCCTGAATAAAAGTTAGTGGGCCTACCAACCTGTAAATCGAATGATCACAAGTCAGGCAAACAATTCTATATATAAACTGCCCACATTCTAACTTAAACGTCGCGTTCATTATTTCACGCTTATCAGTCTTATGAAATAATCCATTTTCATTACTTGTTAGTATTAAATTTATCTTTGTGTTCCTTAGGTTCACCACTTGGCCACCCTCCATGATACAGCCCACACGCACATATATATCCCATGTGTGCCCGGACATACTACCAACATCCACTCCGGTACCAGTTTGGTTGGGTATCAACCAAACCAGGTATATAGAACGGAAGGTTGGTCAATATACCTAGACGTCTATAAATTAAGCCGAGCATAAGGCTTAGGCCAGCTTGATCACGAAGCCACAGGCAAAAGGGTACACTCAGCACATCGAGCTACAAAAAACGCATATCACACAACGGGGTGTGGTGAACACTAAAGGAATTATGTTGCCATTATCGTTTATCGTTCGTATTATCCCTATAATTGTGAATTTCACGTTTATCACAAAGTTCTGTTTCATCATAGTCCAATCACATCTCTAACATTTAGATGCGTACCAATTTCTCACAATATAAGGTGTTTATCAATTTACCCATAACAAACCAACCCAAACCAAACCAAACCAAGCCTTGTGTCCCAATCAATTGGGGTCGGCTGTATGAATCATTTTTCTCCATTCTGCACGATCAAGAGCTATATGCTCATTTAAATTATAAATATTCATATCTTGTTGCACTACATATTCCCAAGTCAGTCTAAGTCTGCCTCTCCCTCTAACCATTCCAGGCACTACGATCTTATCACTCTTTCGCACAGGTGCATCTACAGGTCTTCGTTGCACATGGCCGAACCATCTAAGTCTATTCTCCCTCAACTTATCCTCAATATGTGTCACTCCTACAGTCTATCGGATGTGTTGGCCCAAAAGTGGAAACCTTAGAGGGGGGGTGAATAAGGTTTTAGCAGAAATTAACCTTTTAAAAACTTAATACCAAAATAAAATACAATCACAAACAATAATGTAAAGAGATAAGGGAAGAGAAACTTGCAAACCGAATTTTCAAGTGGTTCGGCAATCGCACCCCGCGGCCTACGTCCACCCCTCAAGAACACCTCTTGAGGATTCCTTTACTCCGATCTACTTCACGGTGTAGACCAAACCGTTTCCCAGAGCACTTACGGGTGTGCACCAAACCGTTACAAGAGCCTATGATCTCTCCCAAAGAAGAACGCCTCTTCTTTGCACACAAGGGTTACTAACCCTCAACCTTTACAATTGATTTGATTACAAATGATAACTCTCTATGTAGAGTGGATAATACAATTAAAAGCTCACTACAATTCACTCTCTCAAAGATTACAATTGAAAGCTAGAGCAAATTGATAAACTCACACAACTAGGGCTCAATTTTGAATGATTAAGAATCAACAAGTTGTGTGATTGAAATAGATGTTTTCCTATTGATTGATCAACATAAAATGGTGTGGGAAAACATGTATTTATAGGCTAAGAAAGATTATAGCCGTTGGTGGCAAGTTTGGTAATTAAAAGCCCCTTTAAAAACTAGCCGTTATGCCTTTTCAGGTCGCTTCAGTCGACTGGAACATGAAGCAGTCGACTGGTCCTTGAAGCAGTCGACTGAGATGTGTTTACAGAGGGTTCTGTTTGCATTCTGCTCACTTCGGTCGACTGCATCGGGCATTCAGTCGACTGCCCTTCAGAAATCAGTCGACTGGTTTTCTGCTGGTTTTGGCAGACTGACACCTCTTCACTAAAACGGCCATAACTCCCTCTACAAAATGAATTTTTGAGATCCGTTTGATGTTTTGGGAACTAGATTCAAATACCTTTCCAACCATATAAAACTCAACATCTAATTATTCTTCAATTGGCTGGGGCATTGCTTTAAAGATGACCCATTTAAAATTTGTTTCCAAAACTTTAACTTTTAGCATTTGTTTGAGCCCCTATGAGTGTGAGATCAAGATGCCTTACAATGATGGTCCTGCACTTCAACCAAGGATGAAATATCTTCAAGTCTTCAAGCTTGATCCTTGTTGAGCTCCTTGTAATCTTGATCTACATCTATTAAATCTCATGCACACAAAGATGTTAAAACATTGATACAATATTAATACATGAGATTATATGAGCATAAAAATGACTATGATAATAACAAAGAATGAATCAATATGAATCATGTAATTATCATAGCATATTTGACATCATCAAAACATAATTAAATATGCCTGAATATACCTTAAGGCTAACAATCTCCCCCTTTTTGATGATGGCAAACAACCAATGAAAGATATGCCAATATAAGCACAATTTGGTCATTTTCATATTATCATTCATAATGGATAACATATGTTAAATAACATGAATGATAACTACCCAATAACTTCTCCCCAATACTTCTCATATTTCTCCCCCTTTGACATTATCAAAAAGATGTGGGGATAAAACACAAAGCTCCCCCTCACAATAGGCATACAAATCAAAAGTCAAAAGGATACCAAAAATAAACAAATATAACCATATGTGAGCAAATGAATACATGAAATTGCTCCCCCTAAGCATGTGCAATGATAAAAGATACCAAATGATATGAAAAGAGAGCATATTCTCCCAAAAGATACCAATAATAAAGTTGGAGAGCTCAAAAACAAAAAATTCAGTCGGATCAGTCGACGCCACAGTCGACGGAATAGGGCAGAAGGTAACAGGGAGCAAAAGCAGTCGACGTCACAGTCAACTTATCAAAGCAGAAACAAAAACTTCAAAGCCTTACACCTGAATCAGTCGACTGTGTCGGGGTACCAGTCGACTGCTTTGTTCAGCAGTTCATAAAAATGACAGTTCAGCAGCAAAAATTTGAATGATTCACAAAACATCATTTTGTCTAACCATTCTAAAAACTGTCTAATCAAACAAAATCATATCATCATTTTCAAATAAGCAATATCAAGAACATGATGATTTATGTAAAGACATATCCAAATCACAAGTGGATGAAACAAGATTATGCATAAAAAATCAAGTATGCATATCGAAACAAAAACAAAGTGATTTGAAACAAGTATGATATGAAATCAATCGAAATAAAAAAATTAAGTAGGATGATGAAAACAAATCAAAACAAAATTAACTACTAACCTACCATTACCAAATAAATACTTAACCTTTGTCCAAGCATTTCTTGGATTCTCCATTTGCCGAGGTGGTAGGAAAGGCTCTTTCCAATGTCATGAGGCAAAGATTGACAAACTCTTCACCATTTGAGTCGTCGTCCGATGATTCGCTCTCGGAACTACTATTGGTGGCCTTGATTGTCTTCTTTTTGTGTTTTTCCTCCTTGGGTGACTTCTTTCCCGATTTTTCTTTCTCTAGAAACTTTGCAAATTTTTGGGTGATCTTTGTCATTTCCTCATCCTCATCACTCTCAACATCTTTCATCTTTTTCTTTGAGCTTGAGGATTTTAAAGCCATGTCTCTCCTTTTGGCCTCTTTCACTTCCAATTTCTTGTCTTCACTTTCGAAGACGGCCAATTCCATTTCATGAGTTATAAGAGAACCCATGAGTTGTTCCAAGGAGAGTGTTGAAAGCTCCTTTGCTTCACGAACCGCCGTGACCTTTGGTTGCCAATCCTTTGGTAAAGACCTAAGCACTTTCTCAATCATTTCTTCATTAGTATAAACTTTACCAAGGTTTTTCAAATTATTAATAAGAATGGTAAAACGAGAAAACATATCTCCAATAGATTCATATGACAACATTTTAAACATTTTATAAGTTTGAACAAGCAAATTGATTTTAGACTTTTTAACTTGGCTTGTTCCCTCATGAGCATTTTCAAGTTTATCCCAAATTTCTTTTGCGGATTCGCAAGATGAAATTCTATTGTATTCATTTGGGTCTAAACCACAATATAATAAATTCATTGCCATAGCATTTATTTTTATGAGTTTCTTATCGGCATCATTATATTCATCTACCGTCTTTGGAATAGAAAAACCATTTTCAATTTTTGTAGGTAGATGAGGCCCTTTGACCACGATTTTCCATAAATCAAAATCTTGAGAAATCATATAGATTCTCATTCTATTTTTCCAATAGGCATAGTTTAAGCCATTAAAACATGGTGGTCTTAATGTTGATTGACCCTCACAATAATAAATGCAAGAAGAGTCGGTTTCCATTGGATCTTAACTCAAAATTTTCAAAACCTTTGAAAATAGAAGAGTCGAAGCTCTGATACCAATTGTTGGCCCAAAAGTGGAAACCTTAGAGGGGGGGTGAATAAGGTTTTAGCGGAAATTAACCTTTTAAAAACTTAATACCAAAATAAAATACAATCACAAACAATAATGTAAAGAGATAAGGGAAGAGAAACTTGCAAACCGAATTTTCAAGTGGTTCGACAATCGCACCCCGCGGCCTACGTCCACCCCTCAAGAACACCTCTTGAGGATTCCTTTACTCCAATCTACTTCACGGGTGTAGACCAAACCGTTTCCCGGAGCACTTACGGGTGTGCACCAAATCGTTACAAGAGCCTATGATCTCTCCCAAAGAAGAACGCCTCTTCTTTGCACACAAGGGTTACTAACCCTCAACCTTTACAATTGATTTGATTACAAATTATAACTCTCTATGTAGAGTGGATAATACAATTAAAAGCTCACTACAATTCACTCTCTCAAAGATTACAATTGAAAGCTAGAGCAAATTGATAAACTCACACAACTAGGGCTCAATTTTGAATGATTAAGAATCAACAAGTTGTGTGATTGAAATAGATGTTTTCCTATTGATTGATCAACATAAAATGGTGTGGGAAAACATGTATTTATAAGCCAAGAAAGATTATAGCCGTTGGTGGCAAGTTTGGTAATTAAAAGCCCCTTTAAAAACTAGTCGTTATGCCTTTTCAGGTCGCTTCAGTCGACTGGAACATGAAGCAGTCGAATGGTCCTTGAAGCAGTCGACTGAGATGTGTTTACAGAGGGTTCTATTTGCATTTGCTCACTTCGGTCGACTGCATCGGGCCTTCAGTCGACTGCCTTTCAGAAATCAGTCGACTGGTTTTCTGCTGGTTTTGGCAGACTGACACCTCTTCACTAAAACGGCCATAACTCTCTCTACAAAATGAATGTTTGAGATCCGTTTGATGTTTTGGAAACTAGATTCAAATACCTTTCCAACCATATAAAACTCAACATCTAATTATTCTTCAATTGGATGGGGAATTACTTTAAAGATGACCCATTTAAAATTTGTTTCCAAAACTTTAACTTTTAGCATTTGTTTGAGCCCCTATGAGTGTGAGATCAAGATGCCTTACAATAATGGTCCTGGACTTCAACCAAGGATGAAATATCTTCAAGTCTTCAAGCTTGATCCTTGTTGAGCTCCTTGTAATCTTGATCTACATCTATTAAATCTCATGCACACAAAGATGTTAAAACATTGATACAATATTAATACATGAGATTATATGAGCATAAAAATGACTATGATAATAACAAAGAATGAATCAATATGAATCATGTAATTATCATAGCATATTTGACATCATCAAAACATAATTAAATATGCCTTAATATACCTTAAGGCTAACAGGATGTACTTATTTCTAATCTATCTTTCCTAGTCTTACCACACATCCATCTTAGCATCCTCATCTCCGCTACACTCACTTTGCTAATGTGTTGTTTCTTAGTTGCCCAACACTCTGTCCCGTAGAGCATAGCTGGCCTAATAGTTGTCTTATAAAATTTTCCTTTCAATTTTGCTGGTATTCTCCGATCACATAATACTCCAGAAGAGCTCCTCCACTTAAGCTAGCCCACTTTAATTCTATGGGTCACGTCATCACCAATCTCTCCGTCTCTATTGATCATTGAACCTAGATAGCGAAAGTGTTCCCTCTTTGTGATCTCCTGATCTTCGATCTTCACTATTTCGTTGTCTCTAGTTCCACGGTTGCTAAAAGTACATTCCATGTATTATGTTTTCGTCCTACTTATCTTTAGCCCCTTAGTCTCCAGTGCTTCTCTCCAAGCTTCTAGTTTAGTGTTGAGTCCCCTTTTAGTCTCATCAACCAAGACAATATCATCTGCGAACAACATACACCATGGGACCTCATCTTAAATGTGTCTAGTCAATTCATCCATAATTAGGGCAAACAAATAAGGGCTCAAGGCCGACCCCTAGTGCATGCCTACGGTAATTGGGAATTCACTTGTTTCTCTGGCTGGTGATCTAATTGTAGTAACCGCTTCATCATACATATCCTTTACCACGTCAATATAACCCTTGGTCACTCCTTTCTTCTCTAGAACCCACCAAATTAAATCTCTAGGCACTCTATCATAAGCTTTCTCTAAATCAATAAAAATCATATATAGATCTTTTTTCTTCTCTCTATACTTTTCCATTAGTTTTCTAAGTAAATAAATTGCTTCTATAGTTGATCTCCCAGGAAAAAATCCAAACTGATTTTCTGACATTGATGTTGCGCCTCTTAAGCGATACTCCATCACTCTCTCCCATAGCTTCATAGTATGGCTCATCAACTTAATACCTCTATAGTTGTTGCATTGTTGTACATCTCCTTTACTCTTATATATAGGCAATAGGATGCTCTTCCTCCACTCATCAGGCATTTTTCTAGTCATTAAAATCCTATTCAAAACTTTTGTAAGCTAAGATGCCCCCACATCTCCCAAGCATTTCCAAACCTCAATGGGGATCCCATCTGGTCCTAAGGCCTTGTTGGGTTTCATCTTCTTCAAAGCAAATTCCACCTCAAACTTCCTTATTCTCCGATAGAACCTGTATTCTCTAGTTTCATCGTAACTTCCAGTTTCTTCTTCCATTGTGTTATCTATATGTTTTACATTCAACAACTTCTCAAAATAGCTCTTCCACCTTTCCTTAATCTCTTTGTCGTTCACTAATACCCTAGAGTCATCGCTTTTTATACACTTAACTTGATTAATGTCTCTTGTTTTCCTTTCTCTCGACTTAGCAAGCTTATAAATACATTTTTTTCCCTCTGTAGTGTCTAGTTTGGTGTAGAAGGCGTCATAGGCTTCCATTTTTGCAACTCTAACTGTCCTTTTAAACTCCTTATTTGCACATTTATAGCTTTTAAAGTGTTCCTCACTTCTATCATTTTGCCACTTCTTAAAGCAATCCTTTTTGGTTTTTACTGCAGCTTATACCTCTTCATTTCACCACCAAGTATCTTTAGAAGCTAACCCTCTTCCCTTTGACTCTCCAAGGACCTCCTTCGATATTCTCGTGATGCACCCTGCCATTCTATCCCACATAGTATTGCTTCCATCTTCCAAATTCCAAGGTGCTTCAGTGTACGTTCTCTCTTGGAATATTGCTAGTTTCTCGCCTTTAAGGTTCCACCACCTAGTTCGCGGATTTAAAGGGTCTTTTTTAGTACGACATTGTCCTTTTATATGGATATCTAAAATAGTAAGTCTATGTTGAGATGTTAAACTCTCTCCTGGGATGACCTTACAATCTTTACATGCTAAGCGGTCTGCCTTTCTCACAAAGAACAAATCTATCTGGCTTCTATTAGATCCACTCTTAAAGGTTATCAAGTGTTCTTCCCTCTTTTTGAAAAAAGATGTTTGCTACTACAAGATCATATGCTACTGCAAAATCTAAAATTCACCCATGCCTCATTCTGATCTCCAAAACCATACCCCCCATGCACCCTCTCATATCCAGTTTTATCTTTGCCTACATGGCCATTAAAATCTCCACCTACAATTATCTTCTCTCCTCCTGGTATTTCTTGCATTAAAGCGTCCAACTCATCCCAGAATTGTCTTTTAGTGTGATCATCCAATCCTAGTTGGGGCGCGTATGCACTAATCACATTAATTATATCCACTCCAACTACATGTTTGATAAGCAATATTCTGTCTCCTTTCCTCGTGACTGTCACAACTTTATCCTTGAGATTCTTGTCAACCACGATTCCAACACCATTTCTATGCCTATCTTTCCCTGTATAGAATATCTTATACCCGGTCTTTTCTACCTCCTTAGCTTTCTCTCCAACCCACTTTGTTTCTTGTAAACATACTACATTAATCTTCCTTCTAATCATAGTGTCTACTAGTTCCATAGCTTTACCTGTTAAGTTCCTATATTCCAAGTTACCAACCTAAGCCTATAGTTCTGGACTAGCTTCTTTACCCGCGGTGGCCCAGATGAGCGCGGGAACCCTTGTTTATTTAACACCGCACCCGGGCGTCGATGCGGCGCCCCTTGCACATTTTTCGAAACACCCGAAGGCAGGTGCAACGCGTCGCTTAAAGGGAACGCCCTAGCATTTACACGAGTATTCATATTTGGATTCATATCATAAGGATCTGACGATTTTTTTACGTGCTGGCTATTGAGCTACCTAACGCACTAACCCTCTTCTTTTATCCGGGCTTGGGACAGGCAGTGTTTAAACAACCCAGGCAGAGTTTGTCAATTTACCCATAACAATTGTTCCAAAAATTTTTTCGATCAAATCACAAGATCATTAATATATTATTCAACGTATCTAGTTTACTATTTATCAAAATTTCTACAATATACAGCAAATTATTTCAGGTACAGTTACCTCAACCAAACATTTCATATTAGCATACATAAAGCACATAGTAAGAAATTATATTCTCCAAATCATAAAATATTCAATTAGACATTTGTTCACTGCTACAGTAGTTGTCAATTTCTGGCCAAACGGTGTAGAATCATGAAAAACACCATTAGACGAAAAATGTGCAGAATTGCGTTTTACATAAGACATGAAGGCATAATCATAAAACAATCAAAGCACGATTAGTTATGATATTTCTCTCAAACAGATCCGAGCTCATTTAAATAAATTTGAAAATCAACAAAATTAATCTCAAAATTTAAACCCGATAACAATGAATATACCTATCTATACATACATCTATATGTACATGATTTCATGGATCCTCTTTCGATTTTCTCAACATAATCTATTTAGCGAAAAATTGTAACGAAAGCAAAATGAAACAAATGATTAACTCACCAATTTATGGTTTCAAGGTTGATGATGATTACACAAATAAAAAATTTGGGGTTCTTCTTTCCTTCTCTTACTCTCATCTTCCCCTTCTTCTTCTTCTTCTTCTTCTTCTTCTTCTTCTTCTCTCTCTCTCTCACACACATACAGACACACCCACACACACACGTCTGTTCTCTCTTCTTTTCTCTTATTTTTTTTAAAACCCTAGGGCATCTAAATAATATGTATACATATATATGACACATACATTATAACACATAAACATAAAAATGCCAGAAAACCCGTTTTTCTTATTGTGGGTCTCAAAAAGGCTCTATATGGGCCCGAAATACATTCTCAGGTACTAAAATGAGTAGGCCAATGGGTGTATACGACCCGAGTACTTAATTTAAATATTAAAAACACAATTTAACACATTCACGGGCCTATAAGCACTGTGCGAAACTAAACTCGTTATTCTATAAAAATTGTAACTGGGACATACAATAATCTATAGTATGATTTAATTGAAGCTCGAAATCTCATGTCAAAATAATAGTGAAACATTAGAAAAAAGAAAAACAACCGGGAAAATATTACTAGTATGACTAACAATTTAAATATGCTTACTAGCAATTAAAGTCATGAGTTCACCAAACTTAAAATTTCAAATGTGTGTTACTGTGGCACACCCAATTAATATTTACTAATGACAATTAATTGAATAATTTGTCAAATCGCTTAGAAATTTTAGGGTTGTTACATTCTACCCTCAAAGGAATTTTGTCCCAAATTTTGAAGCAACGATAATTATACAGAGCAGTCATCAATGATGTTAAGCACGTAATTTCATACAAAATATGGATTATGTTCAACTCTCAACTATATCAGACCAAGTATGTCGAGCGACTAATCCAAACAAGGAAACCCTCATCTATATGCCTTATTCTTATATAGATAATTGTCAAACGCTAACAGATAATCTAAATCACATATATTGATGCAAGACATATGAATACAAACTATGCACGCAACATGCATTCAATTAATCAAGGATTCTAACTATATGCCCGTGTTTACCACTTACCATATCCCTCACTACACTTCCTTAGAATACCCATGCATATTTACTATTCAAACGTGCCGCTTCAAGAATATACATAACTCTGTACTGGAAATAAGACTGCAAAGGAAATTACACGGTCGAATAAATCAACATGTGTTCAGATCCGTCATAATTGTAGAAAATAGAATCCCATTGATCTGATAGATGCTTCAGAATAAAAATAGAATGCTCGAATATAGATACAAGAATTATGCTCTATGCCAAAGTACTTGTTGATAAATACAGCTCCATAATAAGAAATCCGAGATGCCAGAATAATAAAATCCATATGAGAATGCTACTCGGTAATAAGGGAAATAATATATTAGTTTTTTCGATAATAAAAAAATTTCCGATTCTCCATTGAAATAATAATCTCTTGCATAATATGCCTATAATTACCAGATAATACTGAAGGCTCGCTAATAACAACATAAATCCACTGGGCAGGTGCTCCTCTTTTGATCATCCTCCAACTCTCCTCTATAACCCGTCATACCAACAATACATATGCATGCACTATAATGCAACTTATATTATAACAAATTAACATGTAATGATAGGCTCGGAAAATTACAAAATTAATTGATTCAAAAAAATTTAATAACAAGTAGGCAACACATGGATAACACATAAGTACACATAACTCGCAATCGAAATAAATCCGCAACCTATAGCGCTGAACTACTACCACAATGCCAAGGATCCCCTAGACTGCTCCCAATCCAAGGCAACCAAAAGCTTTGATACCAAACTGTCATACCCCAATTTTTAGAAAGCCAAATAATTAGCCTAGAACTGAATCTAGACTACTATTCGACTACCCAACTATCGGAGTGAACACCGCGAAGCCCATCCTATTAAAACTTTTTAATGAAAATAGATCCAATCTTAAAACACATGATTAAAACATTTATAAGAAATCTCCATTTCTTTTTAAAACAAAACCACCACATTTTCATTTAAAAAAAATACCTCACACGGTTTCAAAAATTCTAAAATTCATTTGATTAAAGCTAAATCAACTAAATCACTTGAATTGATAAACGGAAACTGAATGAACAGTTCTGATTCTCATTAATAATAAAAAAAATTTCATTTACAATTAAAGCTTTGAAGAATAACCTCTATTACAACCTCTAGTCAGAGTAACTACAATGGTCCCAATACCCAATATACAATAATTATAGCAATTATACAAACATGGCCCACATTGCCAGAAATAAACCAAGTACAACAAGAAAAGAAATTAAAACTCAAAAAAAAATAATAATACATCGTCAATCTCTTCACACAAACAGAAGCTCCAACGAAAATCTCCAAATACTAAACCTGCACAAATAAATTCGACTACGTTCCATATGGAAACGCCCCGAATGCATTACGCACCCGGGTCAATATATAAAATACTGGTATGGGTCAACCAAAAAATATGAAACGAGTCTTAGGGAACAGCGGTGTCCCATAAACTCCTATAAATACTCACAAATTAAAATATAACAAAAACACATTATACATTATCGTCACACGAGAAATAAGCAACACCATCACACAGAATCTCTATTGAGTTAGATCAGTAGTCCACACACATTTCAAGACAGAAGAGTAGTTAAATTCCTTGAATGTGGTGGCAATAGTCCCAAACTCGAATAATACTAACCAAATACTTACCAGTCAAATATCTATGGTGAGCCAGCCCTGGATTAAAGTTAGTGGGCCTACCATCCTACAAATCGAATGATCACAAGCTAGGTGAACAATTCTATATATAAACCGCCCATATTCTAACTTAAACGTCGCGTTCATTATTTCACGCTTATCAGTCTTATGAAATAATCCATTTTCATTATTTATTAGCATTAAATTTATCTTTGTGTTCATTAGGTTCACCACTTGGCCACCCTCCCTGATACAGCCCACACATATATCTCATGTGTGCCCGGACATACTGCCAACATCCACTTCAGTGTCAGTTTGGTTGGGTATCAACCATACCAGGTATATACAACGGAAGGTTGGTCAATATGCCTAGACGTCTATAAATTAAGCCGAGCATAAGGCTTAGGCCAGCTTGATCACGAAGCTACTGGCAAAAGGGTACACTCAGCAAGTCGAGCTACCAAATAAATATATCACACAACGGGGTGTGGTGAACAATAAAGGAATTATGTTGCAATTATGGTTTATCGTTCGTAATATCCCCATAATTGTGAATTTCATGTTTATCACATAGTTCCGTCTCATCATAGTCCAATCACATCTCTAACATTTAGATGCGTTCCAATTTATCACAATGTAGGATTTTTATCAATTTACCTATAACAATCGTTGCACAATATTTTATGATCAAATTACAAGATCACCAATATACTATTCAATGTATCTAGTTTACTTTTTATCAAAATTTCTACAACATACAACCAACTATTTCAGGTATAGTTACCTCAACCAAACATTCCATACTAGCATACACAAAGCACAGAGTAAGAAATTATATTCTCCAAATCATAAAATATTCAATTAGACAGTTGTTCACTGCTAATGTAATTGTCCATTTCTGGCCAAACGGTGAATCATGTAAAAAACCATTAGACTAAAAGTGTGCAGAATTGCGTTTTACATGCGACATGCAGGCAAAATTTTAAACAATCAATGTACGAATTATTGATAATTTTTCTCTCAAACAGATCCGAGCTCGTTTAAATAAATCCAAAAATCAACAAAATAAATCTCAAAATTTAAACCCAATGACAATGAATATACATATCTATACATACATCTATATATATACTCCAACATGATTTCATGGTTCCTCTTCCGATTTTCTCAACATAATCTATTTAGCAAAAAATTGTAATGAAAGCAAAATGAAACAAATGATTAACTCACCAATTTAGGACTTCAAGGTTGGATTATCACACAAAACAAAATTTTGGGGTTATTCTTTTCTTCTCTTGCTCTCTTCTTCTTCTTCTTCTTCTTCTCTCTCTCTCTCTCTCTCTCTCTCTCTCTCTCTCTCTCTCTCACACACACACACACACATGCCAGTTCTCTCTTTTTTTCTCTTTTTTTTTAAACCCTAGGGCATCTAATTAATATGTATAAATATATATGACGCATAGATTATAACACACAAATATACAAATGCAGGAAAACTCGTTTTTCTTATTGTGGGCTCTCAAAAAGGTTCTATAAGGGCCCGAAATACATTCCATGGTATAAAAATGAGTAGCCCAATGGGGTGTATATGACCCGGGTACTTAATTTAAATGTTAAAAACACAATTTAACACATTCACGGGCCTATAAGCACTACCCAAGATTAAACTTGTTATTCTACAAAAATTGTAACTCGGTCATACAATAATCTATCGTACGATTTAATTAAAGCTCGAAATCTCATGTCATAATAATAGTGAAACATTAGAAGAAAAAAAAACAGCCGGGGAAATATTACTGGTATTACTAACAATTTAAATATGCTTGCTAGCAATTAAATTACGTGGATCTCCAAAATTAAAATTTTAAATGTGTGTGTTACTAAGACACCCCCAACTAATATTTACTAACGACAACTAATTGAATAATTAGTCAAATCGCTTAGAAATTTTAGGGTTTTTAGAAGCGGCCTCACTTCCACATTTTCCTAGGTGAGTCTAATAAGGATACTCTTGGAGCTAGGCATCCCACTCCAAATGGAGTTGAGATCTCATTAAGAGTTATAAATAACTCAACCTTCTATCCTTCAAGATGCCATGCTTCGTAGGGATGGACTTGGAGTATTACCCTCATATATAGATATTAGCATGATTCCACTCATATCACTTCATGACTTGTTATTACCCTTTGAACCTATTTCTTGGGATCTCCAGTCTATAGGTCGGGTTACTATCACAAGTGACTCAACTATCTAAGGGCTTTAGTTTTATCCCTTTCGAGGTTTTACAAACCTTTTCTCGTGCTAGTCCTTTCGTCAAAGGATCAGCCAAGTTCTATCAGTAGCATAGTACTCCGACAACATAAGCTATATCTGGCCTAGTGCTATCAGTAGCATAACGGAGGCTACCAATGATGCTCGCATACTCAGTTTGTCTAACACTGTCACTAGTGTTCTTGAACAATTTTACACGAAGGTCATATGGTGTACAAGCTGGTTTATAGTTAAACTAATTGTATTTCTTTAGAATGTTCTCAATGTTTTGAGACTGATCTAAAGAAAGTTCCTTTTCGAACCTAGTAATATTAATTCCAATAATTACACTACCTTCTCCTAAATCTTTCATATTAAAATGGGCACATAAGAAAGATTTAACTTCATTAAAGACATGAATATTTGATCCAAAAATAAGTAAGTGTGTGCAAGTGTTGTTTCCAAATTTCTAATAAATACATTTGTCACTTTAATTTATTTTAAAGCCATTTGAGATGACTAAACTATCAAATTTATCATGCCATTGTTTAGGAGCTTGTTTCAAACCATAAAGAGATTTATTGAATTAATTTGCAAACTTTATTTTCTTGACAAAAAATAAAAAAACCTTCAGGTTGGTCCATTTAAATCTCTTCTTCTAATTCACCATTTAAAAAAGCTATTTTAATGTCTATTTGGTGTACTACTAAATCATAAATAGCAGCTAAAGCAAATAGTACACCAATAGAAGTAATTCTAGTGACAGGTGAAAAAGTATCAAAGAAATCAATTTTCTCTTTGTCTATAACCCTTAGCTACAAGATGTGTCTTATATTTTTCTATTGTGCCATCGGGTTTCAATTTCTTTTTAAGAATCCATTTGCAACCTATTGTCATACAACCAAGTGGAAGGTCTACTAGGCGCCAAGTCTTATTTGATTCCAATGATTCCATTTCATCATTTATAGCTTCTTGCCATAAATCAGCATCTATAGAATTCAAGGCTTCTTGGACGGTGTTAGGATCCTCCTCTAAGTTGTAAGTATAAAAGTCCGTCCCAATAGACAAAAACACCCCATTTCATCCGATCTTGTGATAGGCCTCTACTTGACATCCTTTTAATCAAATTAAAAAATAAGTGTGCCATCAACTAATACATATGCATAAATATACATTACAAAAGCATGTCTAAGGGATGTAAGATTGCTAACGATAAAATATCATTCACAAACCACATGTTTCGAGTAGCAAGCAAGATGATATGCAAAAAGGAACAAGAGAACTTACCCAGGATCTAGCTGCGAAATGGGAAACGTGCAATGCATACAAAAGTAGGAATCCTAATAAAAGGTCTCTAATCATGTACATACACATAAGGCAAATCCTAATTCTAAGATGTCGCGCATGGAGTTAAAAAATTAATAAAAATCAAGAAGTAAAATAAACTAAAGAGGAGTTTGAGAAATTATACATTAATAGCGTTACAAAACAAAGGGTTAGTCCACATACTTTAGATAAGATATAATATCGAATCCTAAAAAGCATTCCTAAACTTCTAGCTTAAATCTTTCAAGTATGAAAGATTTGACATAATCATGGATTCCTTCCAATTAGTTGGAAACACAACATATCTGTAGATATACGGGTCTCAACTAGGAACCAATGTAATGTCCATATAGAGATGACATAGTCCCAATATGATCACAAGGAACTCACAATTAGGTTCAATCAAAAGCAATTTAATCCTAACACAAAATGAATCCTAATTACAAGTATCAACCTACATGGATGAATGCATATGGATACATGAACGTGAGCAAGAGTCAGTTATGAACTATTCGTTGATTAGATCACTTAGCCTCTGGATTTAAGTTTAATTAATCATTATAAAAAGATGGTTTAAGCCCTAGGTCATAGAAAAGTCATTTAGATCATTATTTACAAAGTTTATTAAACCTGTGACAGAATTTCAGAAATTACAGAGAGCAGACCAGACTTTGAAAATAGGAAAAACATAGATCCTGTGGTTTGATTTCAATGATTTGTGGACATAATATACCTCTATGAGTCTAGTTTCTAACCCAAAAATAAAATAAAAAATCAAATGGTTCAATCTCTAGGAATTGGGCAAAAACCTGAAAGCACTCAGAAATTTACAACTCTCTGTCCAGAAATTTTTGTGTGATTTTCTAAAAATAGCAAATAAATCCAAATGACTCTAATCTTGTTAGTCGATCTTATTAACACATTAAACAACATGAAAAAAATTATTTAAAGTTAAGAATGCTTGATTAAGGCTCTGATTTACTTGTTCCAAGGAGGTGTTCCTGTTCTAAATTCTGAACAGATTATGATTGTTCCACAAAACTCATGACCAAATCATCTTAAACATGAAATCTCATCAAAACAAAAATTGTAGTGGTAGATCTTTGTGTTAATAATACTCTCCAATTGGTTACATTCAATTCTAATGGACCATTATTCAATTAAAAATCCTTGATCAAAAGTGGTTTATGAATTCACTGCACCATTGTTGAGTTTCATTTTGTTAATTCTATCAATCAAACCCAAGTGGTTGACTCATCCTAAGACTATTTCTCCTTCCCATTGATGGTTATTGGAGATAAAAGGACTAATCCATGTGAGTCTCAATGAAATATGGAAGGAATTTCATAAGACTTTCAACTAAAAGACCAAAGTCATGAACTAAGACTTGGATCTACTAATTATACATTGACATGATTATTCTCATTTGAATCACAAGTTCATAGAGAACCTAAAAAAAAGCAACTCTAGTGAATCAAATGAGATATTGAGCATCTCATAAATCCCAACAGGTGAACATGACAAGAGAAAAGAAAAATCAAAGTTCAAATGATATCCAAGTTAATTTTGTTTTATGGTTTATTTAATCTTAAACCCAAGGCTACTTTGATCCAAATCAACAAAATGGGAGTTTAATCACAATATTAGTGGTGTGTGGTGGGAAGAGAGTTTTTAAAAATGTGTAAAAGATCCTAAGGAATTCTACATATTGTGATTGAACTCAAACTAAGGACTAGTTAATGTTAGAGGTTACCTCCAATTACTCTCAACTTCTTTGTAGTTTTAGTTCTTCTAATGGTTGTCCAAGCACTTCTTCCCAATCTTACAACTCCTTAATTTTCTTAATTTTTCCTACGGTTCTCCTAATTGTCTTCTAGGAAAGAGATTCTAGATTCTAGATTCAAGCCTAAAAATTGAGATCCCTTATAATGAGGACATACATCCCTTTATACAGGCAAATTCCAAAGGGTTATTTTGGTAATTTCAAGGGTAAAACCCTAATCCCAGATGTACCTTTGAAGGTACAAAGCGTACTATACTACAACAGACTGCTAAAATGCCACAGTCAGTGGAGTTATCTGTAGCACTCAGTGAGGGCCGGAACGGCACTCACTGATCACCGACGAAACACTCACTAAATGCCGATGCGGCACTCAGTGAATGCCTCAGACAACTCCATGGACAGCCCTTTTTTTTTTTTGCGACATTTAAAGATTTTTGTGGCATACAGTGATTATCGTAGCAGTTCTCACTGACTGCCGATAATGCAATCTGTGAATGCCGTTGCGGCATCGCGTGACTGCCGTGGACCTACTTGTGTCTTGTTTTTTCATCCTTTTCATGTTCTTTCTTTTCCTCTACTCTTTTTCATTTTCTTTGAAATTGAAGAGCCTTTTGAAGAGCTTGAGTCACCTTTGGAAACCCTAGATTTGTCGAACATTGTCATCATCGGCCTTGGAGGTAACACTCCCCTAAATTGAATAGCTGGTCAAAATTAGGGTTTCTATAGATGATCTCAAGGGGGTATCCTATCTAGCACTATTCAACGAGGCATCTTATTATGGAAGATTCAACATGGGGTGTCCTATCATGGATGATTCAACGTGGTGTCCTGTCGCGAACTAAGAAATATGCCTCATTCTTGAGGACTTCAACAATAACATTACCTCAATTTAGAGGACTTTACGATGGGTTTGCCTCATCTTGAGGACTTCAAGATGTGTTTGCCTCATCTTAAGGACTTTACAGCATCTCTGTGCATAGCTCTCCGAGCTAGGTGGAGACAAGGAGGTCTCTAGAGCCACTTAAGGCAAACTAGACCTAAAATACGCAATGATAAGCCATAATTATAGGCAAACATCATGAGCATTGCAACAATAATAGCGGGTTTGCCTCATCTTGTAGGCTTTATGATATCTCCGTGCGTAGCTCTTCGAGCTTAGCGAGGAGGGCAACTCTATTGGGAATAAATTTATGGACGCTTTTAAGGTAAACCATGGATATGATGCAATGCAATGTAACTCATCTAGAGAAAATGTACTCATAGAGTTGTTAAGGCAGACTAGGAGCACTATGCATGATTCAAAACATTACTCAATTCGACTGGTGCAATAATGCGGGAGATTCTTCCAATGCAATGTAATCCAAATGGAGTTTAATGTTCTACTGGGGAACAAATGCGAAATTACTCTACTAGCGAAAATGATACTTCTGGAGCCATCAAGGCTAACCAGGAGCACTATACAAGACTCAAAACTTGCTTGAAGGGAAGAATACGACATTACGGGACTTCTAGCAACTAATGCAATGCATTGCTACACGAGACTAATTATTCTAATAGGGATTGATATGCATGCAATTGATATTCTATAAACATTTTCAAGCACTCAGCATCATGAAAAATCAATCAAAAATGCATCAAAAGGGTCAAAAGAGAGCCAAGATCTTGTCCGGGGACCAAACGGGGCGTCATAGGGGTAAGTGCAACAAACTGGAAAGTTTTTTTGAACGGGCCAAGTTAAGGCACACTAGAAAATTATTTTGAATGGGCCGAGCTAAGGCACACTAGAACATCATTTGAGTGGGCCGGGCTAAGGCACGCTAGAAAATCATTTAAGTGGACCGAGTTAAGACATGCTAGAAAATCCTTTGAGTGGGCTGAGTTAAGGCACGCTAGAAAATCATTATATTGGGCTAGGTTAAGGCACACAAGAAAATCATTAGATTAGGCTGGGTTAAGGCACATAAGAAAATCATTTGAATGGGCCGAGTTAAGGCACGCTAGGAAAATCATTTTGAGTGAGTCCAGTTAGGGCACGCTAGGAAAAATCATTCTGAGTGGGCTGAGTTAAGGCACTCTAGAAAATCATTTAATTAGACCGGGTTAAGCTACACAAGAAATTCATTTAGAGTGGACCGGGTTAAGGCACGCAAGGAAATTATTTTTATTAGGCCGAGTTAAGGCTCGCTAATCTTAAATCTAAACACATCTTCACTCAATTCTAATGGAATGTTGGGGCCACCCGCTCAACCATAAATGCATTGCAGAGCCCGTAAGGACGAACTACGAAACTGAACTAAATTATGCAAGAAACATCATCATGCTCTATGGGGGATACCCGTTCAACTATCAAAACCATGTAGAGCCACTAACGGTGAACTACTCTTAAGAAGAAACATTGTGTAGCCATTAAGGATGAACCACGTATGCATTGCATAATCATTACTACAGATATAAATGAATGCCCTTTAAATCATCGAGGGTTAAATTTATGAAATCTGAGAGACGTGTAATTGCCCCTAGTTTAGACTTTCATGCTTGGTGATGAAATAATGCTGTGAAAACGGCTCATTTTAGAAGATCACGCAGATGCTCATAGACATCATTAGTTGCTTTTTACCTTTCAAAAACAATTTCTCATTCTATTGCTCATGATGCACCCACAATGTTTACGACACTACAACTCAAACTCGAATTTAAAACTTATCTAGAGACACAAATCATACATCTTTTTTTTGACACAATGTCTTATGAGGAGTAATGTACCTTGCACATGATCTGGATTATCATTTAATATTCTCCCAATTTCTTGAGGTGAGACTTCATGCTTAAATTCAAGGATTGAAAATTTTCCCTAATCATGTAATCAATTCATTAGTCTCTCTGCATTACAACTTTCAAAGTTTCCTTTCTAATAAAAAAAAATGATGCTATTCTGTCCAAACTCACATGAAGGCATTACCTCAAAATAACATTGCACCTTGTTTATGGCAAGGGACTTGGATATGGCTTGCCTCTTGTGTCTACAAAGGGTTGGGATTGGCTGAACAAGATTGGCAGAAGAGGATTGCCCCTTGTATATGACAATGGGTTGGACTTGATCGGATAGAACGGGTGGTAGAGGGCCTTGCCCTTTGCATGTAAATCAATAAACGATGAATTCTTTCCGTAACCAAACTAAACCTATAGAGTGAAGGGCTTTTCCCTTATATACGATTGGCATGAATTTTGGGATAAGGGCTTGCCCCTTGTAGGGAAAGCAAAGTGCATAGGCTAGTTTGAAATCCAAGGATACTAATTTGTCACATACATGACTTTAAAGTCCATAATGGGGCTTGCCCCTAGTATAAGTGCAAAGCAAGCACACAAGATTCAAGAGAGGCCTTTGCCCCTAGTACGAAGGGCATATGGTCTTAGGTTAATTGCTGAGACTGAACCTTATGGGAGGTTACCTATGTATCCCCTAGTGGGAATTTGGTCAAATGATATTAGAATTGAGATGTGGAGTTTCAATAATGGCAAGATAAAAAACGTTGGGGTTTAACACACGTAAGACCGAACCTTTTGAGAGGTTGCCTATGTATCCCCTAGCATGAATTAGCTCAAACGTAGTTCCGAGCAAGAACATGGCTTGGTTCTAATCAATTCATGATTCTAGAGATGAGACTTAAGCATGAGCGAGACTGAACCTTTTGGGAGGTTGCCTATCTATCCCCTAATGGGAATCAGGTCAAACATAGTTCAATTATGACATAAAACTTTTGATCCTAGGTATAGCCACCTTTTAAGTTTTGGTCAAGCTAATGAATTTCAAGCTCAATCACATCTAGATTCATAGGGAATGGATTTTCTAAACAATTATTTGACAGTGTGAAATTTGAGCTGACTCAGTTTGAATTTTAATGCTAAGGTCAAAACTGGTGCTCAAAGCTTTTAATAATTAGGTCCATCTAGAAAGCACAAGTCTAATCATGGTATAACACCTTCACCCTTTTCTTTTCTTTTTTCTTTTGCCCTAACTTTTGTCTAGGTGCCATTTCAGGTTTTCAAAAATGGGCTTTATTTGGTTTTTTTTTTTTTGGTTCAACCATGTGAGTTTCTTCTTCATACCTCTCTACTGATCAATGTCTGCATCATCTTACCATGGTCATCTTCCAAGAATATGGCACATTCTTCACTTTGTGTAATCCCATGGTTCTTCATTTTCTTCCCTCCTTTTCACGTTCGATCTTTGCACTCTCCTACACTTTTTCTCTTTTCTATTTCTTTTCTTTCTCTCTTCTTTTCTCTATTTATCCCTCTTGTATCCTCCCTAATTAAGATGCATTCTGCTATTCTTCGAGTCCACAGGCTTGGGAAAGCAAGTATTGACACGCTTATTTCTTCCTCATTGTATTGATAGCTTTCGACGTCTAAGAAGTTTTCCCTCATGGATGGATTTTTATTTTATTTTAATTTTGTTTGTTTCTTTTAGGCAAAGGCATTATACTACATGATCTCCATAGCTTTGAATAAATCTCACTCCTTCATCAAGGCACAAAATTTCATTCTCATTAACTAAATATGGGATCGGACACAGGTATTGATCGGCGACGAATAGTTGCCGTTTATAGTCCTAAAAATACGCTTTGTTAGCTCATTTCATGTAGTTATTAAGTGATTTTTAATAAGTATTCTATATTTTGTAGGTTTTGGAGCTTTAATATGAAAATGCACAAAAAACCAATGATTAGTGGCTTTGGAAGTCATTCTGGGCTCAAACGGTGATTCCGATGAAAGCTGAATGCAGTAGAAGTCTCGGAAAATTGCATTTTTGACAAAGAATACTTTAGATTTGAGAAATTTCTCCAGAGATATAAAATGTAGATCTTTGAGTTACGGACGCGTGGCTTCAAACGGCGAGTCAATCCGAGTTCCGAGCAAAAAGTTATCGCAATTCTACGAAAGTCGCGCAGTGCAGCGAAAAGGACCTCGCGCGAGCGGGCCGCGCGAGCGACTTATGAAAAAACCAAAAACACGTATTTTATTAAATTAAAGTGCCCAGCGAAGGTGGTTTGTGTATATGACGTCCAGATTACAAAATATAGCAGTTTTAGTGCGATTTGGCTTAGGAAAGCTTCCTAAATCCTTCCAAACTCTATATAAATCCTATTCTAAATCAAATTTGTGGTTACACATCATTACAAAACATTATACACAGCCATATACACATATACTTTCAGCCATTGAAGAGAGAAAAGAAAGGAGAAGAAGAAGAAGACCAAGGATTCCCATGGCCTCCTCCATCAACCTCTTGCCAATCATCAATTCTATGGCCAACTAAACCTAGATCTAGGGTTTCAATGAAACCCTAGCCAAGTAATAGGGTTTTATTTATGTTTTTATTTTAGTTTTATTATGTATGGATGACAGTCACATGTTTAGAGGATTTTTATAAATAAATCGTGCTTCTATTGATTAAATCATTGCTTTCAAAGTTTATTCTTGTCTTAGATCTATTTTGACTGTGATGTGCTCAATGATCTATGCTTGCTGTGCTTGTTTAGATTATTTACATGTGATGGTCCTTTATTGATTTGTGCTATCAAGTATCCGAATAATCCATGCCTAGATTAGACGAATTATGTCACAATCCTAGTTTAGTGTGGGATAATTCGTGCTAACCGAAGATGGAATATGTTGGTGCTTGAACCATGATTATTTTCTTGACGGAGGAATTGGGCTTGTAGCCACAATTCCCCATAATCATCCAACTTAGTAAGCTAATTGAATGCATAAATATTCCTATTATGAAGCTAGTGGTGGAGTTGTAATCCTAGGTTCCCTTTACATATTTACAAAAACACTTTTAATTGCTTTCGTAGTTTAGATTTATTTTTATTTTTATTGTTATTAGTTTAATTAAAATCAAATCAAAATCCGTTTTCATAATTAACTAAAGTTAGGTTTTAAAATTAAGTCGCTGTAGTTAACCAATCCCTGTGGGTTCGACCTTTGCTTTCACACTACAAATCTTTTGAAAAGTAAAGAACACTTTTTATATCTTGATATTGACAACATCAATTTTTGGCGCCGTTGCCGGGGATTGCATTACTAGCCATTTAGTTTTATAATCTTAATTTAGTTAATTCGTAAATATTAGGTTAATTTTTATTTTATTTATTTATTATTTTATTTATTGTCTATTTTCCGCTTTGTTTTTAGTTACTAACTTGTTCTTTTATTTTGTAGTCAACGTTTCCGAGTGGACCAGCTAATTACATCAAAGGAGCTTACGCAAATAAAAATATAAATAAAATAAAATAAATTGCTTCTTGTGAAACTCGCTTTAAACCACTGTAAGTCAGGGCGCTGTGACGCACTATTTGCATTAGTTTAGGGTGAATTGCACTGCATTAGCTAGGAAACCCGGGGCGCTGGGCTTGACGCGGTCATTGCATTACAGGATAATTTGCATGCATCATAGTAGTTGTGTGCCTGTTGCCCTATTTGCGTGATTGCTATTTGTTTCTTTTGTTTAGTTAGTCATTTTAGTTTCTTTTCCTTTGTTTTAGTTTATGTTAGGTACACGTTCAAATAAACCGGAATTACAACCTTTCGACTCTGAACTTGAACGCACCCTAAGAGTTAATAAGTCTTCAAACTTAACTTCTAGAGTTAGGTTTTTAATAGACGATTTGACACCGAAACCAACGTCTTTATTTGAGTCCGAAATACGTAGTACTCTTACAAGACTAAAGAAACCACGCTTTAATAACATAGAACCAATTAAAATGGCAGACATTGGAAATAATAACGAAAACAACCAAAATAACGACGGTGCTAATATGAATAACCTTAATATACCACCACCTCCTCCACTTATAAACTATTTTATTCCTACGACGTATACGCCACAAGCCGGTATCGAATTACCGGAGGCGACAGCATCTCACTTTGAGATAAAGTCGTCTACCATCTCGCTACTTCCATCTTTCCATGGCCGTCTAAATGAAGACCCTTACCAACACTTAGGAGATTTTCAGGGTATATGCTCTACTTTGAAAATACAAAACCTAAATAATGATGAATTAAAATTGCGGCTCTTCCCATTCTCCTTAAGAGACAAAGCGAAGTATTGGCTTCAATCACTTGAGCCAAACACAATAAAAACATGGGAAGCCTTACACACCGCCTTTTTACAAAAAAATTTCCCTATTATGCGTACAAATAAAATAAGAAAAGATATAACTAATTTTGTGATGCAAGATGGGGAGACTCTTTATGACACTTGGGAACAATTTAAAGAATTGTTACGCTCATGCCCACATCATCAGGTTCCCAAGTGGCAATTGGTTCAAGTCTTCTACGAGGGGCTTATTCCCTCTGTTAGGAATACCGTCGATGCCGTTTGTGCGGGAACTTTCCTACACAAAAGCGCCGACGAGGCCTGGAAAATATTTGAAACTTTAAGCGAGAATTCGATGCATCAGGCTGTATCAGTACGTTCTGAGGGATACCTTCAACCTAAGCGAGAGGTGACAGTTGAGTCAAGTCAGTCAATGCAAATACAAGAATTAAATAGAAAACTTGACCGACTGATGCAAATGAACAAAACGTCTAATCCACCCTCTTCAGAAGTATGTGCATTATGTTCCGAACCGTCCCATAATATCTTTGCATGTCCTTCTGCATCTCAATATCCGGAATTTGTGGAGCAACACTTAAATGCTATGCAACAATTCCCACAAAATAATTATACTCCTAGGTTGAACAATTTTCCTAATACTTATCGACCCCAATATCAACAAAATCAATACCAACACCCACCTCCTAACCCTAATCCTCCAAGGACTAACGCTTTTGAGGAGACGGTGTTGGCTTCCCTTAAGAATATTGAAACTCAAGTCCACGCACAAGCACAAATAGTGCACTCTCATACACAATCCATTGCGAAGCTTGAGTCTCAAATGGGACAACTAGCTACTGCGGTGAGTCGTAGAAACGAGGGGAAGTTGCTTGCGCAAACTGTTCAAAACCCTAAGGGACAATACGAAAAGGAGGGGTCGAGTGAGAGCGTGAACGCTGTTTCGACTAGGACGACTAGTAGAGAAGAGGAAGTTGCTGAAATTCCGAAAAATGAGTGAAAGAAATATAAATAATAACTCGAATAAGGAGGGTGAGGAAACGAATAGGAATAAGAAAGATAAAGAGCCGGTCCCAACGAATTATATTCCGAGAATGCCATATCCACCAAACGTTGAGGGACCGTCAAATTTGTCTAAGAAAGGGTCAAAAATGGAAGATGTACTCGAGGTATTCAAACAAGTAAAAATTAATATTCCATTCCTCGATGCTATTAAACAAATTCCCGCTTACGCTAAATGTTTAAAAGACCTGTGCACTCAAAATCAAAAAATACGGAGTCATACTCCGAAAAAGGTCTTCCTCACTGAAAAAGTAAGTTCTATTTTTCAAAATGCACCTCCGAAGTATAAGGATCCTGGTACGCCAACTATTTCATGTGTCATAGGTGACACGGTCATTCATAGGGCTCTCCTTGACTTAGGAGCTAGTGTTAATCTTTTACCCTACCACGTCTATAAACAACTAGGACTGGGTGAACTTAAGCCCACGGCCGCTACCATACAATTAGCGGATCGTTCCATTAAAGTGCCTAGAGGAATCATCGAGGATGTCTTAGTTAAAGTTGATCAATATTTTTATCCTGTCGATTTTATGGTCCTTGACACTGAACCTGTCCTAGACGCTAGGAAGCACACCCCTGTTATTCTTGGTCGTCCATTCTTAGCCACCGCTAATGCGCGTGTCAATTGTCGCACGGGGGTGATGAAGGTGTCATTCGGGAATTTGAACTTAAAATTAAACGTGTTTAATGCTGTCGATCAACCTCCCAAAGACGATGATTATCTACGTATGGAGGGTAGTGAGGTTATACGGAATACTGAACTTACTAATGAATTGAACATGAGTGAGAAGAATAATATAATTCGTAATGAGCGGATGAACTTAAATAATCTGGACCCTAACGATGAATTTACTCGGAAGGTGAGAAATCGATGTGAACATGAGCAAGATGAACCGTTAAATGAATTGACTCATAGTGATGTTATTTCTACTTTCCACCGGAGTCTCCCTGAAATCCTTAGAGGTATAAAGTCCGATTTTCAGCCTCCATAAAATCTTGAGCTAGAACGGTCTAGCTAAAGACGTAAAAGATAGCGCTTCTTGGGAGGCAACTCAAGCTTTATTCAGTCTGTTTCTCTTATTTTTGGTCGTTTTTGGGTCTTGTTGAGTCAGTTGTGCTCTTTCTGAACAGGTTTGGGGGTCAGAGTAATTTTATTTTTGCTTAATATACATAAAACAAGTGAGCCACGAGAAATACCCTTCTCGCGCGCGCGACTCGCTCGCGCGAGACTATGCCTTAGTGAAATTTTTGGTTATTATTTTTATGAGCTCTCGGGTTCTCCTCGCGCCTTGTTTCGCGCGCGCGAGGTATCTCGCTCGAGCGACTAACTTCAAAAAAAAAAATTAATAATAAAATAAAAATAAATAAATAAATAAATAAAAATTTAGGATTCGCGCGCGCGACGGCCGCTAGCGCGGATCGCGCGCGCGATCCCCCATTTTCCTATTTTTTGCTTTGTTTTCTATATCCTTCTCCCCACCTGTTCAAATAGTTTTTATTTTTTCTGTTTCTGTTTCTTAGGTACTTTTAGATCAAGTCATGTATTGTTTCATTATTCTAGTTATGTTTTATTTTCTTTTTTAGTTGATTATCTTTTTGTTTTCGTAATTTCTTTAAGTCTTATAGTTTATTTAGTTTAGTTTAGCTTAGTTATAATTCTTTTAGCTGCTTTTATTATTTTGTTTTTTTTTTCTTTTTTCAAGAAGTAACAGGTAACATTGAACTTTATCGCCATATTCCTTTGTGTTCACCTGTTTTATGCTTGTCAAGATTGAGGTATTATCGTTCTTTCCTTACGTACTTTCCTTTCTTTCATTTTATTGTTTCATTAGGGACAATGAAAGGTTTAGGCTTGGGGATATGCACACGCATGCATATTATACTGCAATTTTTCACAATTTTTTAAAATTTTTCGATTCTTGTGCTTAAATAAACAATATTACCTACGGTTTTGCAATCTCTAGTCGATTCTTCTTGTTATGTAACTTGGATTGTTATAGAATGATGAGCAAGAGAAGATGTAATTAAACATTTGCTAAAGTCATGATGTAATGTTTTAGGTCATGTATCGTTCGAATCGTAGTTTTATATCATAGATTTGCACACAAAACTTATGCACTGCACGTAGTCATTTGAATACATGTTTGATGTGAACTATAATATGATTCGGATTTCTAGATAACACACGGTGGAGACTAAGCCTTCTGAGCTTTTGAGCCTATCTTTTCTTTTTAGAGGGTTATAATACATCTTGTGTTTGTCGAATTTCATTGAAATAGCGCATTAACTTGTTGTTTAGTCTCATTATTCTTATTTTGGTTGATAGTCAAGTTAAAATATTTGTTACCATGCTAAATAATCTTCCGTCGTAAATGTTGAAGAACCATATAACCCTAGAACATGATTTTAGGCCTTCTTTGTTTTCTACCCTTTTGACTTTTGTCCTATCCAGATAAATGATAAATTTTCTTAGTTCTCCCTTTGAGCCATTAAAATGCCATTTTTCTTTAATTACCATTATCCTATTTTTGCTCCAACTTGACAAACTTGGAGTTCACCACTGAGAGATTTGTCAACTGTTAGTGGTGATAAGGCGATGTATTGATTAAGAAAAAGAAGAAAGCAAGATGATGTTTGGGGTAGTTGCTATGGTATTCAATGAATATTTGTTTCAAGAAGCAACGAGAAGGAAAGAAAAAAGATAAGGATTGAAAAAAAAAAGAGTTGAAAGTAGAAAGAAGAAGGAGAAAAGAATAAAAAGAAGAAATATGAAAAAGAAGAGAATGCAAAGATGAAAGTTGGTAGAAGAGATGAATGAAAGAAATCGAACATGCCTTACAATGCCATTCTGAAAACTACCTAATGAATCATTTCTATCCTTTTTCATTACCTGAGCCACATTACAACCTTTAAAAAGTCCTAATTGATCCTAGAAAACATGGTTTTGATATGTAAACGATGGGAGGGGGATTAAAACATGGTAATGAGTAATTTTTCTTGATTATTGGCATCTTATCCATGAGACTACTGTTCTTTCATGTCATGCGTCTTTTTCGAGTCATATGTGAGCATTTCTCGTTTTGAAAACATATTTCCTTTACTCACATATTTTAGAAAAATTACACCTGTTTCTGAGTGTTTCATTTGAGAGTGTAATTGACATTGTGAGATTCGTAGTCGAGACATAGTTAAATAGTTATCTGAAATATATTCCATGTTCATGACATGCGCGTGATCCATTTGACTACCATATCACACACGTGCAATTTTATGAGAAACTCTATTGATTTATACGATGCATGTGCTTGAGATTGTTTTTCATGACGTAGGTAGACGTTTGATTCTGTTTCTTCTTATTCGTTATTCTATTTCAAATCTTTATTCTATGATAAGGAGTATTGATTGTTTTGTTTTTCATTTTTAATAAAAAATTTTAAATTTATAAGTTAATAAAGATGGTTGTGGGTGACTTGTTGACGAGAACCCTCACGAGACTTCACTCGTCCTACTAGGGACACCTAGGGGTTTAAAAGGCTTGTTGCATATGCTAAAAGCAATCGCGTTGCCTGCGACAGTGAGTTAGGTTTTTTAAGTATAGTAGCATTTAGTTTTATGTTTTTCTTTGCTCGAGGACTAGCAAAGAGTAGGTTTGGGGGTGTGATCGGCGACGAATAGTTGCCATTTATAGTCCTAAAAATACGCTTTGTTAGCTCATTTCATGTAGTTATTAAGTGATTTTTAATAAGTATTCTATATTTTGTAGGTTTTGGAGCTTTAATATGAAAATGCACAAAAATCCAATGATTAGTGGCTTTGGAAGTCATTCTGGGCTCAAACGGTGATTCCGATGAAAGCTGAATGCAGTAGAAGTCTCGGAAAATTGCATTTTTGACAAAGCATACTTTAGATTTGAGAAATTTCTCCAGAGATATAAAATGTAGATCTTTGAGTTTCGGACGCGTGGCTTCAAACGGCGAGTCAATCCGAGTTTCGAGCAAAAAGTTATCGCAATTCTACGAAAGTCGCGCAGTGCAGCGAAAAGGACCTCGCGCGAGCGGGCCGCGCGAGCGACCTATGAAAAAACCAAAAACACGTATTTTATTGAATTAAAGTGCCCAGCGAAGGTGGTTTGTGTATATGACGTCCAGATTACAAAATATAGCAGTTTTAGTGCGATTTGGCTTAGGAAAGCTTCCTAAATCCTTCCAAACTCTATATAAATCCTATTCTAAATCAAATTTGTGGTTACACATCATTACAAAACATTATACACAGCCATATACACATATACTTTCAGCCATTGAAGAGAGAAAAGAAAGGAGAAGAAGAAGAAGACCAAGGATTCCCATGGCCTCCTCCATCAACCTCTTGCCAATCATCAATTCTATGGCCAACTAAACCTAGATCTAGGGTTTCAATGAAACCCTAGCCAAGTAATAGGGTTTTATTTATGTTTTTATTTTAGTTTTATTATGTATGGATGACAGTCACATGTTTAGAGGATTTTTATAAATAAATCGTGCTTCTATTGATTAAATCATTGCTTTCAAAGTTTATTCTTGTCTTAGATCTATTTTGACTGTGATGTGCTCAATGATCTATGCTTGCTGTGCTTGTTTAGATTATTTACATGTGATGGTCCTTTATTGATTTGTGCTATCAAGTATCCGAATAATCCATGCCTAGATTAGACGAATTATGTCACAATCCTAGTTTAGTGTGGGATAATTCGTGCTAACCGAAGATGGAATATGTTGGTGCTTGAACCATGATTATTTTCTTGACGGAGGAATTGGGCTTGTAGCCACAATTCCCCATAATCATCCAACTTAGTAAGCTAATTGAATGCATAAATATTCCTATTATGAAGCTAGTGGTGGAGTTGTAATCCTAGGTTCCCTTTACATATTTACAAAAACACTTTTAATTGCTTTCGTAGTTTAGATTTATTTTTATTGTTATTAGTTTAATTAAAATCAAATCAAAATCCGTTTTCATAATTAACTAAAGTTAGGTTTTAAAATTAAGTCGCTGTAGTTAACCAATCCCTGTGGGTTCGACCTTTGCTTTCACACTACAAATCTTTTGAAAAGTAAAGAACACTTTTTATATCTTGATATTGACAACATCAGGTATCAAAGAGAAATGAATGGGGTTGGGATTCATTCTAAGTATGTCTTTTAGAGTGTAGACAAAATCCTTTTTCAATTCTTTGAATAGAGCGACAACTTTTGGCTTTCATTTGGAGTTTAGCAAAGATCTAATTTAAGCACATTTAGGATTTTTCTCAATACTCGAGTTCATATGTGAAGTCTCTTCTATGATTTCTTGGGTGATTCATTTTTTCTTTTTCATTTGGTAATCATTATAATGCAGTCCACACACTTATAATTTGGCATAATAGAATTAATAAAGATGAAAATCTTTTTATTGATTACAAGAAGAAACTAATACATCACTAGACTCTTTTTTCTTTCTTCAAACTTGAATAAGGCATTTAACGATGGTGGTTAAGGTCATGCCAAGCATGGTAAAGGTCCTACGGTCATTGCTTCAGGATGATGTTGAGTTTTGGTCAATATCTTGGTGGAGGGCATTGATATCGGGTGTGGCATGATTGGTAAAGTGGTTTTCTCCCGTAGGTTTCCTCCTTAGGTTGTTCTCTTCCTTCTTGATTTTCCCATCCCTCAGTGCATCCTTTATCATTGTCCCTATATCGAACAACTCCTCAAAGGTAGTGATTGGAATGAAGCTGTGCTTATGGTATGAGGTTGCATGTTCTTTATGATCATGTAAGCCTGTTCCTTCTCGGTGGGTCTATTTACCGTTTCGACAGCCGTCTTATTCCAACAGGTCAATAATGTGGCAAAGGACTCCTGATCGTCTTGCCTAGTGGTCTCAATATCCTTAATAGTAGTGTCGAGTTCGGTGTTGTAGGCATACAATTTCACAAACTCGGTAACAATACCTTCCCACATGTGGGTCTTAGATGATTCAAGAGGTAGGAACCATTACAAGGCTCCTCTAGATAGATAACGGGAGAACAATTGGGCTAAGTGGTCATTCCCTAACCCATTAGGTCTCAAGGTAGTGACATACATCTTCAAGTGGCTCTTAAGATTCCCGATCCCATCAAATTCTCTAGGTCTGGCATTTTGAATTTCTTGAGCAGTTTGGTCTTTGAAGGCTTAAAGAAGCCCTCAAGGTCTAGCAGGTAGTCAGCAACACCTCGGGATTTCCTTACCACGCTCTCTATGCGGTCCAACTTATCCCTCATTATCTTTCTAGAATCTCCATGTACACCATCACCGAACCATTTCTCCTCCTTGACAGGATTTGGATTAATGGGGTTCTTGGGTGCAATAGGCAGAGGTGGAAGCAGAAGTGGTGGCATGGGTGGATCAACAGCAGGTAGGCCTTGCGGATTCACGGTAGTCTACCCCAAACAGTTTATGACAAGTTATAACTATTGCCCCTAATGGGCAAGGTATCCTCTAACTGTTCCATTCTCTATTGTTCATTGACCATAGATATCACAGTACTAGTAGCTCGGACTAATCTTGTTGAACCAGGTGGACGAACCCAAGAAGATGTGCTTACAGTTTTCTTTCGGAGCTATGTTCACTTGTCTCTCGACAATTTCAAATTAGAAATGTCATTTAAACCCATAATGATGTTGCCCCCTTTTGGGTCTAAAAATATTTTCTTTCTATTTATTTTTTCAACTTTTTCGTATGACATGCATGATATGCAATGCAAAATAACGACTTTCTTCCTATTCAAATAGCCATATAAGTCATAATCGCGTCATCAAGAATCCCTTCCTATCCCAGGGCCAACATAATTAATGTCACCCTAGTAACTCCATGCTTGGAATTTCACGTAAGATAGGGTTTATGAGAGCCTAGATCTAATTTGGGGTTACTCTAGCGAATAAGACACAAATAAGGTTATGATTCATCATCCTACAGGCTCGCGGCACATATGCAGTATAGCGCATAAGCATGCCATTCCTGTGTCATATGGCTAGCATTTTACATGGATAGAATGCTTTGAGTTTTAGGCAGGGCTATGTATCACGTGTCGTATAGGCTTTCTTATCATTTTAAGTAATCCTGGAGAGCATATAAAGCATGTGTGCTTACATTGTCATACTAGGTCAAGCCCTAAAGGACTGGATCTATGGCTACCATATGTATCAAGGTGGATAGAGTCAATAAGTGTCCCCCAGCGAGCATCCTATATACCCCCCATTACAGGGGTTGTTGTGGTATGTAGACAACTTTTTATATCGTTAGGTACATGCTAGGGCAGGGAAGTTATCTGCGGGGGGTTCTGATAGGCTATAGGCCCCTGGCTTTGGTCCTCCAAGCTTCTTAAAACTAATACATGTGCGATCCTCATAATATAAAGTCAAAGAACCTTGAAAGTTTTGGAGTCTATCCCTATTAGTTCAGTCCCTTGTAGAGTCACCAATTGTGGGTACCCCGAACCAAGCTTAGGACCTAGAAAGATTAGGCCCGTTTGATTGATCCCATCACAAATATCATGTCAATAACCACGAGTGAGGTTCACCACCCTTCATTAGCCTTTATCCGATCTGACCAATTTGGATTACTCGTATTAGGATTACATGGGGCTTTTTATCCAACCCGAGGAAACAATCAATGCCTATGATCCTTGTCCAATGCTACATGAGTGGGTTATCCATGTTTATATACCACGAGGCTAAATCCGGAGAGATCCTCACTAATAGAGTCACCACTTGGTTTGATAAAGGAAATAAAAAAAAAAACTAAGTCTATCAAGTCCAATGGATAGAGAACACCGCCCTGTCGTCACCAAAGAACTTGATTCGGGGGTTAAGGTATGAGAGAGAAAGAAACTAGATCGTGCTAAAACACCCCTTCTCCATCGTGAGATGGGCCTCTACTCTAGTTTTCAAGGTGATTGACTAGACATTATATGGATCATTTCATTTATTTCTAATGCAATCCTAATCTAAGTTGTAAATAGCTAATAAAAGAAAATAGTGCAAGAAACTATGCAATTACATGCAATGCAAGTGCTAAAACAGTAATTTGGGGACAAAACATATTACTACGCTCCCCTATGCATGAGAAAGAAAATCAAATTGAATTAAACGTGAAAATCACACTCAAAACCCTAGAAAAACCTGATATCTATCCATAAGTAATCATGTAGGAAATTTAAAATTTATATTTTATCCACGTACTCATGCTTCTATTTGATCCTAAGAAAGCAGTAAATAAGAGAAAATGTAGAAAACTTACCCAGGATAGCATAGCATTCGCAATTATCCAATTAAATATGGTTAGGACAATAAAAGCAATATATATAGGATAATCTAAGTGAATAACCTACTATTCTAAGCATAGATAGCATGTTTCTATATCCCAACATGACTTTTATCTGTATTAGTGTGCATGTGTAACCCTAATTAGGTATTATCCGTAGCATGGACAACCTACTATTCTATTCCTAAGTGAGAATAGTGTGCGAGTGTATGCATGTACATGGATATGATTAAGAATTAATTCATGATTGAATTACTATGAATAACCTAATTCATGGATTTAACTAGTTAATTTAAACTACTATGCATGGATAAAACATGAATAGGAATAAAATATGGATAACCTACTATTACAATATTATTCCTACGTGAATGCCCTAAATCTAGACTTATAGATCCAAATTAAGGTTTCATTATCCCCGAGGATTGGATATCCATGGATTGGATACCAATCCCACAGGCTCCAGCTACCACAACATCTTGGGGCAGCTTCGCTTGGGATAACTCTACTTGAATGAGGATACTACAAACAAGGAAATAAAACTATCCTAGAACTTTAAAGATAAAAACTAATAATAATAAAGAACGCAAAGAAAAAACAAGAATTTAAACCTAGAACTAGGAAAATAAAGATCAAACTAATAAAATAAAGAAGAACCTACTCCAAGACCTCTCCTCAAAATGCTCCTCCGGTAGAGCTTCGCTAGCATCGCGGACTCCAAGACTCTAATCCTAACTCTAAATACTTATATCTTTCCAAAGTGCTTGAGGAATCCTCCAATGGGGTTTCCTTGGGATCTCTAGTCCTTAGGATTTTCAAGCGTGATGGATGGGGAGGGGAGGCCCCCTTTTATAGTTGAAGTTTTGGGTTGAAAAGTTAGTAGCTAAACAACGTGGGACAAGAAAAACACAAATTTTTACATTTTAGGGAATTTTCATGTGTATTGGGATCAAATCAAGGGTCCAAAATTAAGTTGAGAGTGCCGCGTGGGACTCAACTGAGTACCACCACGGCATTCAGCCCGGAGGATGTGTTTTCTTCTCTAACTTCCCGTACTTCGTTCTCTAACCTCAGTTTTCCTTTTTGGGCTTGTGATATACCATTAGAAAGGTATGGGAGTCTAGTTTAAGATGTTTTGGGTCTCATTCAAATATATTTTGTAGATTTTGAGTTATTGAGGCTGACTCCACGAAGGAGCAAACCTATGAGGTATAAAAAGGATGAAAATTTTCCTAAGAAGTTTTTTGGACCATGTAAGTGTTGGGTTTGTGCCCTCAAACCATTACTTTATGTATGAGACATTAGCATTATAATATATGGATATCAGCTTTACATTTCATTGTGTATGTTTCTTTCATGAGATGATTGTTTTTGTCCTTAAGTATCATAGTAAGCAATTCGTGTGTGTATGAGATACACACAAGTGAGATACGAATTACTATTCTTTGATACTTAGAATATGTCACAGTGGATGATGAGACTGGATAACTCATCAGGTCTACACTGTAGCATAATTAACTACCATTGGATGGAGTGATTAATCTCAATCACTAGAGTGTAGCTCTTAGTTGATATGCTAGTGCTTATAGTGCATTGACGGACCTGAGCTTTCCTATTGACGCTTAAGGCTGTCAACAGTCAATAGGAACTCATAACTTGTATAAGGTACGTGTTCTCAATCTTGAGATGATTATGAACACAGACTATGGATATGGCTGCGTTGACTTACCAATCAGTGAGGTCTATAGAAGATCAACACCTGGGTATCTTGGGTATGTCATGTCCATAGGGTTGTGAACATATATTGTCAAGATAGAATCTACCCTCTGATTCAGAGTAAGCATTCCCTTGAGAATGTCACCAAGTTGATTACTGAGTACTGCAGTCTTGTTGATAAGAGTTATCAACATGTTTAGTAATCATGAGTAGTGAATGAGACTCAAGGAATACAAGAAGTAATTATGATTCAGGTTGACAGTAACAGTTATCCGACTACCTGAATATGATTACGAATGCTGACGGTAGAGGGACATTAGTACAACATACAAGTCTAGTTATCGCTTCGGATATGTTCTTTTGCGTTGGAGTTCAGTTATCGTTTTATAGTGGAGTAAACGTTAACTGACCAGTTGGTTAGTTTGCTGATCAAAGAGTTTGGTCATGGTAATTAATAAACTGGTCTGAGCCAACAATAAAGAGCCTAGGAGGTCCCACTCTTAGCTCCGCTAGGATGCTTGGAAAGACGCTTGAGGAAACTGTCCTGGCAGGTTCGATCGATTGAAGATAGTTCGATCGATCGAAGGCATCAGGTTCGATCGATCGAGAAAGGTTCGATCGATCGAATGTTCGATCGATCGAAGTCCTTCGATCGATCGAAGGTTAGGTCGGTTCTGGGAATCTATAAATAGGGCAGCTGCGTTCTGGAAAAAGTTGTTCGTCGTTTTGAACGTCAGAAGCTGCAGAAACTGTTTTGGAGCCCCAAAACCCTCTCTATCTTCTCTATTAGGGTTCCCACCAACCCTAGTCTTTCCGGCAGGCATCCGCAGGAGTCATAAGTGTGAAGATCATCTAGTGGAGGCTGCTGGAAATTGAAATTCAGAATTGGGTTCAAGACACTAAGGTATAAATCTTGCACCCCCTTGTACGCTTCTATGGAGTTGACGGGTAGTAGATCCGGGCATGCCAATAAAGTTTTATAACTTGTTTTTCCGCTGCGCGTTTAAACTTTCAATTTAAACCGGTTTTTCCAACAATTGGTATCAGAGCCACGCTCGTTTGGATCTATAGATGCGTTTTTGGAACCCTAGTTTTGATTTGCATGTTGATTTTAGAACTGTTTTTGAAACTGCATCGTCACAGATCTGTTTCTGCAGTGTTATCGCAGCAGAATACAAAACTGTGATTGCATAGGATGCAAGGTGGGTTCGATCGATCGAACTTGTTTCGATCGATCGAACATTCTGTTCTCAATCGATCGAACTAGTTTCGATCGATCGAAGCCTTCTGGTGTTCGATCGACCGAATAGTGTTCGATCGATCGAGACAGATTCTCTGTCCAGGTGTTCTGTTCACAGTTGTAAAGGTTTTTTAAATTATACTTTAATTTTAAATTATTTCTGTAAAATTTTTAAATCATTCTGTGAAACAGAATGTTCAAGCGATTGAACAGTGTTCAATCGATCGAAAGTTCGAGCGATCGAACGGTCTTCGATCGATCGAACTGTGACAGAGAAGTAAGATGTTGTTTTAAGTTCTAATTCAGCATGTAAAGTGTTTATATACTGTGTGAATCAATTAAGTGTTCCAATAGTTACATATATTTGTTATGTATGTGTGGATGCGTGTACGACTAACCCTTTTGCAGCAAAATAAGTCGCTATCTCCCATGGCACCAAGTCGTTTAAATATTTATATTTAAATTGTTTGAGATTGGTGCATGTTGTAATTTATTAATGGTTTGGTTTTAAGGCATATGTAAAGGGCGCTGCGGCTTCAATCCTACGAAAAGGAAAGTCGCACCGGTTTCCCTAGCCTTTTATTTCCTTTTGCTATTTCTTTTTTTAGATAAATTGTAAGCTTCAAAAGAAGCATAGGTCCAATGTAATAGAATTAGAAATTCCATGAAGATGGAGCAAGGAGCCGTTGTCCATGAAGATGGAGCCGGAGGTGACCAAACCAAGAAGGTGGTTCTATGGAAATAAAGCCATGGGAGATAGAGGCATTGTTTGAATGCCTATATTTCATTTTAGTTTTTTGTTTTATGTGCTTGTTTAGTGATTGGCGTATAATACATTGTTGCATGCACTTAAAACAAGTTTTCTAAAATAAAATTCAAAAACCGTTTTCAACACATTAGTAAACATTGGATGTTTATGGGTAGTGTGTGGAAACATTTTTTCAAAAGCAAAATCCTTAATTTACTAAATCTAGTGGGAGAGGGTCTTATCAAATAACACCCACGATCTTCCATTAACGGTTCATTGTAAGATGAGTAGTGTATTCTGTGTCACCTCGCCAGGGGTGATCATTCCATACGGAGGGTACACTGCTCATTGGTTACTAGATGTGAACTTCCTATGGATAGGATCAATCAGACGTGTTAGAGGGTGACCACCACACGGAGGCGCTACTTGAGACGGTTGTGATTGGATCTTAGTTAATGGTATACACTAGCTAAGCTATGGATAAGGGATCCCACACGGGGCATTATTCAGAAACTTAGAGATCAAATAGGTTCGGGAGTTATAACTTGTTTTGCAAGAGTTGCATAGCGGACAAGTCATGATTAATCGAAAGATCGAACATTGACCACCACACGGAGGCTTTATTCTTTCGTTTCGATATTCCGGCGACTTTGTTTTTAAATAAGAGTTTTAAGGATTCTTTTATTTCAAACTGTCAATTCTGATATCCATATATATTTTGTTTGTTTGATTTTCAGTAAATCATAATGTCTGGATCTGCATTTAGTCCACTTGCCACCATACTCACTCAAAACAAGTTAACTGGAAATAACTACACTGAATGGAAACGTAACCTTGACATCGTTTTAACTACGGAGGATCACATATATGTCCTCACCACCCCAAGCCCTGAAGAACCCGCGGCAAATGCTTCGGCAGCTGCCAGACGCGAGTTCGACAAATGGAAGAAGTCGAATGGAATGGCCCGTTGTTACATTCTGGCCTCAATGGCTGGTGTGTTACAACACCAATTCCAATCGAACGATTCTGCCAGTGACATTATCACATCCCTGAAAAAGATGTTTGGGGAGCATGGCAGGCCTGCCAGACAGGTAGCCATGCAGAAGATAATGAGTGCAAAGATGTCGGAAGGTACTCCAGTCAAAGAACATGTTTTAAAAATGATTGGTTATTTAAACGAACTGGAGACCTTGGGAGCCAACATCGATGCACAGACCCAAGTTGATATGATCCTCAACTCGCTGTCGCCATCATTCGCTCAATTCAAACTAAACTATAATATGAATCAAATGGATTTTTCAATGAGCGAATTAATGAGTTCTTTACTGGCAGCAGAAGGGGTGATCAAACCTGGGGGCAGCGTTTTAAACGTTGAGAAAAGCGCTTCTTCTTCCCGATCTACACCGAAAGGTAAGAAAGGAAAGAAGAAGGCTGGCACTGGTGGTTCAAGTGTTGGACCAGTCCCTAAGATTGCAAAATCTAAGGGAAAAGGTAAGGGCAAAGGGAAGGTGGGTGGCCAAGGCAAAGGAAAGTGTTTCCAATGCGGTGAGAAGGGCCACTGGAAGAGGAACTGTCCAGAATTCTTAGCTACAAGAGTTCAAGGTATGATCGAATCACATGTGATTGAAGTAAGTTTTATTACGGATACTTCAAACACTTGGTGCATTGATTCTGGTGCGACTAACCATATCTGTAATTCATTGCAGGGGTTCAGATCAACCAGGAAATGCAGTGATGGGGAGATCGTGCTTACTCTAGGTTCTAGCTCAACCGTATCTGCGGTTGCTATAGGAGTCGTAGTTTTAGAATTTTCAGACAATAAAGTTTTGATTTTATCAGATGTACTTTACGTCCCTTTAATGAGACGTAATTTAATTTCAGTTTCTAAATTAACGAATAATGGTTATTCCTTTCATTTTGGAACTGAAGTTGTCATTAAAAGAAACAGTTCTTTTATATGTTCTGGTGTTAAATCAAATGGTTTGTATGTGATTACTCCCAATATTTCAAAAGATTCTTGTTTGGAACTTAATAACTCAGTGGTCACTTTACCATCTAAAAGAAAGGAACCTTCCACTAATCCAACAAGGCTTTGGCATATGAGGCTTGGCCATATCAATCTGAATAGGATTGGCAGACTAGTCAAAGAAGGGGTCTTAGGCGATTTGGTTCTCGAACCAATGGAAGTCTGCGAATCTTGTTTGGAGGGTAAGATGACCAAAAGGCCCTTTCCTGCAAAGGGCAATAGGACCAATGCATTGTTGGAATTAGTTCATACTGATGTGTGTGGACCAATAAATATTAGAGCAAGGGGTGGTTATGAGTATTTCATAACATTTACCGATGACCACTCTAGGTATGGATATGTGTACCTAATGCAGCACAAGTCTGAAGCCTTTGAAAAGTTCAAAGAGTTTAGGGCTGAAGTGGAGAAGCAATCGGGCACACATATCAAAGCCATTCGATCTGATCGAGGTGGCAAGTACCTCTCTAATGAGTTTATTGATCACCTCGTACAGAATGGGATTCTGTCACAGTTGACTGCACCTGGTATGCCTCAGCAGAACGGTGTAGCGGAGAGAAGGAATCGGACTCTTTTAGACATGACTAGGTCGATGATGAGTTATTCAGAGTTGCCATTATTCCTTTGGGGTTATGCTTTGGAAACCGCTGCATACATACTAAATCTAGTACCAAGCAAATCTGTTCCCAGGACACCACGAGAGATGTGGATTGGGCGCAAGCCTTCTTTGCAACATCTCCGGATATGGGGGTGTCCGGCACATGTGCTTAAAGGAAAGATGAGCAAGTTGGATTCTAGATCGGAAGTATGTTACTTTGTAGGGTATCCAAAGGGTACTTATGGATGGTATTTTTATGAACCAAGAGAACAGAAAGTGTTTGTTAGTACAAATGCTGTTTTCTTGGAGGATGATTATATCATGAACCATAAACCTAAGGGAAGGATAGATCTTAGAGAGATAGAAGGAGAGCCCTCAATCCAACCCGCAGTTGATAACGATGAAAATCAAGAAAATACCACTTCTTCACCCATTTCCGCACCAGTACCTCGTCGTAGTGGGAGGATTATCAGCCAGCCTGATAGATACATGTTCTTAGGAGAAGTTTTTGAAGCTATCTCCATAGAATCTGAATCTGATCTACCACTTACGAAGAGGCAATGGCTGATGTTGATTCAGCTCATTGGATTAAAGCTATGAAGGCTGAATTGGAATCCATGGATTCCAATCAGGTCTGGGATCTTGTAGAACTTCCAGCCAATATTAAACCCATTGGCTGCAAGTGGGTCTATAAGAGGAAAAGAGGATCTGGTGGAAAGGTTGAGACCTTTAAGGCAAGGCTTGTGGCGAAAGGCTATACTCAGAGGGAGGGCATTGACTATGAGGAAACCTTCTCGCCGGTAGCCATGCTCAAGTCCATCAGAATACTCTTATCCATTGCTGCATGCCTAGATTATGAAATCTGGCAGATGGACGTCAAGACTGCATTCTTGAATGGCAATCTTGAGGAGGACATCTATATGCAACAACCAGAAGGGTTCATAGCTGGTCGGAAAGGTAACTTGGTATGCAAGTTGCAAAAGTCCATTTATGGGCTTAAGCAGGCATCCAGAAGTTGGAACATCCGATTTGACCAAGCGGTCAAGTCGTTTGGTTTCATACAGAATCTGGATGAGCCTTGTGTATACAAGAAATGTGAAGGGAAAGTAGTGGCTTTTCTTGTGCTTTACGTTGACGACATTCTACTCATTGGGAATGATGTAGCGGCGCTGTCAACGGTCAAGGTTTGGCTAGCTAGTACTTTCGATATGAAGGATCTAGGAGAGGCGAGCTATATTCTTGGGATAAAGCTCTTTCGGGATCGCAAGCGAAAGATAATGGGATTATCTCAAGCTGGTTATATCGAGAAAGTGCTAACTAGGTTTTCAATGGATAATTCGAAGAAAGGTTTGTTACCTTTCAGGCATGGTTTAGCGTTCTCCAAGGACCAGTGTCCAAAGACACAAGAGGAGAGGAATCGCATGGCAGGAATTCCCTATGCCTCGGCAGTAGGAAGTCTCATGTATGCGATGTTATGCACTAGACCAGATATCTGCTTTGCTGTTGGCATGGTTAGCAGGTATCAATCGAATCCTGGTCCAGAGCACTGGACAGCCGTTAAGCACATTCTTAAGTACTTGAGAAGAACTAAAGATTACATGCTTATGTACGGCGGTAGTGAGTTAATTCCAGTAGGATACACTGACTCGGACTTTATGTCAGATAAAGATTCGAGAAAGTCGACATCCGGACATCTCTTTACCTTGGGAGGTGGTGCTGTTAGTTGGAGGAGCATTAAGCAGAAATGCATTGCAGACTCAACTACAGAAGCTGAGTATGTGGCTGCTTGTGAAGCCGCAAAGGAAGCTGTTTGGCTCAAGAAGTTCCTTATGGAACTCGAGGTGGTACCAGCGTCGCTGTCACCTATTACGCTATACTGCGATAATAGTGGGGCAGTGGCTCAGTCCAAGGAGCCAAGGAACCACGGGAAGGGAAAGCACGTAGAGCGAAAATATCACCTAATCCGAGATATAGTTCAACGTGGAGATGTGACTGTCACCAAGATTGCCACCGCTGACAATCTTGCTGATCCGTTTACAAAGGCCTTACCACAGAAGGTCTTTGATCGTCATCTAGATAGTCTAGGTCTTAGATGTAGTTCTGAATGGTTGTGAGTGCAAGTGGGAGTTTGTTGGGTTTGTGCCCTCAAACCATTACTTTATGTATGAGACATTAGCATTATAATATATGGATATCAGCTTTACATTTCATTGTGTATGTTTCTTTCATGAGATGATTGTTTTTGTCCTTAAGTATCATAGTAAGCAATTCGTGTGTGTATGAGATACACACAAGTGAGATACGAATTACTATTCTTTGATACTTAGAATATGTCACAGTGGATGATGAGACTGGATACCTCATCAGGTCTACACTGTAGCATAATTAACTACCATTGGATGGAGTGATTAATCTCAATCACTAGAGTGTAGCTCTTAGTTGATATGCTAGTGCTTATAGTGCATTGACGGACCTGAGCTTTCCTATTGACGCTTAAGGCTGTCAACAGTCAATAGGAACTCATAACTTGTATAAGGTACGTGTTCTCAATCTTGAGATGATTATGAACACAGACTATGGATATGGCTGCTTTGACTTACCAATCAGTGAGGTCTATAGAAGATCAACACCTGGGTATCTTGGGTATGTCATGTCCATAGGGTTGTGAACATATATTGTCAAGATAGAATCTACCCTCTGATTCAGAGTAAGCATTCCCTTGAGAATGTCACCAAGTTGATTACTGAGTATTGCAGTCTTGTTGATAAGAGTTATCAACATGTTTAGTAATCATGAGTAGTGAATGAGACTCAAGGAATACAAGAAGTAATCATGATTCAGGTTGACAGTAACAGTTATCCGACTACCTGAATATGATTACGAATGCTGACGGTAGAGGGACATTAGTACAACATACAAGTCTAGTTATCGCTTCGGATATGTTCTTTTGCGTTGGAGTTCAGTTATCGTTTTATAGTGGAGTAAACGTTAACTGACCAGTTGGTTAGTTTGCTGATCAAAGAGTTTGGTCATGGTAATTAATAAACTGGTCTTAGCCAACAATAAAGAGCCTAGGAGGTCCCACTCTTAGCTCCGCTAGGATGCTTGGAAAGACGCTTGAGGAAACTGTCCTGGCAGGTTCGATCGATTGAAGATAGTTCGATCGATCAAAGGCATCAGGTTCGATCGATCGAGAAAGGTTCGATCGATCGAATGTTCGATCGATCGAAGTCCTTCGATCGATCGAAGGTTAGGTCGGTTCTGGGAATCTATAAATAGGGCAGCTGCGTTCTGGAAAAAGTTGTTCGTCGTTTTGAACGTCAGAAGCTACAGAAACTGTTTTGGAGCCCCAAAACCCTCTCTATCTTCTCTATTAGGGTTCCCACCAACCCTAGTCTTTCCGGCAGGCATCCGCAGAAGTCATAATTAAGTGTGAAGATCATCTAGTGGAGGCTGCTGGAAATTGAAATTCAGAATTGGGTTCAAGACACTAAGGTATAAATCTTGCACCCCCTTGTACGCTTCTATGGAGTTGACGGGTAGTAGATCCGGGCATGCCAATAAAGTTTTATAACTTGTTTTTCCGCTGCGCGTTTAAACTTTCAATTTAAACCGGTTTTTCCAACAGTAAGGACTTGGATAACTAATTTAGGCTATTTTAGGAATATTTTGTAAAGGAAGTTCTCAAGATACTATCCCAAGGTCTGAATTTTCTTGGTGAAAGGCGATTTTTTTGACATTTCATGTGAAAAAGCTATCCTAAATTGGGTTTTTGTTTCTAAATTGCGTTTTTAACGAACCTAATTCTTCCTAGAGGTTACTCTAACATATCTCAAAGGCCATGGTGCTTCACGGAGTTCTATTTCATAACTGAAAAATGCTAATTTTGATCATCGGGTTGTTCTTGAGGCGGGGGTCCCTTCTATCGAACGGACGAACCAAAATAGGGTGTCTGCAAAGCATCAGCTATAACATTTGTTTTACCCAGATAGTATTTTTAAAGAGAATTCATAGTCCTTGAATAACTCCATCCATCTCCATTGTCGTAGCTTCAATTCATTTTGAGAGAACAAGTACCTAAAACTCTTATAATCTGAGAATATGTTAAACTTTTCTCCATAGAAGTGGCGTCTCTAGATCTTAAAGAGCAAAAAAAATCATAGCCAACACCAAATTGTGCATTGGATAGTTCTTCTCATGCGACTTAATGGTCTTGATCCATAAGTAATTACATTTCCATCTTTCATAAGTACACAACCAAGTCCTTGGTGTGAAGCATCGTTGTAAACTATGAATCTTTCCTCGCTTTTGGGTTTCGCATGTACTAGAACTGAAGTCAATCTCTCCTTCAATTCCTGAAATATGCGTTTCATGCTTATTAGTCCATTCGTTCTTTATCTCTTTCCTCGTCAAATTCGTCAATGGTCCTTTAATCTTGGAGAATCCTTCCACGAATTTTCGATAATAACCAGCTAAACTGAGAAAATTTCTAACTTCTATTGCATTGGTCGGTCTATTCTAATTTTAGACTGCATCAATCTTGGATGAGTCTATAGAAATTCCATCTTGAGATATAACATGTCCTAAGAATTTGACTTCCTGAAGCTAAAATTCACATTTACTGAACTTTGTATACCGACGATTATCTCGAAGTGTTTGCAAAGCAATATAGAAATGTTTCTTCTGTTCCTCTTCCATCTTAGAGTAGACCAGGTTGTCATTGATAAATACTATAATGAATTGATCTGAATAAGATCTAAATATTCTATTCATTGGGTCCATAAATACTGCTAGAGCATTAGTTATTCCCAAAGGCATCACTAGGAACTCATAGTGCTTGTATCTTATCCGAAAAGCAGTTTTTGATACATCCTCCACTCTAACCAACAACTGGTATAACCTAACTGCATATCTATCTTTGAAATATCCTTAATCCTTGTTACTGGTCGAACATGTCATTTCTTGATTATAACCTTGTTCAGGTCTCTATAGTCGATATAGAGCCATTGTGCTCTGTCCTTTTTTTTTCACAAATAGTACTAGTGCTCCCTAAGGCGATGTACTAGGGTGAACAAAACCTAAGTCCTCAAGCTCCCGAACTTGTTTTTTCAATTCTAACATCTCTGTTGGAGCCATTTGTTATAGGGTCTTGGAAATCGGCAACATTTCAGGTGCTAGCTCTATATAGAAAACTATCTCTCTCTTCAGAGGGAGTCCTGAGATATCTTGGAATACGTCTTTGAAGTCTTGACGGTAGGGATTTTATCGATGGTAAGCTCCATACTCGAACCCACGATCGTAACTAGACAACTTGTAAGAAACATGTCACTCGACAACTGACATTGAAATTTGATCAATGGGCATCCATGTATCGAGAAGGTAATGGTTCTGCTAATGCAATCTAAGTTGGCACCATACTTGGTAAGCCAATCCATTCCTAGGATAATATTAGACTCAGACACTGACAAGACTACCAAGTCTTCTAGGAGGTTTTTACCTTCTAGGGTCAAGGGGCAGTCATTGCACACCTTAGCCAACTTAATAGTCACCCCCAAAGGTAACATGACACTAAGGGTTGGCTCAAGTGCTTGGGGTACTAAACCCAAATCATGCATAACTTTAATACAAATAAAGGGATGAGCTACACTGGTAGCAAATAAAGCTCCAACTCAATTGTGAAATAATACTAGTGTACCTTTTAGATTCTGCTGCTCTTTTAGGGATGATGGCATTCATCTAAACTTTCCTGTGGTCCTCGAGCTGGCACTCCATAATATCCTCCAGAATGTGATCGACAGTCCTTCCTTAAGTGGCCGAGTTTATTATAGTTACTGCAGAAGAGGTCCATATGTCGGTGGGTCTTGGGGGGCTATATAGTATCTTGCGATATGTTCGGGTACTCTACAATTAAAGCATCCATCATTGTTCTATCGTAGGAGCAGCGGGCAGTACCGGAGGGGGTGGTCCTCGCTGTTGACCTTACTGAGGTTGAGAAAGTTATGTTGGGGTTTCCTTGTCCCATCCCATGAACGCTTGTTTCCTTAAAAGTTGGTTAGGGTCTCTATCCTTGAGTATTTCTTGGCGACGGTGATAGGAAGTTCCTCGGTTGGAAGTTTCTTAACAGGGGTGCTCGATTCATATGTTGCCTCTGAACAGGAAAGCCGTCCTTCTCCAAACTAGCAGTCAATTGTACTCGTCCTTTAAAATATTAAGTGAGGTGTCCTACCATCATATGTCAGAGCTACGGGTTAAGTCCTTGGTGAAATCGATGACCTTCTTGGCAGGTGTATCCACCTTATGTTGAGAAGACCAAGAGAGACGCTCGAATTGCATTGTATGCTCCCTTATAGTCCAATTCTCCTGGACTAAGAAGTTCTTCTCCTGTTGATCCTTCTCATCCTTTGGGAAGTACTTATCTAGATATCTGGCTAAAAATGTCTCCTAAGGCATTCTCCTTACAGCTTTAACTCTGATAGTGGCTCTCTCGGCTTCCCACTAATCAGCGGTGGCATAGGTTAATTGAAATGCAGCTAGACATCGCTTTTCCTTCTGGCTGCACTCTATAACCTCAAAGATAAGATCCATCTCATAGATTAATTATTTTGCCTTCCACGGCTTGGTCACGCTGTTAAACTACCCTGGATGTAGAGCATGAAAGCGCTCAAGTAGCTTATCCCTATCTACCTTTGTGGTGCTCCGTAGTTGTTGTCGTTGTTGTTGCCATGGTTATTGGAGGCATTGTTGTAAGTATCATCAACGTGCTCCATGCGTCACATAAATGGTTCAAATGCACTGGTAAGTCTATGACTTCGGGAATAGGTGCTCTTTATTGGGCTTGATGTCTGGTAGGTCCAACCATTATATTCCATGTGTAGTGTACCTATGAAAGGATCTAATGATTAGCTAGAAATCGATTGGTATAAGTCCAAATCGATTTTTTAAGCCAGTCACATGCCGATCGATTGGTAAAGTATCCAATAGATTGGTATCTAAGGTAAAGCAATTGATTGGTAAAAAGTCCAATCGATTGGGATCTATAATCTAGAAAATTGTATGGTAAAGTGTATGCATACACTATAACAATAATGCAAGGTCTTACTCGTTAATATTCATTATAAAATATAGAGTATTATACCTTTAATTATAATATTTTAGTTTTAGTTGATCTGTATATTATTTTCATTATTTTGTGCACTTAGTAGTTATTTTTGTGTCGTAGTTTCATCATAAGAAAGCAGTAAATAAGAGAAAATGTAGAAAACTTACCCAGGATAGCATATCATTCCTAATTATCCAATTTAATATGGTTAGGACAATAAAAGCAATATATATAGGATAATCTAAGTGAATAACCTACTATTCTAAGCATAGATAGCATGTTTCTATATCCCAACATGACTTTTATCTGTATTAGTGTGCATGTGTAACCCTAATTAGGTGTTATCCGTAGCATGGATAACCTACTATTCTATTCCTAAGTGAGAATAGTGTGCGAGTGTATGCATGTACATGGATATGATTAAGAATTAATTCATGATTGAATTACTATGAATAACCTAATTCATGGATTTAACTAGGTAATTTAAACTACTATGCATGGATAAAACATTAATAGGAATAAAATGTGGATAACCTACTATTACAATATTATTCCTACATGAATGCCCTAAATCTAGACTTATAGATCCAAATTAAGGTTTCATTATCCTCGAGGATTGGATATCCATGGATTGGATACCAATCCCACAGGCTCCAGCTACCACAACATCTTGGGGCAGCTTCGCTTGGGATAACTCTACTTGAATGAGGATACTACAAACAAGGAAATAAAACTATCCTAGAACTTTAAAGATAAAAACTAATAATAATGAAGAACGCAAAGAAAAAACAAGAATTTAAACCTAGAACTAGGAAAATGAAGATCAAACTAATAAAATAAAGAAGAACCTACTCCAAGACCTCTCCTCAAAATGCTCCTCCGGTAGAGCTTTGCTAGCATCGCAGACTCCAAGACTCTAATCCTAACTCTAAATACTTATATCTTTCCTAAGAACATTCTAGGAGTGCTTGAGGAATCCTCCAATGGGGTTTCCTTGGGATCTCTAGTCCTTAGGATTTTCAGGCGTGATGGATGGGGAGGGGAGGCCCCCTTTTATAGTTGAAGTTTTGGGTTGAAAAGTTAGTAACTAAACAATGTGGGACAAGAAAAACACAAATTTTTACATTTTAGGGAATTTTCATGTGTATTGGGATCAAATCAAGGGTCCAAAATGAAGTTGAGAGTGCCGCGTGGGACTCAACTGAGTACCACCACGGCATTCAGCCCGGAGGATGTGTTTTCTTCTCTAACTTCCCGTACTTCGTTCTCTAACCTCAGTTTTCCTTTTTGGGTTTGTGATATACCATTAGAAAGGTATGGGAGTCTGGTTTAAGATGTTTTGGGTCTCATTCAAATATATTTTGTAGATTTTGAGTTATTGAGGCTAACTCCACGAAGGAGCAAACCTATGAGGTATAAAAAGGATGAAAATTTTCCTAAGAAGTTTTTTGGACCATGTAAGGACTTGGATAACTAATTTAGGCTATTTTAGGAATATTTTGTAAAGGAAGTTCTTAAGATACTATCCCAAGGTCTGAATTTGCTTTGTGAAAGGCGATTTTTTCGACATTTCATGTGAAAAAGCTATCCTGAATTTGGTTTTTGTTTCTAAATTGCGTTTTTAACGAACCTAATTCTTCCTAGAGGTTACTCTAACATATCTCAAAGGCCATGGTGCTTCACGGAGTTCTATTTCATAACTGAAAAATGCTAATTTTGATCATCGGGTTGTTCTTGAGGCGGGGGTCCCTTCTATTGAACGGACGAACCAAAATAGGGTGTCTGCAAAGCATCAGCTATAACATTTGTTTTACCCAGATAGTATTTTTAAAGAGAATTCATAGTTCTTGAATAACTCCATCCATCTCCATTGTCGTAGGTTTAGTTCATTTCGAGAGAACAAGTACCTAAAACTCTTATAATCTGAGAATATGTTAAACTTTTCTCCATAGAAGTAGTGTCTCTAGATCTTAAAGAGCAAAAAAAATCGTAGCCAACGCCAAATTGTGCATTGGATAGTTCTTCTCATGCGACTTAATGGTCTTGATCCATAAGTAATTACATTTCCATCTTTCATAAGTACACAACCAAGTCCATGGTGTGAAGCATCGTTGTAAACTATGAATCTTTCCTCGCTTTTGGGTTTCGCATGTGCTAGAACTGAAGTCAATCTCTCCTTCAATTCCTGAAATAAGCGTTTCATGCTTATTAGTCCATTCGTTCTTTATATCTTTCCTCGTCAAATTCGTCAATGGTCCTTCAATCTTGGAGAATCCTTCCATGAATTTTCGATAATAACCAGCTAAACTGAGAAAATTTCTAACTTCTGTTGCATTGGTCGGTCTATTCCAATTTTAGACTGCATCAATCTTGGATGAGTCTATAGAAATTCCATCTTGAGATATAACATGTCCTAAGAATTTGACTTCCTGAAGCTAAAACTCACATTTACTGAACTTTGTATACCGACGATTATCTCAAAGTGTTTGCAAAGCAATATAGAAATGTTTCTTGTGTTCCTCTTCCATCTTAGAGTAGACCAGGTTGTCATTGATAAATACTATAATGAATTGATCTGAATAAGATCTAAATATATTATGCATTGGGTCCATGAATACTGCTATAGCATTAGTTATTTCCAAAGGCATCACTAGGAACTCATAGTGCTTGTATCTTATCCGAAAAGCAGTTTTCGATACATCCTCCACTCTAACCAACAACTGGTATAACCTAACTGCATATCTATCTTTGAAATATCCTTAATCCTTGTTACTGGTTGAACATGTCATTTCTTGATTATAACCTTGTTCAGGTCTCTATAGTCGATATAGAGCCATTGTGCTCTGTCCTTTTTTTTTCACAAATAGTACTGGTGCTCCCTAAGGTGATGTACTAGGGTGAACAAAACCTAAGTCCTCAAGCTCCCGAACTTGTTTTTTCAATTCTAACATCTCTGTTGGAGCCATTTGTTATAGGGTCTTGGAAATCGGCAACATTTCAGGTGCTAGCTCTATATAGAAAAATATCTCTCTCTTCAGAGGGAGTCCTGAGATATCTTGGAATACGTCTTTGAAGTCTTGACGGTAGGGATCTTATCGATGGTAAGCTCCATACTCGAATCCACGATCATAAGTAGACAACTTGTAAGAAACATGTCACTTGACAACTGACATTGAAATTTGATCAATGGGCATCCATGTATCGAGAAGGTAATGGTTCTGCTATTGCAATCTAAGTTGGCACCATACTTGGTAAGCCAATCCATTCCTAGGATAATATTAGACTCAGACACTGACAAGACTACCAAGTCTTCTAGGAGGTTTCTACCTTCTAGGGTCAAGGGGCAGTCATTGCACACCTTAGCCAACTTAATAGTCACCCCCAAAGGTAACATGACACTAAGGGTTGGCTCAAGTGCTTGGGGTACTAAACCCAAATCATGCATAACTTTAATACAGATAAAGGGATGAGCTGCACTGGTATCAAATAAAGCTCCAACTCAATTGTGAAATAATACTAGTGTACCTTTTAGATTCTGCTGCTCTTTTAGGGATGATGGCATTTATCTAAACTTTCCTGTGGTCCTCGAGATGGCACTCCATAATATCCTCCAGAATGTGATCGACAGTCCTTCCTTTAGTGGCCGAGTTTATTATAGTTACTGCAGAAGAGGTCCATATGACGGTGGGTCTTGGGGGGCTATACAGTATCTTGCGATATGTTCGGGTACTCTTCAATTAAAGCATCCATCATTGTTCGGTCGTAGGAGCAGCGGGCAGTACCGGAGGGGGTGGTCCTCGCTGTTGACCTTACTGAGGTTGAGAAAGTTATGTTGGGGTTTCCTTGTCCCATCCCATGAACGCTTGTTTCCTTAAAAGTTGGTTAGGGTCTCTATCCTTGAGTATTTCTTGGCGACGGCGATAGGAAGTTCCTCGGTTAGAAGTTTCTTAATAGGGGTGCGGGATTCATATGTTGCCTCTGAACAGGAAAGCCGTCCTTCTCCAAACTAGCAGTCAATTGTACTCGTCCTTTAAAATATTAAGTGAGGTGTCCTACCATCATATGTCAGAGCTACGGGTTAAGTCCTTGGTGAAATCGATGACCTTCTTGGCAGGTGTATCCACCTTATGTTGAGAAGACCAAGAGAGACGCTCGAATTGCATTGTATGCTCCCTTATAGTCCAATTCTCCTGGACTAAGAAGTTCTTCTCCTGTTGATCCTTCTCATCCTTTGGGAAGTACTTATCTAGATATCTGGCTAAATATGTCTCCTAAGGCATTCTCCTTACAGCTTTAACTCTGATAATGGCTCTCTCGGCTTCCCACTAATCAGCGGTGGCATAGGTTAATTAAAATGCAGCTAGACATCGCTTTTCCTTCTGGCTGCACTCTATAACCTCAAAGATAAGATCCATCTCATAGATTAACTATTCTGCCTTCCACGGCTTGGTCACGCTGTTAAACTACTCTGGATGTAGAGCATGAAAGTGCTCAAGTAGCTTATCCCTATCTACCTTTGTGGTGCTCCGTAGTTGTTGCCGTTGTTGTTGCCATGATTATTGGAGGCATTGTTGTAAGTATCATCAACGTGCTCCATGCGTCACATAAATTGTTCAAATGCACTGGTCGAGTCTATGCCTTCGGGAATAGGTGCTCTTTATTGGGCTTGATGTCTGGTAGGTCCAACCATTATATTCCATGTGTAGTGTACCTATGAAAGGATCTAATGATTAGCTAGAAATCGATTGGTATAAGTCCAAATCAATTTTTTTAAGCCAGTCATATGCCGATCGATTGGTAAAGTATCCAATAGATTGGTATCTAAGGTAAAGCAATTGATTGGTAAACAGTCCAATCGATTGGGATCTATAATCTAGAAAATTGTATGGTAAAGTGTATGCATACACTATAACAATAATGCAAGGTCTTACTCGTTAATATTCATTATAAAATATAGAGTATTATACCTTTAATTATAATATTTCAGTTTTAGTTGATCAGTATATTATTTTCATTATTTTGTGCACTTAGTAGTTATTTTTGTGTCGTAGTTTCATCATAGCAGTCTCGTACGAGGAACAAGGGAGCTTACGCGATAAAAGTATATGCATAAAATAAATTCAAAAATTCAAAAATTTGCTTCCCATGAAAACTCACTAAAGTTAGGGCACTGTGACGCATATGTGTACATTAGTTTAGTAACCCAGGGTGCTATGATGCAAATCTCACTTGTATTAGCTTTGGGACCTAGGACGTTGTGATGGGAACACGTGCATTACAAGATAACTAGTTGTTCATGAATCATATTTATTAGGAAATAGTAACATTTGCATGGGCATGCCGGGGGACTTTGTACGAAGACCCAAACACGTAGCCAAACTATCCCTAAGCTTGGTGTGAGTATGACTAGGTGATTACTGGGAAGTAGGGATGCCCTTTTCCTTGAGGTTCGACTTGCCTTTTTTTGAAAAGGACTTCAAATATTCGACCAAGTAACGAGAATAAAGTTTTAGGGAAAGTAGTGGACACAAATTAAGAGTTTTTGGAATGCAAATCCATTAAAGGAAATTGGATTACTTGAAATTTAAAATACAAAAGCTGGTACTGCTAGACACTAGAAACGAAAAATTACAAGAAAACTAACAAAGATTGGAAATCCAGATATCTACAATGATATCATGTTTTGTGAAGTAGGAAACATAATAGATGGACATAAATTCATATTAAAATAGTGTCTAAATCCATAAATCCAGAGACATTTATATTCAACCAAACATTTACAAATTTAAATTTATGTAGTGTCAATACGCATGAATTTATTTATTGTCAATATCTATTTACTTAGTTAATTAAAGAAGTTTCAAACAAAACATTCTGAAAAGTCATCAATCAAGGTTGAGAGATCATCGTAACCATTTAGCAAAAGAAACTCCAATCCGATTATTTGAGTTTCTATGGTGAATCAAAGAAAATCACAAAGAATCGCCTTGGTCTTACCATCGCTATTATTTTTGAGTCCTCAGTGTCGATGTTCTCTCTTCCTAGGCCTCACTGTCGCTATTCTTTCTGAGGTCTCACTGTTAGTTGGAATTTCTATGGAGGATCGCTTCTTTGTCAGCTGCTTCTACACCAACTCAATGTCCCACACACTCTACTTTCTCTCCTTTTCCTCAACCACCGATCCGTTGTTATAATTCTTACCAGATTTCAATGACTCTAGGGTTTTCTCTGATTTTTCAAACTATGCAAACAAGAGGAGGTTGGATTGAGCCCTAATTCATCAATTTTTGAGAGTTGGATCTGTGATGTTCGAATCGTCATTGCATCATTTTGAGGTTTCCTTATAGTGTGGTGGCGTCAGTTGAGAAGATGATCATGAGGTGCGGTGGTGGAGAGAGTCATTTTTTTATGTGAGAGAGAGAGAGAGAGAGAGAGAGAGAGAGAGAGAGAGAGAGAGAGCGAGCGAGAGAGAGTCAATGACGGCAAATGATAAGCCTTAGAAGTGAGAGAGAAATAGAGAGAGTAACGTTATTTTATGTCGGTTATTTTTTCTTTTTTTTGCCTATTTTGTTAACTATTATATGTTGGTTGTTTTAAAACTAACATAAAAATTATTTAATTCGACTGTTGAAAAACTGACATAAAAATTATTATATTTATGTCAATGATTAAAAAACTGACATAAATACTCAGAAACTGATATATAAAAGGCTCTCTTGGGAAATAATTATGTCACTCAAAATATGACCGACATAACAACAATTTTACTGACATAAATAGCATTTTTCCTTGTAGTGAAACTAAAGCTAAACCAAATTGGCTTCTGGATACACAATGCCAAAAAAAAACAAGGAAATGAATGCAATTGAATGCTTTTTTCGAGTGTTGATGTGTGCAGTGTATGAACATATGGTTTCCCTACAAAACATCCACTATAAATTGCCCTCATCCACTACTGGAGGTTATACAGTGGTTGGTAATAACCACCCACTACTCCTAATGTGTTTATCAAATGAAATTGGTCAAGAGTCAAGAAAATTTGGTAATTAAAATAGAAATGTGCTATACAACATGTAAGAATCCTAGATAATTTTTCTCTAACATGTAAGCACATAATTGGAGATTACCCTAAAGGATTTGTGTCGTTGAAAATAAAGTTGTAAACCTACGAAAAAGTCTAAAGAGAGGGATGAAGAAAGGTACTCGGTACATGGGCACTAAGACAAATGTAGAAGAGGTAAGTCCACAAATCGATGATTGGATCCAAAGTACTTAATTCTCTACACTAAGACACCATAGAACACCCAAGAATTGCATAGGAAGAAACAAAATCCAAGCACACAAGGGCCTCTATTGAAACCTATCAATACTGGTCTTAAACATGTGTTGGGTCAAATTCCTTTTACAAAGAGTTAGATGTATGTTGTAAGATATTTTTCAAAACGTAGGACCTTTTTTCATTATTAAAGCTCAAGTAATTAAAGTTTTGGTGATAGTGATCATGAATTATCCACTGTATTTTAAAAATCATAGTTGATTTTAGAAATAGCCTACAAGGGTCCAATTGGTGTCCAAAGAAAGCTATTTCGTTGATCTGCATGTAAACAAAGAAATAGATAGACATTCTGGGAACTTAAGGTCTCTGAAAATGAATTGAATCAGACTCTACTTCTCTAGAATTTTTGTGTCATTTGACCATGTGAATGATAAGCATGATAGAATTTCAAAATCGCGTAAACATATTGATCTAAGCTTTTGATCTCCCATTCATTCATCCTAACGTTGTTCCTATACCAAGTTTTATTCATCAATGGTAGTTGAATGATCAAGGTTTGACCATTTTATATACATTATCATAGTTGTAATTAAATTTAGAAAATTCCAGAATAGTCACATCAACTTCAAATGCTCTGAAAATGACCGTAACTTGATCGTATGCTCCCGATTTCACATTGGCATGTAGATACATGAGTTAGGAATCATTTCCAAAAAATGGAACATTGATAGCTATCATAGATTTTCTAATATTCAATCACAAAGAGACTATGTTCAAATCTATCAACCGATTTTTCAATAATTATTAAAAATAATAAATGAGTCATAAAAATTCTCAAATTAGATCGGATGAAAGATAATTCATCAAAGTTTACGTAGAAAAGTTGAAACCCATCAATCAATGAGGTTTGATGGATCAAATTTTATGAACAATTGTAGACACCCCAATTTTGATTCACCATCGAATTCAGGGGATGATTACCTCTAAAATCGATAACGAGAATGTTCGACGGAATTTGAGGATCTTTAAAGCAATTCAGGTTCTTTAGAAAGCTTCTCAATCTCAAGGATGATAAAATTTGAGGAAGAAAAGAAAGGAAAAGAAATTTTGGGTGTGAAAATACGCATGACAAAATAAATTTGGGTTTCTTTAAGAGAAAATAAATTTTGTTCTTAAAATTAAGGAAAAGAAAAAGAAAAAGAAAAAAAGAATTTTAATTTAGAAAAAAAGGAAGAAAAGAATTTCAAAAAGAAAAAGAAAAAATAGCATCTATCCATAATACTTGCAAGTGGGCTGGTACGCGGTAGTCGCGGCAGAACTTGCTGAGTGCTGCGTTGACACTTGCTGAGTGCCACACTGGCAGTCAGTGAGTGTCGCCCGCTATAACAGTTTTTTTAAAGTACGTATTGAACACCCAAGATCACACTTCACATGCAAGAATACTTCAAATTATTGATTTGGCCTCTCCCAATGGGTCTATATGAAGAGGTATATGTCTTCTTTGAAGGGAGAACAACTTGGAGGTCCTTTGGATTGAACAATTTTGGAGAATTAAGAGTTAATTTTGCAAGAATTAGGAGAAGAAACCATGGAAGCTTGAGAAGCTATGAAGAAGAACTTGAAGATAGTTGAGTATCTTCATCAAAAACCAACAAAATCTAAGGATATTTAGAGGTGATCCTCTAATTTGAATTAGTTTTTAGTCTAAATTCAATCACAATTCATAGAATTCTAGGATATTTTACACAATTTTAAAAAGTTCTCCTCCCACCGCATTTCCTCACACACCCCACCTCATTTCATCACACACCACTTGATTTGTGATTGAATTCTCATTCATAGTTGTTGATTTGGGTCTTTTTAACCTTCGATTTAATGCAGAATAAGTTTTCAAAAGGAAATTTGATTTGGATTATCAATGGGGTTTACATTTTGTTTCTTGTTGTTCATGCTCTTCTCTAAAGAATCATGAGATTTTTAATATCTTACTTGATTCCTTTGAGTTTGATCCTCCAATTTTCTATAATTTTTTTTATTTATATGAGCATTGGAGTTGATTCCGATCATGTCCTTATACAATTGGTGAATATAAGTCCTCTATTCAAGATTTGGACCCATCAATTTGGAGGTTTCATGAAGTTCTTCATACTTCATTGAAATCTATAAAGGTTGAAGAATTAATCCTCTAGGATCATTAATTTGGGAGAGGAATCAAAGGATATAGGTTATGAATCCTCAAGGACCGTACCATTAATTTGAGAGGGGAATTAGACTTAAATGTAGTTATTTTCAAGATTTGATTGTTGAATTCAGGCATTCAAAGTTCATAGGATTGAGTAAGTCATTGAGGTTCTTTTGCTAGATCTTCAATATGTGATCTATGATGAAGATCCTCTAAGGCTAAATCCATGAATCTCTTTTTTATTTCATTGTTATTTTGATGATCACTATCATACTTGATCTAGATTCTCTCTAGAATTATATATAGATCAAATTTGATTCAAATTATGAACACCAATTCATCTATGGTACAGTGAGTTCATTCACAAGCTGTGATCAAAGATTTTTAATTAAATCATGATTCATTGGAATTGAATGAGACCAATTGGAATGTGCTCATAACACAAAGATCTACCACTACATTTTCTATTTTGTCTTAATTATGTGGTTAGGATGTTTTGACCTTAGGATTTGTGAACTAGCCACTCTCTATCCAAAATTTCAGAACAGTAAGTAAGTTTTGAATTGATTAGATCAGAGCCTTAAACAAGTATTATAAGCTTCAAATAATTTTTTCTATGAATTTTTATGAGTTAAGAAGATCCCCTAAAAGATTGAAGTGATTCAGATTCATTTACTATTTCAGAAAATCATACAAAATCTCTAGATAGAGAGTTGATAAATTCTACGTGATGTTTGGCTTGGGTCCAATTCCCAGAGATTGGACCTTTTGATCTTTGATTTTTCTTTTTGGGTTAGAACTAGACTCACAGAGGCACCTTGTGTCCACAAATCATTAAGATCAAACCATGGAAAATATGTTTTTTCAATTTTTTAATTTCTGGTTTCTTCTCTGTAAATTCTAGAATTCTATGACAAATTTGGTAAAACTTACCAATTATGTCCAAATAGTTTTCTAATGCCTTAAGGCTTGGAATATGTTTTGATTATTATTAATTGAACCCAAATCCAGAGGCTAAATGATTCAAGTCAATGATTGATTCATTGCTTGTTCTTGTTCATGTTCATGCATTCATCACCTATGTATTGATTCTAGCAATTAGGACATTATTTTGCAGTGTGTTAAGTCATAATTAGTTGTACCTAGTCATGGGTTCCTTATAATCATGTTGGTATTGTATCATCTCTATACGGATACTACATTGGCTCCTAGTTGAGACTTGTAAATCACTAGAGGTGTTGTGATGTCAACAAATTAGAAGGAATTCATAATTGCATCAACTTTCTCCTTGTTTATTAGATCTAAGCTAGGATTTTGGTATAATATTTGGGATTTGATATTGTATTATGTTCAAAGTATGTGGACTAACCCTTTGGTTTGTAGCACTATGGAGGTTAAATTTTTTGACTTTTCCCTAGTTTATTTCATTTCTTGATTTTATTGATTTTTTGACTTCATGTGCAACACCTTAGAATTAGGATTTGCCTTATGTGTATATGTGAATTAGAGACATTTTTTTTAGGATTTTCTATTTGTTTGCATGCATTACACGTTTTCCATTTTGCGGCTGGATCCCAGGTAAGTTTTCTTATTCCTTATTTACATATCATTTTTGCTTGCTAGTTGAGCTATGTGGTTTTGTATGTCGCTTTATCATTATCAATCTTACACCCTTTCTAACATGCTTTCACAATATATTTATATCTATGTAGTAGTTGAGGGCATGCCTAGATTAATAATTCAATTAAAAAGGATGTTGAGTAGAGGTCTATCACGAGATAGGATGAGAGGGAGGTGTTTTAGTTCTCCCGGTGACTCCTTCCCCTCTCATTCCATAATCCCAGGACCTAGAAATCTCTGGTTTACAAAAGATCAATTTGCTTTAAAAATGGTTTCTTAATTTTTCTTTAAAAATTAAGTGGCGACTCGTATTTGAATTTGAAAAGGTTAAAACGTGGCTAGCCTGCGAGTATCCACAATCTGGCAATTCTGCTGGGATCGAACCCAAAATCGTTGGTTTCGCAGACTAGAATTCCTGATTTTGGGTTCACTCGAGGATCTGACTTGAAAACATCCTTTCAATCTAATTAATTAATTTTTGTGTGCCCGTTGCAATGCACTTTCATGTCTCGCCAGTCGATTGCACGGGATTATGACCTTGGTGGCTAGGGGCAACTTGGTCGGCTAAGCTATCATGGAGCTGTGTGATCACCCTTGATCTCGTACCATGTGTTGGCCTATGAAGCATCTTATCGGATGTGTGTCAAGGGTCCCTTATTTGACCAAAATCCGGCCTTTGCATAATAGCTTCTATAGAACCTTTCAAATCTAGGAAATCAATTCTTGATTAGGATTATATAATAGGGATTTTTGTATGCGTGGAAGGGATTATTTGAGATGATGACGATGCTCGCTTGATGTAAGATATGTAACCTTTCAATCACCTCTTAGCAATTTCCTCTCATGTCCCACAACATTTTGGAAATGCCGAATCTTGATTGAAAGATTACACTTCTTATATCTTGTTAGCAAAGCATCATTGACCTTGTATGTATCCGAATTCATGAAATACAGTGATAATCCAACCATCTGATCCTTCTACCCAAAAAATTTTAAATCTATCTTTGAAAGCAAACATATTTTTACCATCTTTATTCCAAAGTATTCAATCGCTCTTTTCAAAAGTCCTTGGAATTCACTTTTTGATTAAAATTCCAAGTCAACCTTTGGTAAGGTATTTTTTCACATAATCATCTTTAAAGGAAAAATTCAAAAATCTTGAGAAATGCTTTTGGGAGTGTGGACATGCAGAATTGATTTTCCTTTTGTTTTGAAATTGATTTGGAAAAAGGGTCTATTGAAAACAGATATAGAGTCATCACTTGGTCTTTAAGGAACCAAGAAACCTAATTTTGACTCACCCAAATGGATAAAGGGCACCGGCTTTTCATAACCAAAGAACTTGGCTCGGGATTTTGGTACGAGAGAGGAAGGAGCCTTTGTCACGATTAAAACACCCTTAACTCGCCCCGTCTTTCGACGGACCTCAATTAGCATCTAAATAATCATCTTATACTATTTTTATTCGACAAATAATATTATGATAGTATATTATATCTCATAAGAATATTATTATGGAAGATCAAAAGATAAGATATCACTTATAAGATCAAACCAAGTATCACACAATGTAAAGTGAAAGATCACACAAACAAACCTAGGAAAAATTGTCTAATCACATAACAAGTAATCAAATTTTCCTAATCTAAAGGGGGCCATGAATCTACCAGAAAAGTGACTTTTAGTGGCACCAAATGTCGTCACTAAAAATTTAAATTTTGTCACTAACGCATTTAGTGAGGAGAAATATGGTTGCCACTAGGTCGTGACTAATTGTATTGCAACTAAATCATTTAGTGTCAAAAGTAACAACAGTCGCCACAAAAAGTGTTTACTTTAGCCACAACAATTAATTATCACAAAAGGTTAGTTTTTAGTGTCGACTAAAAGTTACCTCTAAAATTAAAACTTTTTGTGGTGAGAAATTCTTGACACAAAAAAATTTCTTTAGTCACAACAATTGTCATCACAAAAGATTGGCACATTTTGTGGAAAAAAAAAACCGTCACTAAAACATGCATATAGACACAATAATTGTTGTAGGAAAAAAATTGTATCACCTTACCAATATGTTTTATTGACAAGTAAATTCGCCATTGAATGTTTTATTGAAGGATACGAGTGGTTATTGCATTACTTTTTGTGATGACTTAACCTTGCCACTATCACAAGAAAAGTTTTGCTTTTTTTTTTTTCCCCCCAAATCAATTTTATTTAATGCATTAGAGCAAAAATGATTGCAATTAAATCAAACTCAAATTTGAGATAAAGTGCATTTTGCTAACATGTAATTAAGTTAAAACTGAATATAGCTAATTCAAAGTATAAGAGACTTGCATATACAGAATTCAGTTACAACTAACAAGCACTAACAACTTGATTACAAAAAAAGGGTCAAGAATAGCTGACCTCATAACTTCATAATATCCAAAACAAATCATGATCACAAGGCCATAGATATACAAAAAAAATTATCATTAATAGGCCTTTCAATATACAAAAGAAATCATGATTAATGGACCTAAAAATATACAAAAGAGTCAATGGCCAATAACTTCAAAATATACAAAAAAAGTCCATGGTCAATAGCTTCAAGTCTCTCCAACCTACAAGTGAAACAGATGGGGAACTTGTTAATTAGTACTATTCTAAATTTGGTGACTATCTGAAAGGCTTAATTCATTAATAACAGAAATAGTTTTTACCATGCGAGAAGGAGGGGAACGACTTTGCAAATTGAGAAGCAAGGGACTCTATTCTTGAAACCATCTCGCTATTCTCCATCTCTAACAACTCTAAACGCCTTCTATCTGCTTCATTTTGCCTCCTAAATTCCTCATTCTCCCTCTCTAGTTGGGCACGACGAGTTTGCTGACTAGCTTTAAATGATCTAGGAGTTGGACCAGCCCCAAGACCTCGTATCTGTCCTGATCGCTCCGGTCCAAGAACTTGAACAAACATCTCATCCTCAGTCATAGTAGTAGCACCCTCCTCTAGGGGTTCAGCTGCTAAACTCATTAACTTATCCTGCATAAACATAGTTGAAATATAAAAAAAAAAGCCATCCTTCAATTTTCTAACATCTCATATATCCACTTTGGTACATAAACAAGTGCAGAACATTTAAACAAGATCTTTTAATTATAATCTCTCCATCTCTATGAAAACAAAAACCACAATATTGTGAAAGGCTAAAAGTTGTACTTAAGCATATCAACGTCAATATAAATTTGCTTCCAAATGTAAAAACTCAACTTAATAATGCAAGCATTTCATAGGATTTCACTACTCAAACTAACTCAAATTGTTGGGCAAGACATCAACGGAGTACCAAAATGTTGGGTAGCATGTTGGAACCCGAAGAACTATTTAAAAGTTACAATTTATATACTTAGAAATGCACAAATGAACAAATACAACTTTGTGGATAAAACAAAAATAAGCCAAACATGCCAAAGTAAGTCTGCCAAGAATTGCTTCAGAAGCTAGAACAATCTACTATTTTTATGATCAAGTCTTCATCATAATCCAATGGTGTTTGGAATTACTCTACTCGATGCGATCCTAAAAAACTCAAGAGAGCGAGATCATTATATGTCATTCTAAGGGTTTTGTTCATTCAATTCCCATGTCTAAAAACTACACCATTGAGTTAGACACAACTAGCACAAACAAAGTTCTACAATTTTTTTTTTAATCTTGTAGAGCACAACATATTGATGAATCCATAATTGAATAGCTAAGCTTAATTAGGAAAAGTTCTAAGAACATGTAACTTAAATACACTTCCTGTGTCCATAAATGACAGGAATGGCAAAGAACTATCTCTACTAAAAACCATCTCTGATTTGTTCAAAATAGTTGCTTTTGCACAATTCAAGCGTCCATAAAATTTTTGAATAGGATAACTAGTTGAATCAAGATATTTACTTCACACAGAAATGAACCTTAGGGGTTATGCATATTGTATATAATACTGTATCAAATGCATTTTCCTTTAGACAGATTATGGCAAAGATTTTACATAATTTTCATTATGTGATATGTTGTATTACAGTCATGATGTGACAAATACAATAGACACAACTAGCATAAACAAAGTTCAACATTTTTTTAATTTTTTGTTTTATCTTGTGGAGGAGCACAACATATTGATGAATCCATAATTGAATAGCTAAGCTTAAATAGGAAAAATTCTATGAACATTTTACTTACATAGACTTCCTGTGAAGTTTCATCTGCCCACTTGTTCCTTTTTTTGCTGAATCACGTCAAATGCCACAAGACAGTTCGCGTCGGTTCATCTCCTGTAGTTCTATCGCGCTGTAATATAAGTTTATGATAATATTAGGTTCTATGATTATCACAACTTTTTCTAATCGAAATTAAAACTATAATGAGATTACATTATCATGGCTGACCCTAGCAAAGCTCTTTGTCCCAGAAATGTGACTGATCTTCTGCTTTTCCCGATTCTTTTTGTTTCTTTCACTAATTTTCTGTATCGAATTGGAAAAGCATATACCAAAGACATGAATATACGAATGAATTATGATATCCAAATTAACTTTACCTTGTAGTCATCACTTCCGAAGTATTTGACAAGATGTTCCTAATCACTTTGGCTAACGCCTAATTGACGATTTTGCAATCTCATCTCATCAGCTTCTTATACAAGGTAATGTTGTTTGTGCAACCTATATCGATATGACATGTATTGGCTGTTCAATTGCATTTGCACAGCTTTTTGGACGTGAGGTTCGTCATTAAGGGAAAACTTTTGCTGCAATGACAGAGAGAATTTGTTATTATTAGTAACAACCCACTACCCTAGTCATTTGCTAAGGAATAAGCGATATACCAAATCTGATTTCATAATTCATATGCTCTTTCACAAACTATTCTTGCAATGTTTCTCAAATTTTAAGCAATTCCAAACAAATATAAAAGTTGCTCTTGGGCTGGTTGATAATAACTATGAAAATCCTTGACTTGACTTTGAATATCTTCAAGATTTTTGTTAATTTAACAGGTAATAAAACAAATGAAGACTAGCAGAAAAAATTTAAACAATACAAGAAGAAATACAGTCTTCACTATTCCCCACACACAAGTATAATCATCAAATTGAACTAGTTTAAATGGATTTCAGTACATCACACAAGTAGAAAGGGTAACAGGCTTACTCTCAAAGAATTCCACATCTTCCTCTTGTCATCTCCTGGAATGTCCTTCCATTTGACATACTGGAGTGGCGCCATTTGTCTCACTACAATGCCATCCTCAGTAATCAGATCTTGAGAATTATCTCCACTAGCTCAATAAAGGTAAAGTGGAATGTAGTCGGGAAGTTGTTCCCTAGTGCGCCTTTTTTTTGCAAATGCAATGCCTCTAGTCTTTCCTCGTCCTCTCTTTATAGATATGTGTGTGCCTGTTCATTTACAAATGTGATTATTCATGCCTTCTAAAAACAAAATTATGTAAGCTTGTCCGGAAGCCAAATATATAGACACTAGCAATCATACCTACTTCGCTCCTTGGAACTTGCTCTATAGTACGTGGTGACTCAACTATAGTAGGGTTTGAAAGCTCGTCATTTGAAGCACGTTGGTGTCCAACTCCTCCCTGGTTGATTCTAGCTTGACCTCTACCTTCCATTTGGCCTAATGTACACCAATTAACATCAAATAAATTAATAGTTTGCATTAAGACGAAATCCCTTTTTGTAAAATAAACAAATATCCAAGAAAAACAAATAAACAAGCAAACAGAAATAATTCGAATCAAGATATATAATATAGTACCTTGACATGCCAATCAATATTACAATTCCACGTAGTTGTACAAATACAATATAGTACCAAGTCTGTTCATAAATGCCTAACATGTGGAGAAAGGTAGAATGGAGGATTGATGGCAATTTTGCCGAAGCAAAATATATTAAAATATTAATTAACCAAGTCATAGAAAACTCGTGAGAACATTTGTAAAGATTTATCAATTAACCAATAGGACAATTACTTGATAAAGTGAAATATAAGATACCTTATCATCGTTTTATTGAGGCATGTTTTATTTGTGAATTTAGTAAAGTGAAAGGGGGAAAAAAAGAAGAAAGGAAAACACTTTTCTTTGACTGGTTGATAAGGAAAATTCTGTGGAAGGGCTAAAGGAAACGAAAATATAGTGAGGAATAGTTAAAAATGAGTATTAATGCTATGGTACCCAAATTTGTGTTCCAATTTTGATTCCCAATACACGTGGCACATTTGATAATAGTGGGACCAAATCATGTTTAGATGATGGTACTTTAGGTGGTCCCACTACCAAAACCACATTTGGGATACAAACTTGGGAACCAAATCACTACTAGTTTTTTCTTACATTTTTCTTATCCTTCTTTAAATCCGCAAACAGAGCATGAGTAGTAGTTTGGAACTTGGAAGTAGTTAGAGAATTCTTTTAAATTGTTTGTAAATTACAGAAAGGTGAAGAAGATGAAAACACTTTTGTTTTATAAAACATGAAGGTTCAAATATTAATCAAGGAAATATCTTGCAAGAAACCAAAGCAGGTGAAAGCTACATAGGTAATGGGTTGACTTCAAACGAAATTAGGTAAATTACATGTTTGTTTCCAGCAAATAGAAAGCTAGATGGGATCTTTTTTGATACATCATAGTGGTTTATGATGTATCATACACCCCACTTTGAAAACCACTTTGATTGTTTGAAAAAAAGCAAAGTAGTTTTCAAAGTTACAATATTTTGGGACCTAGCTACGACAATTTAGGCAAGGATGGATCTAAGGGGGGGGGGGGGGGGGGGTGGGGCGAGGGGGGGCGACTGCCCCCTCCCTCTAGATTTGAAAAAAAAAATACTTAATTATACTAGTATTATTTGTAAATACACGTTCTCGGCCCCCCTAATTTTTTTTCTATATTATTAAGCTCGCTCCCCCTTAATTTTTTTTTAAAACTGATGTGTATATGCAATTTTTGAAAAAGTTTGGTGCGTTTATAAATGTAAATTCTGAATTTAGTTTACAAATTACTCCATACCTTGTTGATTCAAATAGTTTGTATTTTTCTCTCCTTGTATAATTATCTCATTATCAAAAATGTACGCCAAAAAAAATATTTCGGGGAAGCCCCGTATATTTTCGTCCCCCTAGACTAGATTCCTGGATCCGTCCCTGAATTTAGGATCCAAATCACTTGGAAGTATCATTGAATTTTTCTAGCTATCTGTTTGTAACTCTATGAAGACACATACATTTATATGTATTCCCAAATCAGACGAAAAGTATGGCACGGTTTGAAAAAGGCTTACCCCAAAGAACAACAAACACAATTAGCCAAAACAAAAGTCAACCCACCTCATAAAATTAAACAAAATCATAGGAAAAAAACCTTTACAAACAGAATACTAATTCCTATCAATGAATAGCGCCAAAATCATTCTCTAAGGCTTTGTTTGGTTCATGGATTTCATGAGGAAAGAAAAGGGGAAGGAAACTAGTTTGCTTGTGTTTTCCCTCATGCTTACGTTAAAAATTAAAATTTTCTAAAATGCATGTGTAATATGTGAACAAGGGTAAGAAAAATGACTTGCAACATTCAAAAATGGTTAATTTAGTTCTCAACTTTTTCTCTTTTCTTGCCTATTTCCTCATCATTTTCCTGATTAACCAAACAAGGGAAAAGATTTTTCTCTATGTTTTCTTTTATTTGCCCTCACAATATCCAAGACCAAACAAAGCCTAAAAGTACTAAGAACATAACCAATTAATAATCCAACAAATGATTAGGTATATCTGTGAGATTATATTACTCTACTAGACTTGAGAAAGATACAAAGTTAGACAATAATTCCTAAGAATGGTGGGTGACCCATAGACCACATGCATTTGTAAACATAGCAACTAAGTCAAACATTACATCTCATTCTTCAGTCCAAGATGGAAATAACCAACACGCACAACCAAAGCTACAGACCACGCTTTGACCACTGTCCAAAGCACAGCTAGGCCCTCTAACCCGACTTGCTGTCTCGATGAGGAGAGAGAATGTGGCAGAGAATATGTCAGCGGTCGGCCTGTTAATGGAAAAAATTGGGGCTAGATGTTATGGCTTGGTGCTTCATAGAGAAAAAGAAGGAAGTGAGATGCTTCAGATAGAACAAGAGGGGAGAGAGAGAGAGAGAGAGAGAGAGAGAGAGAGAGAGAGAGAGAGAGAGAGAGAGAGGAAAAACTAGGAAGATAGGCGTTCTCTTTTTCAGGTGTGAGAGTGAGATTTTAAGTAGCTTTGGAGTATAAATCATCTTCCTTTTCTAGTGTCAAGTAATGTTTGACATAAAATCCAACCTGTCAGTAGTAGTCACGATACAAACCCCGTAAATAATATGTTAGAACTTTTATCCTCCAACATTCAATGTAGTTGTCACTGTACAGTTCCCTCCGTTGGACGGCAAACAAAATTTCCTCCTGCCAAAACATTAGTCACAATATTTTTACCACAACTAAATTTTTGTGATAAAAAAGTGTATGTAGCGGCAACCTACTTCTCATCACAAAAATGCATGTTTTAGTCACAATGTATTAGCCGCAACTCAAAATCTTGAGACAAAAAGTCACTTTTCTTGTAGTCATATTAATTGTTCTTGAAAAAAATATATCAAAGAAAACAAAGATGCTTAGCAAGCTAGAATGTATGTATGTTAATTATTGAGAAGAGAAGATCTTTCAATCCCCAGGAAGGATGAGAAAGGAAGATTAGATCGGGGAGAAGCATGAATGTGTGATCAACTTCATTCCTTGTAATCTTCTTAGATTATGAGTCACTAAAACCCCAAATCTTGCATCAATGCAATGTACGATCCTAGAATGTGCAAAAGTAGTAGTGTGTTTGTGTTTATGGACTTGCTAAAGTGATTTAGAAATCCAATATATGCATGAATGGATGAAGAATGTTATTATAGGATATATACATATGTAGTATGAACTACTTCCTAAGAGATGAGCTAATTTTTAATGCATGTAAACATCTAATCAAAGAATTAAAGTTGAAACATGCTTGCAGTGAATAGTGGACAAAACAGTGAACTGATTTTGTAAAAATGGAAAAGTGAGGCTAGAAATATTTTTAACTCATGATTTTTTATGGAGATCATCCTTGTTGTATCTAGAATAGATATCAAAAAGCCAAATCACTATTGCAGTTACAAATTGAGAGAAATCATATAAACAAGAGGAGTTACTCAGAAACAGAGTCTGTATTGTCAATTGAAATGTAGAAAAATCTTTGAAAATGAAACAAAACCTTTTGGAAACGCATATTATACAGAAAGTTCCCTAAGACACTGAATTTCAAGGTAAAAATGAGTTGGGACCACGCAATTTGTGAAGATTTTCTGGAAAACAAGTTTCAAGTCAGCAAATCTACTATGACAAAAAAAAAACAGAATGTCTGGAAGGAATGCTTGCGTCAAAATGAAAACCTTCCAAGTGTTTTTAAATCAAACCAAAAATCATGGGTGTTCTCTAATGAGTTAGGAAGACTTTCCAAGTTGTCTTGTAATCATCCATTGAGTATTGAACTCAGAATGACATTTTAAAGTTAAAGAAGTCACTATTTTGAATATTTTGAGAAAACAAATGTTTTGTTTCTTGAAATCAAAATGAGGGATTTTGAAAAGGAGGTTTTGAGAGTGCATTCCCGCAGTAAATGGAGATTATAACCACTTGGACTATCAACATCAAACCCATCATCAAGACCTACCAATATTACTTGCACAAACATAGTTTTGTTTGAGAATATGACTTCAAGAATACATAAGAATGTATTGAATCATCCATCCAGCATCTCTTTGAGGTCAAGAGCTACTATCCATATGGATTCACTCTCCTCAAACAACATGTCATCTAGATGATGATAAACAGGTAAGTAATCAAGGAAAAATTAAAAAGAAATGAGGTAAGAAGAGATGAACATATATAAACAAACAAGAAAATAGAAATCAAGAGTTGATAATCATTGGGATATTGGACTTGTAGCTTGGTGTTTCACTCATATACATTGACATTTGGACATGTCTCAAGATTGCTCAAAATTGTTGATTGGAGAGGATTTGAATGTGAAGTATAAGAGAGGTAATGTAAGAAAACAAGATTAGAACTCACTTTTTTTTTATAGAAAAACAGTAGGAGGAAGCTCCTTTCTCACTTCTAATTCTAACTCTATCTCTCTTTCTCTCTACATCTTTTTTTTAACTTTGCACTTGGCCCTCCCAAAATGAAGAAAAAAGGGGGGTTTAAATAGGCCAATTTGGGGTGGTTTTGGGATTTAGAAAGTGCTCCCATTGATCCCAAACATCTGTGAACAAGAAACTACGTCATTTTGACTTTCAATTATTCAATTTGGACCCCCAAAATAAATTACAAAAATGGATTCGTCAGGGGTTGAGTGCCGCTGCAGCACTGTCCATGTGCCGCTATGGCAGTGGCCCAATGCCGCCATGGCACTGCTCCTCAGATGCCCATAAAATTACGTTTAGGCCCCCAGAGGTTCTGGTATTCATGAAAAAGGCCCTGTTTCGTCTGTAATTCACAAAAAATTCATATGAACTCCAAACCGATTGTGATATACCGTTGGAAAGGTAATGGAGTTTACTTTACATAAAAAAAAGTAGTTCGGAGATAGGTCACTTTGAAAAGTTTTGTGGTATTCGCGATAAAAGTTTATTTGATCGCCTTTTTCACCTCCAAAAATTATGTGTAATATATCGATGGAAAGCTATTGACCTCTAGTATCCATGAAAAATATTTTCAAAATGATACAGTGTTCTGGTTTCAATGTCAACTTTTAGGTCAAATCGGTTAGACTTGGGATCTCTAGAAAGTACTGGGAACCTCTGGGAGCTCCCAGGAGCTGACGTTTTAATTTGATTTTCTTTTAAAACTCATTTCAGTACTTTTTACATGATTTAGAATGATCTCAGAACTTTCTAGCAAATTCAGATGATTTCGGTCAAACCCTAGTCAAGCCGGTCAACGGTGACTTCCGGGACTTTCGAGGGTCTTTGGGAGCTGACGATTTCACTTGATTTTGTTTTAAAACTCAATTTATTACTATTCTTGCGATGCAACATGTTTCCAAAACTTTTTGTCCAAATCTGGAAGTGTTTGGGCTTTCAGGGGCATTTTGGTCATTCGTACTACTTTTTGAGTATTTTGAGAGATAGAACTAACTTCCAGGAGTCCTTTTGAGTCTTTTTTGATCATTGTGAAGCACCAAACTATCGGTCTCCTAAATCTGATAGCCAACAAAATGAGGTGTCTATAGTTTGCCTCTCTTTGGCATGAACTTGCGAGGCAACGCATGTCGCAAGCAAGTGCCAAAGCTTTCAAGAGATAGGTTTTTAGGAGGCTATAGAATTAGGATAAAAAACACTGCAAAGATGCAATGATGAAAAACATGATGCTGAGGTCAGTGCTGGTCACACTCTGCGTGAGCTGCCTACCTATCCCAAGGGGAATCAGACCAGGATGTAGTTCGGGGGCACAAAGGAACAAATCACACATGTACAACAAGCTAAACGAATGCTATGCTATGAGGATGATATACAACGCATGGATGTAATATGAACTGTACACTGAGTCTTGTTATGATCCTATAATGACTATGGTGTATTTGCTAGCCTTAATGGGTTTTATGGATGCTTTTTATGGTGCTGATGATCCTAGCATGAACTAGTGTTGTGGGTATGTGCCACTCTAAGTGGACTTATGTCGTGTTATTGTTTCTGACTATGATGTAGTGGTTGGCTTGGATAAAGATACCAAGGTTTGAAAGACTTTGGGTCTCAGGGCAAACTTCTTGAATTTTGGCTAGTGTGCTTCGTAAGTGAATGAGATTTGATATGGGGTCCTTGAGGATGACAACTAAAGATAACACACAGGTAAGGGAGCTCACGATAACCGATAGTTTGGGAAAATTTATGATGACCGAAGTGAGGGGCTCACGATAAGTGAGGAAGTCACGACAAACGATAGGTGAGAAAGCTTATGATAAGTGAGGAGGCTCACGATAACTAACAAGTGAGACAACCACAGTGAGAAAGTTCACGATAAGTGAGGAAGCTCACGATAATCGAAGGGTGAGGAAGTGTAGACACCCCAATTTTGACCTAACGTCGAATTTAGGAGAGCGTCACCTCCACGTCCAATGATGATAAGAACCAAAAGATTCGAAGTGTTCCAAGCTCTTCAGAAAGTTTTCCAAACGCGATAAAATTTCACAGAAAGGAGAAAATACCAGGTATTTAGGAGAATTCAGGTATAAGACACCATTTTTGGAAAAGATCTTCGAAAATAAAGTTTCTTTAAGAAAAAGAGAAGAATGAAGAGACCTAAAAAAGAGAAGCTCAATAAAAAATGGCATACGACAGAACTCCGCCGCACTCAGTGAGTGCCGAACTGCATTCAGTGAGGGCCGAACGGCATTCGGTGAGTGCCGAACGGCATTCATAAAGTGCCGCCGACATTTTCTGACTGCCGTTCGCTTTTAAAATCCGTATTTTGTGGTACAATACGTGTATGTAGGCGGATAAAAACAAAAAACTCATAAAGTAAGGCTGACTAAAATGCGGCAGTTAATGATTTTTCGCGGCTCTCAATAATTACCGCACCGCAGTCATGGAGTGCCGCCGCGGCATTCACGGAGTGCCGTTGCGGTATCCACTGACTGTCGTAAGTTGTTCTGACTGCCGCCCTGTGCAGCAGTCTGTCTATTTTTAGGAAGTACGTATTGTACCACCAAATGGGATGTTTACACCTGTCTTTTACTCCGAATTCACTGAAAATACTTGACAATTTTGTCTATAAAAGAGGAAGGATCTTCCTTGGAACAACACACAAGAGCTACCACCAAGAACAACACACAAGAAAATCACTACCATTACACTAACATATTTTGAGAGAAAAAAAAGAGAGAGTTTAGGAAACTAGGAAGAAGTGCTTGGAAGACCTTCAAAGGACAGAAACTTTGAGGATAGTTTGGAGGTGATCCTCTAAACCATAAGTTGTTTATTTACATTCTTTCTCTTTTGAATCTCTAATCCTCCTACTACTTTGTTTTCTTCGTTTTATTTCTTTTGTTAGTCATACTTCTTTTTTGAGACTCTTAGAGATTCTCAATATATCTCTTGAAATCTCTTGAACATGATCTTTTGAATCCCATATAAGCTTATGCTTTCCATGGGAATCAAAGTTTGATCATCACTTCATTTTATAAGCAAATAGATGGATCCAAGTCCATACTCATGACTTGGGTCCTCTAAGCTTGATGTTTCGTGGAATCCTCTCGATATTCCTTTGAGACTCATGAGTAGTAGTCATGCCTTCATCTGCAATGGCCATCAAATGGTAGGAGAAAGTGGTCTTGAGTCCAAGCCCATCTCAATGGTTTAGATTCCTTATCTTGAGATTTTATGAAGTCAATTCATACTTCACTTGAAAGCTACAAATATGAAAGTCTTTAGCCTCGAATGACCATCAAATGGTAGGAGAAATGGTTTAGTTTAAACCCAACTTCATGGTTTAATAGTTGGAGTTACCAAATAAAAGTTGAACTTGACAAATGAAAATAGTGAGTTCACAAACTGTTTTTGATCAAAGATTTTTAGTTCGAAATCTAACAGTTGAAATCAAGTGAAACCAACAGAAAAGTGTCAAGAATACAATATTCTACCGCTGTAATTTTTGTTTTAAGGTGGTTTCATGTCTAAAGTGGTTTGGTCATGAGTTTTGCAAAGTCTCTACAATCTGCCCAGAGTTTCAGCACAGTGACATCCTTTTGAAACAATTAAACCATAGTACTAATAAAGTGTTTGTAACCCAAAATAATTTTTTCTAAGTAGCTTAATGTATTACGAAGTCACCCTAAAAAGAACAAAGCATTTCTGATCATTTTGCTATTTTTAAAAAGTCGTGCAAGAACTCTGGACAGAAGGTTGTAGAATGCTGAGTGATGTCTGGTTTCTGTCCAATTCTCGGAGATCCGACTGTTGGAACTTTATTTTCTTTTTTGGGTCAAAAACTAGACACACAGAGGCATCTCGTGTCCAAAATACATCTGGATTAAACCATGGGAAATGTGCTTTTTCGTTTTTTAAAGTCATGGTCTGCTCTCAGCAATTTACAGAATTATGCACTAGTTTTCATCAATCTTATGAATAATGGCTTGGATGATATTTTCATGAGTTAAGGTTCAAACCATGTTCCAAGAATGAATAGTTAAGCTTGGATTCAAAGTCTAAATGATTTAAAACACCAAGCATTTCATAGTCCATCCCTGTTCATGTATATATATTCATCCGTATGATTTGACATTTGTAATTAGAACTTAGTTGCTTTAGATTTAATCACATTTCATAGATTTAAGCTAGAAGTCTAGGATTGTTATTTAAGATCCAACATTATATTTTGTATATCATGTGGACTAACCTTTTGTTTTGTAGCGCTGTTAAGGTATGATTTCTTGAATTCATCTTTTAGTTTATTTTAAATTTATTAATTTTATCGATTTTTTTTGACTTGGTGCGCTACACCTTAGAACTAGGACTTGCTTTACTTGTATATATGGATTAGAGACTCTATTCCTAGGCTTTGTCTACTTGCATGCATTTGCACGTTTAATATTCGCGACCGGATCCCGGGTAAGTTCTCTAGTTCCCTACTTGCATATCATATTGCTTGCTAATTGAATTATATGATTTTTGAATGATATTTACCGTTTGCAATTTTACACCCTTTAGACATGCTTTTGTAATGTATATTTATACATATGTATTAGTTAAGGGCACATTTAAATTAATAAATCGATTAAAAGGATGTTAAGTAGAGGCCTATCACGAGATAGGATGAGAAGGGGTGTTTTAGTCTAATGGGCTCCTTTCCTTCTCATTCCATAATCCCCGGACCTAGTTTAATCTTTGGTTTCGCAAAAGATAAGTTTCCTTTTGAAATGGTTTCTTAATTTTCCTTTTAAAAATTAAGTGGCGACTCATTTGTTTTTGAAATTGACTTTGAGAAAGAATTTTAAAAGAAAAGCTGTGGGTAGTAAGAAAACCTGCGATATCCACAATCTGGCGACTCTGCTGGGGATCGAACCCAGAATCTCTGGTTTCACAGAACAGGATTCTGATTTTGGGTTCACTTAAGGATTAGACTTGAAAAACATCCGTTTAATCGAATTAATTAATGTTCGTGTGTCTGTTGCATTTCACTTGCATGTCCAGCCAGTCGATTGCACGGAACTATGACCTTGGAGGCTCGGGGCAACCCGGTCGGTCAAGTCATCATGGGACTGTGTGATCACCCTTGATCTCATACCATGATTTGGTATATGAAGCGTCCTATCGGATGTGTGTCAAGGGTCCCTTATTTGACCAAAACCCAGCCATGGCATGGTAGCTTCCATAGAACCTTTCAAAAATTAGGAAATCAATTCTCGATTAGGGTTATGTGCTATAGGAAGTTTTGTCTGCCCGGAAGGGATTATTTGAGATGATGACGATGCTCACTTAATACGAAACTCTTAATCGCTCTCAAGCAATTCCTCTTCATGTCCCATGACATTTGGGAATATGTTAGATTATGATTATAAGATTACATCTCCTATATCATGTTTAGCTAAGCATCATTGACCTTGTATGCATCCAAATTCATGAAAAGTACGGTGATAATCCAATCATGTGATCCTCCTACCCAAAGAATTTTAAGCCATTTTTAAAAGCAAAACAGATTTGTGCCATTTTTTTTTATTATTATTCCGAATTTTAAAAAAAAATAAAAATCTTTGAGGTTCACTTCTTTTCGAAACTCCAAATTTACCTTTATCAAAGTACATTTTTCACATGATCATTTTTCTAAATCCAAAATCTTGGAAATTGTTTTTGAAAAGAAAGGCTTTTTCAAATGAATTTTGAATTTTTTTTTTGAATGTCCAACCTTGGAGAGGATAGAGGGTCACAATGAAAGGAGAAATCATCGTACTTGACATGGGTAAGGATTTTATGTGCTTACGTGCCTTATGTGTTAGGATTAGGATTTTCTCTTTTGTTGGGCATATAGTATAGGCACACACGCACACATGCATCGCGTCCGCATGACATATAAGAAGAGAGTTTTTCTAAAATATCTTTTGTATGGTAAAATAAAAATAAAATTTTAAAAGAGAAAATTTTGAAATTTATTGTAGGAGCGAAAATAGCAAACCAAGGGTGGTTTAGAGATTCCAGGGCGAGGCTAGTAAGGAGAGGATACACTGACATGGCCGAAGAGAGAAACAACGAAGAGATGGCCGGGTTAAGGGTACTGGTAGAACAACAAGCGGAGCAGATGAGGCGACAGGCCGAAAACATGAACCGCATGATGGGGATGATAGAAGAACTAAACCGCCGACCACCACCACATGTAATTCCATCCATTATAGACCCACCTTTGGGAGGAGGGGAGGCACAATGGACTGATGCACTACAGGCCAACAGAGATAGAGAGAAAGCTGATAAGAAGAAGCTACTGACCGAGAAAATAGAGAAGTTGGAAAGGGTAATGCGCAAGGCTCAGGGAGTTGATACCTATCTGATGGAGTTAGAAGGCCTATATGATGGGGTCCACGAGACGTTGTCTGCCGGGTTCAAAATACCGGTTTTTAATAAGTTTGATGGCATCGGGAATCCTCGCAGTCATATCCAAATGTGCATAGGGGCTTTTCAGCCTAGCAGCCTAAGCACTACCATGATGGCCGTTCTATTTCAACAAACCCTGACCGGAGCTGCTCTATCGTGGTACCTTACGCTTGAGCCAGGCAAAACCAGAATTTGGGAGGAAGTCGTGAAGTCATTTGTGGCCCAGTATGAGTATAATCAAGATCTGGATGTCACTGTCCGAGATCTAGAAACAACCAGACAGGGAAGCAAAGAGTCATTCGCTGAGTATCTGAGCCGATGGAGAGGAAAAGCCACCAAGATGGTACAGAGGCTGCCTGAGAAAGAATAGATCCGGATGTTAATGAAGAACCTACAGCCGGTCTATCAAGAGAAAATGAGGTTTCAGTCCATCAACACTTTTGCCGAGGTGTTTGATGTAGGGACAAGGATTGAAGATGCGATTCAAGAAGGGACCATTAAGAAGGAAGAACAACCGAACCGATACAGGAGGCCGAATTATGGATCAGGCGGAGGACATTCGGGGGGTCACTCCGGCCCTATTGATGTCCATGCACTTAGCGAGCCGGAGAGAAAATTTGATATCACGAGAAGCTACCCTAAGGGAGGAGGGGATAAGCCACCAAGAAAATTCTCGGATTTGGGAGTATCATTGTCGACCGCCCTTGATAGACTGTTGGCAAAGGGGAACCTCCGTCAATTGGAACCTCATCCGCTACCAAGACCGCTTCCGCCAAATTTCCAAGGAGACCTCTTCTGCAAATTTTATCAGCAGAAAGGTCACTCGACGGATCGGTGTATGAGATTGAGACACGAAATCCAGAACCTCATTGATAATAAAGTACTTTCGGAACCACCTATCAAAGCTCCAAATGTTACTAGAAATCCGCTTCCGAATCATCAAGCTGTGCCACCACCACGGGGCCTTTATCTCTTGGGGATAGAAGAAGAAACCTTCGATCCGTCTAGGCTAATCACTAAGGCCAGGACACCAAGAAAGCCATACTAGCTGCCTGAGGGTTCAACAATCTGTGCTTTGGAGAATCAGCCGATGAAGAATGAAATAGGGCAATCAGACTGGTGGATCCAAGGGAGCGACGATCGAGAGGTAAGCCAAGTAGAAGATGATCTCTGGTACGAGAGCGACAAAGAAACAGAGATAGTGGAGGGTACCCTGAAAGTTGGTCCAGAAGTTGACAATATGTGGGCAAGGGAAGAGGTCAGTCATTTAACTCATTCGGGCAGACACTTTAAACCACATGAGCTAGAGGTGGATCACCCGGGGAGAGATCTAGACAAAGGAAAAGGGAAGCTGAATGAAGAAGAGGGAGAAGACAGGGTTCTAAGGCAAATGAAGAAGACCTAGGCTAACATCACCATTTGGGGGTTGCTGATTGCCTCCAAACGCCATAGACAGGCAGTCTTAGACGCTCTGAACCAATCTGACGTGTCTATCGACACCACCCCGGAAGACCTCATCGGGCTGATCGGCAAAATCCCGGCTTCGGCTATTACCTTCTCGTCAAATGACATGCCCCCCCGGAGGACCCATGCTCAACAAACCATTGTACATCACTGTCGAATGTTTGGGGAACACCGTGCCCGCTTGTCTCGTTGACAACGGGTCTGCTCTAAATGTATGTCCTTTCCGAACAGCCAAGCGAATGGGTTTAGATGAATCGTCCTTCGTGCCGTCCCAACAAAAGGTCAGGGCAAATGACAACACCCAGAGAGCAGTCATGGGCATTATCTTTCTTAATCTTGCCGTTGAGCCAGTTGATAAAGAAGTCGAATTCCAGATCATCGATATCCCTGCTTCCTTCAATCTACTACTAGGGAGGCCTTTGTTGGATAGCTTAGGTGCCATACCGTCCACCATTCATCAAAAGGTCAAATGTGTTTGGGAAGGCCAGGTCTGCGACAGTCTCAGGGACAGCTGGGTCCGTTTGTCCGGAACATCGTCAAGCGCGCCGGTACTAGAATTACAGCTACAAGAACAAGAAGCAAGTGTGGGAGGGTTTGAGTTCATCAGCATGCTGGAAGGGGAAAAGCCAAGAAAGTTTCTACCGCTCCATTTTGATCAGTACGCCAGTCCAGTAGTCGTAGGGATCATGAAGAAAATGGGTTTCTTTCCAGGATTGGGGTTGGGGAAGAACCTTCAGGGCCTGCCAGAGTCTCCAAGAATCCCTACTCAGACTCACACTCACGGTCAGGGGTACCAACCAACAAAGAAGGAACTGAGGATGAAGAAAAAGGCCGTTAATGCACCATTAGACCCTTACCTAAAGACGATCAATGGATACTTTATGAAGGAAGGATAAGATTTCCCCTTTTATGGCTTTCCAGAGCCATGGATGGACCAGAAAGACAAATGTCTAAAGCCAGGATTCGAGATCTTTGTTTCCCACAAATTTTCCAAGTATAAAGACCCGTTCCTGCAAATGTCTAAAAAGTCTGTTGCTATCAACGATTGGAATGGTGTACTGGACGGACCGGTTATGCAGAACCTGTTGAGCAAAGGAGGGGCAAAAGCTGAAGGAAAAGAAGAAGAAGGCAAGAGTCTGAAAGTCGAGGTTGAAGAGGGGAATGTTGAGGATGTGCTGGAAGAAGAGTACGAACTAGAGGGAGAACCAAAAAAGGAAGAGAAGACAGAAACCGAGGGACTACCAAGTTGTAATACTATGGAGCTCAAGCAGGGAGCCAACAAGGAGTGGGTCTTTGAGTCTAGTGATAAGTATCCCCCTCACCTTGAGTCTGTAATGGCCCAAATGAGGCGTCTTACTATTGCTATGTCTGTTGTAATCACCCCTAACAAGATCAATGAAAGTATGACTGATTCCGCCTACTTGAATGCGCTTAATGAATGTGATGAATGTGAAATGCCTGATGAATTGCAAAAAATAGTTGAAAAGGACAATGAATCTGCATGCAAAATCATAGAGAACACCCTAACAATTAATCTAGGAAATGAAAATAATCCTCAAAATATCTTTATCGGCTCAACACTTAGCAATGAAGAAAGCAAAGAGCTAATCAACCTATTAAATGAATTCAAAGATGTTTTTGCATGGTCTTATAACGATATGCCAGGTATTGATCCAAAAATAGTCCAGCACCACATCCCTCTCTTTTCCAATTCGAAACCCATGAAACAAAAATTGAGGCGAATGAGGCTAGAATGGGCACTTAAGGTAAAAGAGGAGGTTGAAAAGCAATTAAGGGCTGGATTCTTGATGGTCACTGAGTATCCTGAGTGGATTGCCAACATTGTGCCTGTCCCAAAGAAGGATGGTCGTTTCAGGGTTTGCATTAATTTTCGAGATTTAAACAGGGCAAGCCCTAAAGACGATTTCCCGTTACCCAACATCGACGTGTTGGTTGATAACACTGCAGGACATGAGCTTCTATCTTTCATGGATGGATTCTCTGGGTATAATCAAATCCTCATGGCACCCGAGGATAGGGAGAAAACCACATTCATTACTCCATGGGGGACATATTGCTATAGGGTCATGCCATTCGGACTTAAGAATGCAGGTGCAACCTATCAAAGGGCTGCCACCACCTTGCTACACGACATGATTCACAAAGAGGTGGAAGTGTATGTGGATGATATGATTGTAAAATCCAAAGAAAGAAAAGGGCACCTAGGGACTTTGAGAAAGTTCTTTGGGAGATTTAGGGAGTTCCAAATGAGGCTTCCCCGTGATCTTAATCTCCCGAATGGATCCGTTCAAATACCTGTTTGAAAAACCCGCCTTGACCAGTAGGATTTCCCGGTGGACCATGATGCTAGCCGAGTTTGATATCAGATATGTCACCTCCAAATCCGTCAAGGGGAGGGCCATCGCCGAGTACCTAGCTGACTTCGCCGTAGAAACTGGGGAGAAAGGATAATTCAAGTTCCCTGATGAAGAAGTGGTGGAGATAAGAGAAGATCTGTGGAAGATGTACTTCGATGCAGTGGCCAATCAATTAGGATACAGAGTCGGGGTCATCCTCATAGCACCCGATGGGTCCCCTACCCCATTAGCCATCAAACTCAAGTATAACTCAACCAACAATACCGTGGAGTACGAAGCCTGCATAATTGGGATGGAAGCAGCCCTGGCTTTGAAAGTCGGGCAGATTGATGGCTTCAGAGATTTCAACTTGATCATACCCCAAGTCCGAGGGGATTGGAAGATAAAGCATGAGAAATTGAGACCTTACCATGACTATTTGGAAAGTTTGAAAGTGCAATTCCAAAAGATTTCATTTTACTACCTCCCTCGTGAAGAAAACCAACTAGCCGACTCTTTGGCTACCTTAGCCTCAATGATCCAAATCCCTCCCAAAACTGCCATGATCCCACTGTCCATAGAAGTGAGGAGCCAACCGTCGTTTGAAATGATCGCGGCCGTAGAAAGAGAAAATGAAGTGCCTTGGTATGTAGATGTTTGGAACTTCATTCAGAAAGGAGAATACCCCGAAGGAGCCTCAGAAAAGGACAGAAAGGCGATTCGACGATTCGCCCCTCAGTTTGTGATTTATGCAGATAGGCTATGGAAAAAGTCCTACATCGGGTATAATCTGGAATGCCTTTATGGAAAGGAAGCTAAGAAAATGATGGAGGAAATACATGAGGGAGTGTGTGGACCCCATATGAATGGACACATGCTGGAGAAGAAGATCATCCGACAGGGGTACTATTGGACGACCTTGGATAAAGACTGTTGCGAATATGTCAAAAGGTGCCACAAGTGTCAGATTCATGCAAATCTGATGCATACCCCGCCGTCACAACTCTATAGCATGACCACCCCTTGGTCATTCTCTGTGTGGGGGATTGATATCATTGATGAGATAGTTCCGAAGGCTTCTAATGGGCACCGATACATAATTGTGGCAATCGATTATTTTACAAAGTGGGTAGAGACAGCCTCGTATGCAACTTTGAAAGCCAAAGACGTGGTGAGTTTCATCGAGAAAAACATAATCTGCAGGTATGGGGTCCCGAATGAGTTTATCTCCGATCATGGCAGTCATTTTCAAGGGGAGGTTATCCCGCTTTTGGAAAAGTATAAGATCACTCGCCATCAATCATCCCTGTATAGGCCTCAGACAAGTAGAGCAGTAGAAGCAGCGAATAAGAATGTTAAAGCAATCTTGGGGAAAACGACGGATACATATAAGGATTGGCATGAGAAGATGTCAATCGCTTTATGGGGATGCCACGCCGTATTCATTGGTCTACGGGATGGAAGCCGTTCTCCCAGTCGAAGTAGAAATAACCTCCCTTAGGGTTTTAGCAGAGTGTGAGATCACCGAATCAGAATGGGTACGAGGAAGGTACGAAGAGTTGATGTTACTCGATGAGAAGAGGCTGGCCGCAATAAACCATACTCGGGGGTACCAGAAGAGGATAGCTCGTGCTTTCAACAAGAAGGTCCGCCCAAGGAAGATTACTGAGGTTGACCTGGTCCTCAAAGAACTGAAAGTGCCTGTTTATGATCCCAGAGGAAAATTCAAATCCAACTGGGTCGGGCCATACATCATTAAGACTCTCCTCTCTGGAGGAGTGGCCTATCTCATGGACCTGGACGGAGTTGAGTTTAAGCAACCAATTAACCTCGATCGCCTCAAGAAATACTTTGCTTAAAACCGTTTCTTTCAAAACCTCCTACCTTGATGAACTATGCTTGACCTGATTTCCGCTAGGGGATACGTAGGCAACCAACTTGGTTCGGTCATTTAAAAAAAAAAAACTATGCTGAACTAGGGGTAAACTGGCGTTTGCCCGGAACCACTTTGAAACCCTAAAACCAGGGGCAAACTTCGTTTGCTAGCCGAAGAACCCAGATACAAGACCCTCCTATGGATCACCTGGTTATCAAGATAAGTACTATAAAGAAACAAATGAGAATTCATAGTATAGAAGGATTAAAGCTTAAGCAAAGAAGCAAAGTAAAGAGCCAAGTAAAGACATTGAAAGGAGAATTCTTCATACAAGATTAATCGAAGGGGTGAGCACTTCTGATTTAACATGCTAGAACTTCTCTGAAAGATGACAACACTTCTTGAAAAGAAAAAATAAGGAAATTCACATTCAAAAGCGTAAAAAGAGTAGGCAGGGTCTGTCAGAAAATTATTGTAAAATGGTAAGCTTCTCCCTGTTTTCATCTACTTTATTGTGCATGTGTCTGTCAAGCTCGCCTCACAACCAAAGCCTAGATCTCTAGAAGATACTGGGCAGTAGGCACAGTCGGAGCAGAAATCCTCAGGCACGGAGCAGCTATCCTACTATGCCAAGCCGCAGTGACAGCCTTCACAATAGAAGGGCGCAAAGCTGACCCCCTGGTAAAATCAACAGTCACAGATTCAGTAGTATCTTGCAAAATTCCAAACTGGCAGACCACCCGATCCAGAATGTAGAAAGTGGTAGCACGTAAACCCGGTAGCCAAATGCTGGGTCGCCCAGTGAGACGTACAGCAATGGAGTAATAAAACCACTGCGGACATATCCAGCAGATATCACTGGAAGAGAGGCCCTGAAGCCAACCAAGCCATGCATCGGCAGACTGAAATAAGTTGTGAATCTCCATACGATCATAAGGAAGTGACCCACGAAGTTGGGAAGGGTGTATAAAGAGGTCCAAACGCTCCATGAGCCAAATCTGCAGGACAAAAGGTGCCCCGACAGACAATATGGCCCCGGTAGCATGAGCATGGCCCAATCCAATCAGAGTTTCACCAAAGACCAGCATGACAGCACTTTTTATCTCCCGCAAGCCACAAGCAATGGGTATGAGAGTGTCGAAAGATGACTGAAAGAGGAAGTAAGAGAGCATAGCAATCGATAGGGCACTACGTCGAATGATCTGATACTCACCATCGTAACGGTCCCCTGTGGGAGCATAAACCGAAGAAAGGCGCTCAAATTCGATCTGCCTATCATGAACGAAAGAACCCGCCGCATTTCGAGATATGCGAAGAAAAATGGCTAAATCCCGGACGTTGAGAGCGGGATCCCAACACTGAATGGCAGCTCGAAGTAGGCCTTCATTTAAATTCATCCGCCGGAGAGAGAAGAGATCGTTTAGTCTGAAACACTCAAAATTGAACTTGTCAATGGCAGAGAGAGTATCCATCCATGGGAAAATGATTTGGGAGCTAATGGGGGCCATTTGGAAAGAGGAGAACAAAGGAAAGTAGTGTTTTACGGAGTTTTGAAGAAAATGGGGTATAAATAGAGGTAGATCTGCCTGAAGGCAGGACGGTACTCGATAAAGTAGAATGGCACTCGACGAAGTGCCGCGCGGCAGTCCATGAGTACCGTCGCAGAATTCTCTGACTGCCGCTGCGGCACTCAACGAGTGCCGCGGAGACCTAATCGAGTGCTGTTCCGGGTTTTTTTTCATTGGCAGGGTCTGTTTGTAACACTTTCAGCCCACCTGCAAATAGAAAACTAGATAAAAGAACAATAAAACATGCGCATCATGCAGTACGTTCATTCACTCATTCATTCATCCATTCATTTTCACTTCGCAATAAGGAAAAGAGAAATCAAAGCTTTCAAAATTAGAATAAAGACGGGACCGGTCCTCCTCCGACTCTGTCCTGCTACCTCCACCGGTCCCTCCATGTCCGCCGCTACCGCCGCCTCTGCCTCGACCCCCGCTGCTGCCTACACCACTACCACCGCCTCACCCCACGCCTTGTCCAGCACCACCATCCCCAGGAGTGTCGCTGAGGGGAATACCGAACTGCTAGAGCCGCTGCTGAAGCTGCCCCACCTGCTGAGATAGGCCTTTGACCTCCTCTGTCTGAAATAAAGGAACATAAGTCTGAAAAATGTTGAAAAGGACGAATGGAATACCAAGAATAAAAAAAGGGTAAAAGATCATACCTGGGCCCTCAACTGAGCCGCAGTAGTCGCCCGAGCTCCCTCAGCCTGAAAACAGGAATCAAGAATAAAAGATTAGCAAAAAGAGCGATAATCCTAGTCAAAGTGAAAAGCGGGGATAAGTTTCTTACCATCCACTCTCGCCCGAGAACCCACTGCCGCACGCTGTGGGCATATGTCAAGCCCTCCTCTGCGTAAGCACGCGGGACAACGTCGTAATGGAGAGGAATAGTGGGGGTGCCCTGTGAGAGTCGAGGGATCGTCGTCGAGTGAGGCTCGCCAAACGAGACGGTCGACATAGTCCAATCCCACTCAGGCAAGGCGGGAGGACGAGCCGCGGCTGGAACAGGCTGCAAACAAAAAGTAATAAAACATAAACAAAGAATGAAAGAAAACTTATTAAAGATTGAAGGAATCTTATACTCACCGGAGTCACTTCCATCAGAGGGAAGTTCGGCATCATCTTAGTGGCACGGAAAGCAGTATATCCTGCAGGGTCGTCCAGGAAACCGTGAATACCGAAGCCGGCTTGAGCAGCTGTCAAATCGCTGCCCTGAAGCGTGTCTGTGGCCCTCATAGAGTCAGGAGGAGGGAACGGCACAAAGAATCCGGGGGCTGCCAGCGACTGCCTAGTCACCCTCTCTCCCAGATACCACGCCTGGTCCTCTGACCCACCGTCCAGAAGTCGCCTCGTCGGGTCATATCCGGCCGACTCTCGGATCTCCGCGTGAGCATCAGGAATCACCCTAAGCCATGGCTGCCAGTGGACATGCCCCTCCCTCAGGTTGGTCAGGAAGTTCCTGAACGAAACAAAATCGGGGCCCCGGTCTTCCGCCCGACTCTATCCTTCGCCCACTTCAGCCCCTGGGGCATGATAAGGGCGTCGACATCGCGTGTCTCAGGGGACATCATGCGAAGATACTCGTGGGACCAAATCTGTAATAAAAAAAAGAGAGAGGAGGTTAGTTTCGCAATCTAAATAAGTTTCTGAAAATAATAATAAGCAATGGAATATAGGAAAGGGTATACCTCCCACGCTCTCCAATAGCCACCAGTGGAGGCCGGCCTGTCCTGGGAAATGTCGCCCATATGCCTGTACAAGATAGCTAACCCTGTACCAGCCCAATCATACTCCTTAACCCGATCCAGGTGCTCTAGAGACGCCACCAGGGAAACAGAGACCCGATCACCCTTGGTGCTCAACAGAGAGCACCCCAACATGTACATAAGAAAGCCCCGGGCCATCTGCTCATCGGAGAAACCCGGTTTGCCCCGGAATGTATCCATAAACCATCGAGCAGTGACCAAAGACTTCTCCGGGACCACTCCCAACAAGGGCTCCACCTGGTCCCACTCCTGGCCCGTTGGATACCGCAAGGGCTCTCCTCCGAACGCTATCCCAGTGATCATAGAGAAGTCCAACGGCGTCATCGTCATCTTGCCAAATAAGAAATGGAATGTGCTCGTAGTATCTCACCACCGCTCGGCAAGGGCATGGATCTGTCTCAAATCATTGGAGCTCTTCGTCAAAAGTTTGACGAAGTCCCCAAATCCCGCCGCATCTACAATCCCCTGTACAGTCTCGCCAAACTCTGTATACCACTCGTGCCCATGAGCAAGACTGTCGTGCCCTTTCAGCACCCTGGGCTGCAACTGCAAGAAAGAATCACAAGATTTGTTGTTAGGAAATGGATAAAGAAGAGAGCAATAAATGGGTAATAATAAAGAAATGGAAAATCTAGAAATGTTCGTAGTAAATTTCACAAGCATGACACTCGTTTGTATTCAAGAGGAAATGAATAAAAAATAATAAATAAATAAATAAGGGAAGTAGTTTGTTCACATTTTTTGAAATACATGCATATGTAAAGTTTTGGGTCCAAAAGAAGTATAGTTTCAAAGAGAAGCATGTGGTCACAAGCATTTAGGAATCAATTTAGAATAATAAAAGGGCGTTTGGAACGTTCAAGAAAATTCACAAGTACAATAAAAGAGGGAGAATGCTCAGGATTTCATTTAAAAGGCATCGCATCCGTAAATCCTAAGAAAAACAGAAAAGGAAAATCACAAGCATAAAGATTCTTTGGTTAACACGAACGGCATTCGAAAATCTTTTGAGAAAAAAATAAAGGACTCGATGCAGGTGGGACACCCGAAAGTCCAATGGACACGAGGGAGGGTAATAAATTATGATTCGTTGAGCATGATATTCATAAAGTTCATAGGAAGTAAGGTTAGATACAAAATCATTGAATAAAGTATGTATACACTACAAGCATGACATTTACATGTGAAATGAGACATTCAAAGTTATGATTCACTATACATTCCGTTCATGAAGAAAATTAAGAAAGAAATACATATATAGAGGGAGAGCATTTACCTCGCGCTTGAACGCGCGGGTCGATAAGTGCTCGTCTGGGTCTCGGAGCAGGAGCGCAGCATCGGGGTGATGGGTGGCTGTGTACTTGGCCTTCTTATTCCTCCCTGAACCGCTTGCCATAAGCTGTCAAAAGAAGAGAGAGAGAGATCCACATGTTAAATTCATGAAAAATTAAGAAAAACAATGAAATAAAAGAGATTAATCAAGTCTTGATCGAGCAGAACTAACCTGTGAGTACCAGAGATCGATCCAAGCAAGAAAAGGAAAAAGAAAAAAAAATTCTCCAGAGAGATTTCGAGAAAGAGAGGACTGAGAGAATGAGGAAAATGAATTGAAACCGCCGGTTTTAGCCACTGTCGCTCAAACGCGGCACTAAGTTTTCCGTGCGCGGCAGTTGATGGACTGCCGAGCGGCACTCGTCGAGTGCCGCAACGGCATTCCGTGAGTGCCGCGCGGCAGTCAGCGACTGCCGCGAAAATCCGCGTGTGCCGCGGTTGAGTCGGTTCAAAGATATTTTACTTCCCCCCAAAAATTCAAATCAAGTCCCGAAAATTGAATTTGAGGCCCCCAAAATTTGCCCTCATCACACTTTTGGGCCTCGGGGTCGTTTTCAGGTTTAAATTGACTACAAATTTCAAAATTTAGGAATAAATATGAGCCTTTAGGCTCCCAATTCCTGGAAATTAAAAACATTTGAGCCCGTGGGCTCCCAATTCCTGAAAATTAAAAAAATATTTGAGCCCGTGGGCTCCCAATTCCTGAAAATTAGAAAAAATATTTGAGCCCGTGAGTTCCCAATTCCTGAACAATTAAAAAATGTATATTTGAGCTCGTGGGCTCCCAATTCCTGAAAATTTAAGATCATGAGAATATAACAAATTCATATTCCCGATCTCCGCAACCAATTTACGTTAATCCTTATGTTGAGAATGTAATGAATTTACATCCTCGGTTTTCGCAACGAATTTGCGTTAACCCGTTTTCCAAGAATATAACAAATTTATATTCCCGATCTCCGCAATAAATTTGCGTTAATCCTTATTCCGAGAATGTAACAAATTTATATTCCCGATCCCTGCAAAAAATTTGCGTTGATCCTTATCTTGAGAATGTAACGAATTTACATTCTCGATTTCCGCAACGAATTTGCGTTAACCCGTTTTCCGAGAATATAACAAATTCATATTCCCGATCCTCGTAACAAATTTACTTTGATCCTTATCTGGAGAATGTAACGAATTTACATTCTCGGTTTTTGCAACAAATTTGCGTTAACCCGTATTCTGAGAATATAACGAATTTATATTCCCAATCCCCATAACAAATTTACTTTGATCCTTATCTTGAGAATGTAACGAATTTACATTCTCGGTTTCTGTAACAAATTTGCGTTAACCCGTATTTTGAGAATATAACGAATTTATATTCCCGATCCCCGTAACAAATTTGCGTTAACCGTTTTTCGAGAATATAACAAAGTTATATTCCCGATCCTCGTAACAAATTTACGTTAATCCTTATGTTGAGAATGTAATGAATTTACATCCTCGGTTTTCGCAATGAATTTGCGTTAACCCGTTTTTCGAGAATATAACAAAGTTATATTCCCGATCCTCGCAACAAATTTGCGTTAACCCTCAAAATCAAATCAAGAGCATCTTCATGACCCCTGTAATAGATTTTGCATCGGTCAAGAATTAGATGACCTTCCCCGACTAATACGTCACGTAAAGTGCGCCGTACATAGGGAAGACATGGTAAGCATGGCGCCTGTATGACCAGGCCAATTCAGAAGATACCATCGCATAGCATTTGTATCATGACAAGATAGGTGCATCCATCCGTATGGCTACTTGTGCTAGTTTATGTTTGGCTCCTGCCCGAACTACATCTTGGTTTGATTCCTGAATGGATACGTAGGTAGATCACCGTTGAGCACGACCGACATGAACCATTTGTGAAGCCGTTTTTGCGACGCATTTTGTTTGACCTAAATTCGACAGCTTGGTCAAAGGTTTGTCTTCACACAGGCTTTGACATTCACTTATGGGATGCGTTGCCCCACAAGCTCTGTCAAAGAGGGGCAAACTGTAGACACCCCAATTTTGACCTAACGTCGAATTTAGGAGAGCGTCACCACCACGTCTAATGATGATAAGAACCAAAAGATTCGAAGTGTTCCAAGCTCTTCAGAAAGTTTTCCAAACGCGATAAAATTTCACAGAAAGGAGAAAATACCAGGTATTTAGGAGAATTCAGGTATAAGACACCATTTTTGGAAAAGATCTTCGAAAAAAAAGTTTCTTTAAGTAAAAGAGAAGAAAGAAGAGACCTAAAAAAGAGAAGCTCAATAAAAAACGGCATACGGCAGAACTCCGCGCCACTCAGTGAGTGTCGAACGGCATTTAGTGAATGCTGAACGGCATTCAGTGAGGGCCGAACGACATTCGGTGAGTGTCGAACGGCATTCATAGAGTGCCGCCGACATTTTCTGACTGTCATTCGCTTTTAAAATCCGTATTTTGTGGTACAATACGTATATGTAGGCGGATAAAAACAAAAAACTGATAAAGTAAGGCTGACTAAAACGCCGTAGTTAATAATTTTCCGCGACTCTCAATGATTGCCGCACGGCAGCCATGGAGTGCCGCCGCGGCATTCACGGAGTGCCGTTGCGGTATCCACTGACTGCCGCAAGTTGTTCTGACGGCCGCCCTGTGCAGCAGTCTGTCGATTTTCAAGAAGTACGTATTGTACCACCAAATTGGATGTTTACACCTGTCTTTTACTCCGAATTCACTGAAAATACTTGTGAAGTTTGTCTATAAAAGAGGAAGGATCTTCCTTGGAACAACACACAAAAGCTACCACCAAGAACAACACACAAGAAAATCACTACCATTACACTAACATATTTTGAGAGAAAAAAAGAGAGAGTTTAGGAAACTAGGAAGAAGAGCTTGGAAGACCTTCAAACGAGAAACTTTGAGGATAGCTTGAAGGTGATCCTCTAAACCATAAGTTGTTTATTTACATTCTTTCTCTTTTGAATCTCTAATCCTCAAACTACTTTGTTTTCTTTGTTTTATTTATTTTGTTAGTCATACTTCTTTTTTGAGACTCTTAGAGAGTCTTAATATATCTCTTGAAATCTCTTGAACATGATCTTTTGAATCCCATATAAGCTTATGCTTTCCATGAGAGTCAAAGTTTGATCATCACTTCATTTTATAAGCAAATAGATGGATCCAAGTCCATACTCATGACTTGGGTCCTCTAAGCTTGATGTTTCGTGGAATCCTCTCTATATTCCTTTGAGTCTCATGAGTAGTAGTCATGCCTTCATCTCCAATGGCCATCAAATGGTAGGAAAAAGTGGTCTTGAGTCCAAGCCCATCTCAATGGTTTAGATTCCTTATCTTGAGATTTCATGAAGTCAATTCATACTTCACTTGAAAGCTACAAATATGAAGGTCTTTAGCCTCCAATGACTATCAAATGGTAGGAGAAATGGTTTAGTTGTAACCCAACTTCATGGTTTAATAGTTGGAGTTACCAAATAAAAGTTGAACTTGACAAATGAAAACAGTGAGTTCACAAACTGTTTTTGATCAAAGATTTTTAGTTCGAGATCTAACCGTTGAAATCAAGTGAACCCAACGGGAAAGTGTCAGGAATACAATATTCTACCGCTGTAATTTTTGTTTTAAGGTGGTTTCATGTCTAAAGTGGTTTGGTCATGAGTTATGCAAAAGTCTCTACAATCTGCCCAGAGTTTCAGCACAGTGACATCCTTTTGAAATAATTAAACCATAGTTCTAATAAAGTGTTTGTAACCCAAAATAATTTTTTATAAGTAGCTTAATGTATTAGGAAGTAACCCTAAAAAGAACAAAGCATTTCTGATCATTTTGCTACTTTTAAAAAATTGTGCAAGAACTCTGGACAGAAGGTTGTAGAATGCTGCGTGATGTCTGGTTTCTGTCCAATTCCCGGAGATCCGACTGTTGGAACTTTGTTTTCTTTTTTGGGTTAAAAACTAGACACACAGAGGTATCACGTGTCCAAAATGCATCTGGATCAAACCATGGGAAATGTGCTTTTTCCTTTTTTAAAGTCATGGTCTGCTCTCAGCAATTTACAGAATTCTGCATTAGTTTTCATCAATCTTATGATTAATGGCTTGGATGAAATTTTCATGAGTCAAGGTTCAAACCATGTTCCAAGAATGAATAGTTAAGCTTGGATTCAAAGGCTAAATGATTTAAAACACCAAGCATTTCATAGTCCATCCCTGTTCATGTATATATATTCATCTGTATGATTTGACATTTATAATTAGAACTTAGTTGCTTAGATTTCATCACATTTCATAGATTTAAGCTAGAAGTCTAGGATTGTTATTTAAGATCCAACTTTATATTTTGTATATCATGTGGACTAACCTTTTGTTTTGTAGCGCTATTAAGGTATGATTTCTTGAATTCATCTTTTAGTTTATTTTAAATTTCTTGATTTTATCGATTTTTTTTTACTTGGTGCGCTACACCTTAGAACTAGGACTTGCTCTACTTGTATATATGGATTAGAGACTCTATTCCTAGGCTTTGTCTACTTGCATGCATTTGCACGTTTAATATTCGCTGTCAGATCCCGGGTAAGTTCTCTAGTTCCCTACTTGCATATCATATTGCTTGCTAATTGAATTATATGATTTTTGAATGATATTTTACCATTTTCAATTTTACGCCCTTTAGACATGCTTTTGTAATGTATGTTTATACATATGCATTAGTTGAGGGCACATTTAAATTAATAAGTTGATTCAAAGGATGTTAAGTAGAGGCCTATCACGAGATAGGATGAGAAAGGGTGTTTTAGTACAATGGGCTCCTTCCCTTCTCATTCCATAATCCCCGGACCTAGTTTAATCTTTGGTTTCTCAAAAGATCAATTTTCTTTTGAAATGGTTTCTTAATTTTCCTTTTAAAAATTAAGTGGCGACTCATTTGCTTTTTAAATTGACTTTGAGAAAGAATTTTAAAAGAAAAGCTGTGTGTAGTAAGAAAACCTGCGATATCCACAGGAAGCTCACAATGATCAACAGAGACGGAGCTGTGAATTATGAATAGACAGTGCTTGTCCTGGGAGTGGCCTTTTGACTACAGGCGGTGTAGACACCCCGATGTTGACCAAACATTGAATTAAGGGGAGTGTTACCTCCAAGACCCGATGATGACAATGTACGGCCAATCTAGGACTTCCAAAGATGATTGAAACTCTTCAAAAGACTCTCTAACCTAAACAAAAAGCAGAAAAAGAAAGAAGAGGAAAATAGAGGCAAAATGGCACTTGGGCAGATTTGCGGCAGTCACGGGTTACTGCTACGGCACTCCTTAACTGCCAGAACGGCATTCAGGGAGAACTGCACCGGCATCCATTATCTGCCGCTAAAATGCTTCAAGTGTTGCTAAATTTGAAAATACTGAAAAGAATGCAGTCCATAGAATTGTCCGCGGCATTCTATGAGTGCCGTTGCGACATTCAATCACCAAGTGTCGTACCGGCATTCACCAAGTGCCATTTCGGCACTCAGTGAGTGCCGCTTCCATCCCCATTGAGTGCCGTATTTTTGTAACAGCCAGTTGTAATACAACATGTTTGTACTACCAAAGGATAATCCGAATTAGGGTTTTCTGCTCTGAAATGACTAAAATATCCCTTCAAATTTGTCTATAAATAGAGGATGAATATCCTCTTGCAAGGGGGGTTAGAATTTTCTTTGAATCTAGAGGTTGTATTAGTTCTCCAAGTCCTAAAAACTTTTAAAATTTCTTCTCTAAACACAATTAGAACTTAGTTTTAGAGGAGTTGAAGAGGGTGGAAAGCTTTATTAGTCTTTGGAAGTTCTTCAAAATCACAAAGTTGAGGATATTTTGGAAGTAAAACTTTGAGTTAATTAATCCTAACTATATTCTAATCATTAATATACTTAGAGTCTTTGAATTTTCTTTTTCTCTTCCTTTTAATCTTTGAGATTCATAAGACCCTCAATGTCTTACTTGAATCCTTAGACTTGAAATCCTTAATTCTTTTGTAAGCTCATGATTTATAAAAGATTGAAGTTGATATTAGTACACTTAATTAATAAATCTAAACCTATCTTCATGGTTTAGGTTTATTATGTTTAGGTCTCATGGAATTTCTCCATATTTTTTTTAAGACTTTCAAGATATGAATGTAGTTAGTCTCCCACGACCATCAAATGGTGGGAAAGGTTGTGGGGTTCAAGCCAAATTCCATGGCTCATGGATGAAATTAATTAAAAAATTTGTATTTGATAAATGATGCAGTGAGTTCACAATCTATTTTTGATCATAGATTTTAGTTAAACATCGAACCGTTGGAACTGAATGAAACCCACGGGAAAATGTTTATAACTCAAAGTTTTACCATTTCAATTTTTGTTTTAAGGAAGTTTCATGTTTAGAGTGGTTTGGTCAAGGTTTGTGGAACAACTATAATCTGTCCAGAGTTTCAGAGTAGTAATACTCTTTTGAAATAAGCAAATCAGAACCTTAATCAAGCGTTCTTGGCCTAAAATAACTTTTTCTAGATATTTTAATGTGTTAGGAAGCTACCCTAAAAAGACCAAAGCATTTATGATTTTGTCACTATTTTTAGAAAATCATACAAAAACTCTGGACGGAGAGTTGTAAGTCCCTGAGTGATGTTTAGTGTTTGTCTAATTCCCAGAGATCTAACCGTTGAAACCTTGATTTTTCTTTTTGGGGTAAAAGCTAGACTCACAGAGGCACCTTGTGTCCAAAAATCATCAAGATTAAACCATGGGAAGCATGCTTTTTATTTTGTTGAAGTTCTAACCTACTCTCAGCAATTTTCAGAATTCCGTCACAATTTTGATAAATCTTGCAAACAGGGGTCCAAATGATCTTTCCATGACCTACGGCATAAACCATGTGTTAATAATGATTATTTAACCTTAAATACAGACGCTAAATGATACAAATCAAGGAATAATCCAATAGCTCATTCTTGTTCACATCTATGTAATCATGTACATATTCATCCATATGGCTTGATGCTTGTAATTAGGACTTGTTTGCTTTAGATTTAATTACATTTGACAGATTTAAGCTAGAAGTCTAGGATTGTTATTTAAGATCCAACTTTATGTCTTGTATATCATGTGGACTAATCCTTTGTTTTGTAGCGCTATTAAGGTATGATTTCTTAAACTCCTCTTTAGTTTATTTTAATTTCTTGATTTTATCGATTTTTCAACTTAATGCACGACACCTTAGAATTAGGTTTTTCCTTATGTGTATATGTGATTAGAGACCTTTTCTTAGGATCCGTCTATTCGTATGCATTGCACGTTTAATATTTGCGGCATGGATCCCGAGTAAGTTCTATAATTCCCTATTTGCATATCATATTGCTTGCTACTTGAATTATGTGATTTTTGAATGATGTTTTATCACTTGCAATCTTACACCCTTTTGATATGTTTTTGTATATACATTTATACATATGTATTATTTGAGGACATGCTTAGATTATTAATTCGATTAAAAGGAAGTTAAGTAGAGGCCTATCGCGAGATAGGATGAGAGGGGGTGTTTTAGTCCGACGGGCTCCTTTCCCTCTTATTCCCTAATCCCCGGACCTAGAAAATCTCTAGTTTCTTAAAAGATCAGTTTGCTTTAAAATAGTTTCTTAATTTTCCTTACAAAAACTAAGTGGCGACTCATTGTTTTGTGTTTTGAATTGAAAAAGATTTTGAAAGAAAAGTTGTGGGTAAGAAAAATACGATATCCACAATCTGGCGACTCTGTTAGAGATCGAACCCAAAATCTCTGGTTTCGCAAACCAGAATTCTGATTTGTGGTTCACTCGAGGATTAGACTTGAAAGCATCATTTTAATCGAATTAATTCATTTTTGTGTGCCTGGTGCATTGCACTTGCATATCTCGCCAGTCGATTGCACGAAACTATGACCTTGGAGACTCGGGGCAACCCGATCTGTCAAGTTATCATGGGACTGTGTGATCACCTTTGATCTCGTACCATGATTTGGTATATGAAGCATCCTATCGGATGTGTGTCAAGGGTCCCTTATTTGACCAAAACCCAGCCTTTGCATGATAGTTTTGGTAGAACCTTTTAATCTTAAGGAAATCAATTCTTTGTTAGGGTTACGTGCTAGGAAGTTTTGTATGCCCGAAAAGGGATTACTTGAGATGATGACGATGCCCACTTAATACGTGACATATAAACTCTTAATCGTTTTCGAGCAATTCCTCTTCATGTCCCATGACATTTGGAAATATGTTAGATTGTGATTGTAAGATTACATATCTTATATCATGTTTAGCTAAGCATCATTGACCTTGTATGTATCCGAATTCATGTGATCCTTCTACCCAAAGAGTTTTAAGTCCATCTTTGAAAGCAAACAGATTTTACTATCTTCTCCCCAAGGTTTTCGATCACCCTTTCGAAAAATCCTTTGAGTTCACCTTTAGATTAAAATTCCAAAACAACCTTTGTTAAAATATGTTCTCACATCCTCATCTTTGAAGAACCCAAAAATCAGGGGAACTGTTTTAGAAGAAATGCTTTTCAAATCAATTCCAAAACAAGATTTCAACCCGATCAATGAGAAATGTCTTAAACCCTCATTTTTTTTAAAAAAAGATTCAAAATTATTGAGAATTGTCTTTTCCCACCATTCTAAAGAAAATGCTTTCCAAATGAATTTCAAAATCTTTTATACCTAACCTTTGAAAAGGTAGTGAGGGTCAAAATGAAAGCAAAAATTATTGCACTTGACATAAGTGAGGATTTTATGTGCTTATGTGTTTAAGTGTTAGGATTAGAATTTTCCTTTTATTTGGAATATAGAGTAGGCACACACGCACACATGCATTGCATCCGTGTGACATATGAACCGTCCGTAAAAAGAGATTTGCTTTACCAAGGGTCTTTTAAAACAAAATATATATATATGTGACAAAAGAAAGAGAGTCAAAAGTTTTCTTAAAAGAAAGTTAAACCTTTTTGTAGGGGCAAAAATAGCATCAAGTTCAGATCCAGCCTGGTTTAGGGGTCCCATAGCAAGGTTAGTGAGAAGAGAATACACTGAAATGGCAGAAGAAAGGAATAATGGGGAAGTAGCGGAGTTGAGAACGCTGGTAGAGCAACAAGCAGAGCAAATGAGGTGGTAGGCCGAAAATACGAACCGGATGATGGGAATGATAGAAGCATTGAATTGCCAACCACCACCTATATTCCGCCAGTTATGGACCCTCCTCTAGGGGGAAAGGAGATTGATTTTATGATCAGGAGGCACAATGGACTGATGCGCTGCAAGCCAACAGAGAAAGGGAGAGGTTAGAAAGAGAAAAAACTGACAAAGAGAGGATAATGACCGAAAACATAGATAAGCTGGAAAGGGTAATGCGTAAAGCTCAAGGAGTCGATACTTACTTGATGGAATTGGAAAGACTGTACGACCGGGTCCGCGAGACGCTGCCTACTAATTTTAAAATGCCAATTTTTGATAAGTTTGATGGAACAGGACATCCACGCAGCCACGTGAGAATGTGTATCGGGGCCTTCCAACCAAGTGGGCTAAACACTACCATGATGGCCGCCTTATTTTAGCAGACTTTGACTGGAACTGCTCTATCCTGGTACCTCACTCTCAAACCAAGTAAAACCCGGGTCTGGGAAGAAGTGATCAAATCGTTCATGGCCCAATATGAGTACAATCAGGACCTGGATGTCACAGTCCGAGATTTGGAGACCACTAGGCAGGGAAACAATGAATCGTTTATTGAGCATTTGAGTAGGTGGAGAGGAAAAGCAGCTAAGATGGTACAGATGACGTCCGAGAAGGACTAGATCTGAATGTTGATGAAGAACCTTTAACCTGTCTACCAAGAGAAAATGAGATTCCAGTCGATCAACACTTTTGCTGAAGTATTTGATGTAGGGACTCCAATCGAAGATGCGATCCAAGAGCGAGTAATAAAGAAAGAGGAACAGCCAAATCGGTACAAAAGGCCGAACTATGGGTCCAATGGAGGACGGTCGGGGGGTCACTCTGGCACCACTGATGTCAACGCACTAAATGGTCTGGAGAAGAAATTTAACATAACACCAAGGAGAGGGGGGACAAATCACCGTCAAAATTCTTAGATCTGGGAGTATCACTATCAACCGCTCTCGATCGGCTATTAGCGAAAGGCCATCTCCGTCAGTTGGAACCTTGACCTCTACCGAGTCTGCTTCCACCAAGTTTTCAAGGGGATCTCGTTTGCAAATTTCACCAACAGAAGGGCCACTCAACGAATTGATGTATGAGGTTAAGGCACAAAATCCAAGATCTTATTAATAACAAGGTGATATCGAAACTGCCCGCCAGAGCTCCAAATGTCACGAGAAATCCACTACCAAACTACCATGCTGTACCACCACCGTAAGGCCTCTATTCTTGGGGATAGAAGAAACCATCTTCGATCCGTCTAGGCTAATCACTAAGGCTAGGACACCAATACGGCCTTATCAACTGCTAGAGAATCCGACAATCTATACTTTAGAAGGTGTTTCGAAGGGATGTGAAGAGGAAATGACAGAACAAATGGATTGGTGGGTTTAGGAAACAGGCAATATAGATCAGATAGAGGATGATTTGTGGTACAAGAGTGATGAAGAGGTGGGAACCGAAAATCAGAGTTTGGAAAGTGTTTCGGAGGCTGACAATTTATGGATGAGAGAAGAAGTCAATCATCTGACCCGGTAAGGCAGACACTTCAAGCCGCACGAACTAGAGGAAGATCACCCTGGGAGGGATCTAGACAAGGGAAAGGGAAAAATGGATGAAGTAGTAGAGGAAGACAGGGTCCTGAAACAATTGAAGAAAACGCAGGCTAGCATCACTGTTTGGGGCTTACTGATAGCTTCAAAACGTCACACGCAAACGGTCTTGGTTGCTTTGAACCAATCTGACCTTTCTATCGATGCAACACCAGAAGACCACGTGGGAATGATCAGTAGAATCCCAACTCTGGCTATTACCTTCTCATCAGATGACCTAATTCTGGGAGGGCGTGTTCACAATAAACCGCTATACGTCATTGTTGAATGCCTGGGGAACACTATACCTACTTGTCTTGTTGACAATGGATCCGCTCTAAACGTATGTCCATTCCGAACAGCTAAGTGCATGGGCTTGGATGAGTCAACATTCATACCATCTAAGCAGAAGGTAAGGGCATATAACAACACTCAGAGAGCGGTTCATCTAGCTATCGGGCCTGTGGAAAAGGAAGCCAAATTTTAGGTCATCGACATACCTGCTTCTTTCAATTTACTGCTAGGGAGGCAATGGCTAGACAGTTTGGGTGCCATACCATCTACAGTTCATCAGAAATTCAAGTGTGTCTGGAAGAGGAAGGTCTATGATATTCTTGGGGATATTTGGGTTCGTCTGTCTGAAGATTCATTGAGCGTGCCGATTATGGAGGTACATTTCCAAGAAGAAGAAACAGGTCTGGGAGGGTTCGAGTTCATTAACATGTTGGAGGGAGAGAAGCCAAGAGAGTTCCTACCACTATATTTCGATCAGTACGCGAGTTCTCTGGTTGTTGGTATCATGAAGAAGATGGGTTTCTTCCCAGGCATGGGATTGGTTAAGAATCATCAAGGTCTGCCAAAATTTCCAAAGATCGCCACCTAGATTCACACTCATGGTCTGGGATATCAACCATCCAAGAAGGAGATGAAGGAAAAGAAAAAGGCTGCCGATGCGCCGATAACTCCATACCAGAAAATGCTCAACGGATACTTTGTGAAAGAGGGAGAGGATTTCCCCTTTTGTGGCTTTCCAGAACCATGGGTAGATTAGAAAGATAATTGTTTGAAGCCAGGGTTTGAGATCTTCTTCCCCCACGAATTCTCTGAGTATCAAGATCCATATCTACAGGTACCTGTGAAGTCAGCTACTGCAAAAGATTGGGTTGGTGCACTAGACGACTCGGTCATGAAGAGGAAAGCACAAAGACTAAGGAAATGGGCCAAGATGGGGTCGTGGAAGACAAGGCCAGAAAAGAACATGCTGAGGGATTGGTAGAAGAGGTGCAAGACGAGGAGAATGACATGGGAAAACCCAAGAAAGAAGAAAAGGAAGAGATTACCAAGGCAGGGGAACTGGAAGAGTGCTTCATCACCGATCTGGGAGGAGAAAGCAAGAAAGAGTGGGTCTTTGAGTCTAGTGACAGGTATCCCCACACCTAGAGTCTATAATGGCCCAAATGTGATGTCTTTCAATTTCTATGTCTGTTCTAATTGCTCTACAGAAAATCAATGAAAGCATGACCAATTCTGCCTACTCGAATGCGCTTAATGAATGTGATGAATGTGATGATCATGAAATACTAGATGAATTGCAAAAATTAATTAAAAAGAAAAAGAATCTGCATATAAAATCATTGAGAACACTCTAACGATCAATCTAGGAAATGAAGATAATCCTCAAAATGTTTTTATTGGCTCCACACTTAGCAAAGAAGAAAGCAAATGAATTCAAAGATGTTTTGGCATGGTCTTATAGTGATATGTCAAGCATTGATCCAGAGATAGTCCAACACCACATCCCCCTCTTCCCCAATTCAAAACTTGTAAAACAAAAATTGAGGCGATTGAGGCCTGAATGGGCACTCAAAGTCAAAGTGGAAGTTGAAAAGCAGTTAAGAGTCGGATTCTCAATGGTCACCGGGTATCCAGAATGGATCGCCAATATAGTGCCTGTCCCGAAAAAGGAAGGTTGTGTTAGGGTCTGTGTCGACTTCCGGGATCTGAACAAAGCCAGCCCTAAGGACCATTTTCCTTTACCTCACATTGATGTGTTAGTGGAAAATACGGCGAGACATGAACTCGATCTTTTATGGATAGGTTCTTAGGGTATAACAAGATTCTAATGGCGCCCGAGGATAGGGAGAAAACCACTTTTATCACACCATAGGGCACATACTGCTATTGAGTGATGCTATTTGGGCTAAAAAATGCGGGCGCAACTTACCAACGGGCCGCTACAATATTATTGCACGATATGATCCATAAAGAGGTAGAGGTGTATGTGGATGATATGATTGTAAAATCTAAGTAAAGAAGAGGTCACTTGGAGGCGTTAAAAAAATTCTTCGGGAGGTTGAGGGAATTTTGAATGAGGTTGAACCCCGAGAAGTGCACCTTCGGGGTCACTACCGAAAAATTGTTGGGGTTTCTCATCACTCAGAGAGGGATAGAGGTGGACCCGACCAAAATAAAGGCCATAGTGGAAATGCAGCTGCCTAAGAACGAAAAAGAGTTAAGGGGATTTCTGGGTAGAATATAGTTCATAAGTCGTTTCCTCTCGAAACTCACCTTTACCTATGACCCATTATTTGGGTTACTCAGAGAAGGAGAGAAGTTCGAATGGGATACCCTCTGTCAACAAGCCTTTAATTAGATCAAAACCTACTTCCAAAACCTACCAGTCCTATCACCACCCTCACCCGGGAGGCCTTTATTGTTGTAACTTTTTGTGTCTGAGGATTCAATGGGGTGTATATTGGCCCAAGAAGGATTTAAAATACTCACCTTTAGAAAAAGCCTATTGGGCCCTAGTCTGGTGTACCCGTCGCCTTAGGCACTACATGTTAGCCTTTCCCGTTGTCCTAATCTCTCGAATGGACCCACTCAAATACCTATTCAAAAAGCATGTCCTGACCAGTTGAATTTCCCGTTGGACCATGATGATAGCCAAATTCGATATCAGATATGTCACTTCTAAATCTATTAAAGGAAGAGCCGTTGCTGAATATACCTAGCCGATCTTGCCATAGACTCTAAGGAGAAAGGGGAGCTCAAAATTTTGACGAAGTGGTAATGGAGTTGAAAGAGGATCTGTGAAAGATGTGTTTCGATGGAGCTGCCAACCAACTAGGCTATGGGGTTGGAATCATCCTCGTGGCACCTGATGGAACACCTACCCCATTAGCCATCAAGCTTAAGTATAATTCAACCAATAACACGGCTGAATAGGAGGCTTGCATAATTGGGATGGAAGCTTCCTTAGCCCTAAAAGTTGGAAGGATCTACATTTTCGGAGATTCTAACATGATCATCTCCCAAGTACGAGGTGATTGGAGGGTGAAGCATGAGAAGTTAAGACCTTACCATGACTACCTAGAGAGCCTAAAAGTACAATTCAAAAAGATAGTGTTCTACTACCTTCCCCGTGAAAAGAACAGTTTGTCGATTCCCTAGCAACCTTGTCCTCAATGATATAAATCCCTTTGGGAGTCACCATGATACCGTTATCCATAGAAATTAGAAACCAACCTTCATTCAAGATGATCGCAATCATAGAAGAAGGAGGTGAGTTACCTTGGTACGTGGATATTTGGAATTTCATTAAGGAAGGAGAATACCCCGAGGGAGCTTCAGAGAAGGACAGAAAGGCGATCCGAAGGTTCTCCGCCCAATTTGTGATCTATGTGGATAAGTTGTGGAAGAAGTCATATACCGAGTTCAATCTAGAGTGTTAATATGGAAGGGAGGCTAAGAGAATGATGGAAGAGATACATGAAGGAGTCTGCGGACCCCACGTGAATGGACATATGCTGGCAAAGAAGATAATTTGGTAAGGGTATTACTGGACCACTTTGGACAAAGACTGCTGCTAGTACGTCTGAAGATGCCGCAAGTGTCAAATCCATGCATATCAGATGCATACCTCACCTTCCCAGCTCTATAGCATGACCACACTGTGGATACCGGGCTTCCGCCTCTCTTTTGTTTGAGATTGTTTTGAAAAGGAACTCGATTTGGATCAAAGAAAAGAAAATGGTCTGTCGAAAACAGATACAGAGTCGCCACTTGGTCTTTAAGGAACCAAGAAACCTAATTTGACTCACCCCAGCAGATAAGGGCACCGGCCCTTCATAACCAAAGAACTTGGTTCGGGGTTTTGGTACGAGAGAGGAAGGAGCCTTTGTCACGACTAAAACACCCTCAACTCGCCCCGTCTTTCGACGAGCCTCAATTAGCATCCAAATAATCATCTTATACTATGTTTGGTTCGACAAATAATACTATGATAGTATATTACATCACATAAGAAACTTGAAAATGGAAGATCTAAAGATAAAATATCATTCATAAGATCTAAGTCAAACATCATGCAATGTAAAGTGAAAGATCACACAAATAAACCTAGGAAAAATCGTCTAATCATGTATCAAGTAATGAAGTTTCCTTAATCTAAAGGGGACATGAATTGTTCTTGAAACAAATAAACAAAGAAATCAAAATATGCTTAACAAGCTAGTATGATGCATGTTATTCTTTAAGAAAAGAAAATCTCTCAATCCCCGGGACGGATGAGAAAGGATGATTAGATCAAAGGGGAAGCATGAACATATGATCGTGATCATTCCTTATAATCTTCTTAGATTAAGAGTTACAAAAACCCCAAATCATGCATGAATGCAATGTATGTATCTAAAATGTGCAAAGGTTGTAGTGTGTTTTGGATACATGGATTCCTAGAGTGACTTAGAAGTCTAAAATTTGTATGAATGAATGAATGAAATTAACATGGGATATGTACAAATGTAGTGTGAACTACTCCCTAAGATATGAACTAATTTGGAATGCATATGAGCATCAAATCAAATAATGAAAGTTGAAATGTGCTTGCTGTGAATAGTGGACAGAACAGTAGCATGATCTTTTGGAATTTGAAAAGAGGGGTTAGGAATATTTTCAATGCATGATTTTTTATGGAGATATTCCTTATTGTGTCTAGAACACTACCCAAAAGGCCAATCTTGGATAGCTATCACAGATTGGGAGAAATCATATAAACAATGAAGGTCACTCAGAAACAGAGTCCGTACTGTCGACTGAAATGTTGAAAACTCTTAGAAAATGAAAACTAATGATATAGAGGTCCATTTTATACAGAACGTTCCATAAGACATTGAAGTTTAAGGGAAAAATAAGTTAGGACCACCCCTTTTGGAAAAGTGTTCTGTAAAACAAGTTGGAAGTGGCCCTAGGTGTTGTGACAGCAAAGACAGAATGTCTGAAAGGAATGTTGGGATCCAAATGGACCATTTCCAAGTACTTCCAAGTCAAACCAAAAATCATGGGTTTTCTCCAATGAGTTAGGAAGACTTTCCAAGTGGCCTTGCATCCATATGTTCAGTATTGAGTTCTAGAGAAATCCTTGAACTCAGCTCACTCACTGTTTTGACTCATTGTTTTGAAGATTTTGGAGAAAACAAGGTTTTGTTTCTTGAAACCAAAATGAGAGGGATTGAGAGGGGTTTTGAAATAGACGTTTTGAAAACATATTTTCAATACTCCATAAGGATTGTAGCCACTTAAAATGCCAACATCAAACTCATCATCAAGAACCTCCAAGATTGTTGGAGAGATTCATTTTATTTTGAACATAACTTCAAGAATACCTTGGAGGTATTGAAGTTATGATCATCATCTATCAAACATGTTTTTGAGGTCAAGAGCTACTATCCATAAGGATTCACTCACCCCAAACTCCATGTCATCATTTAGATGATGATGAACTAGTAAGTAAATAAAGAAAATAAAAAGAAATGAGATTAAGAAGAGATGAACATAATATGAACAAGCAAGTAAATAACAATCAATAGATGATAATCAATATGATTTTGGACTTGTAGCTTGGTGTTGCACTCATAGATTTTGACATTTGGACATGGAAGTAGCTTCCTAACTCAAGAATGCTCAAGAATGGTGATTGGGGGTGTTTGGAATGTGAAGTATAAGAGAGGTAATGGAAGAACACAAGATTAAAACTCACTTTCTATAGCAAAATAGTAGGAGGAAGCTCCTTTTCTCTCTTCTAAACCTATCTCTATCTCTCTTCTTCTCTACAACTTTTCAAGCTTTTGCACTTGGCCCCCCTATAATGAAGAGCAATGGGGGTTTATATAGGCTAACTTGGGGTGGTTTTGGGGTTTTAGAAGTGTTCCTATTGGTCCCAAACATCTGAAATCATGAAACTACGTCGTTTTGGTTTTTAATTAATCAAAATGGGACCCCAAAAGTAATTACAAAAACTCACTGTTCTGGGGGAGAGTGCCGCGGCGGCACTGCTCCTCCTTCGTCCAGATAATGCTGTTTAGGCCCCCTGAAGTTTCGGTATTCGCGAAAAGGCCCTATTTTGTACGAAATTCACAAAAAATGCATACGAATTCCAAATTGAGGTTATGATATACCGTTGGAAAGGTAATGGAGTCTACTTTACATAAAAAATATTTCGGGGATAGGTCATTTTGAAAAGTTTTGCGGTATTCGCGATAAAAGCCGATTTGACCGCCTTTTTCGCCATAGAAAATTCATAATAAATTCGTTTTAAATCCAGAAATTATGTGCGACATACCGTTGGAAAGCTATTGACCTCTAATATCCATGCAAAATATTTGAAAATTGTTTTGGTTCCCCGGTTCCAAAGTCAAATTCTGGTCAAACTGGTCAAACCTGGGATTCCCGGGAAGTTTTGGAAACCTCCGGGAGTCCCCGGGAGCTGATGTTTTCGCTCGATTTTCTTTTGGAAATTGTTTTAACACTTTTCTCATGATTTAAAATGATTCTGGTGAATTCGGACGATTTTGGTCAACTTGGTCAAACCTGGTCAAACCTTGGTCAAACCTAGTCAAACCTTGGTCAAACCGGTCAACGGGGACTTTCCGGGAACTTTCGGGACTTCTGGGGGTCTCTGGGAGCTGACGATTTCATTTAATTTTGTTTAAAAACTCATTTTATCACTTTTCTTGCGACGTAGCATGTTTTTAGAACTTTGGGGCCAAATTTGGGAGTTTATGGGCTTTCAGGGGCATTTTTGGTCATTCTGAGCATTCTGAGATATAGAGCTGACTTCCAAGAGTCCTTTTGAGTCATTTTTGATCATTGTGAACCACTAAGCTATGGATCTCCTAAATCTGATAGCCGACAAAATGGGGTGTCTACAGTTTGCCCCTCTTTGGCATGAACTTGCGAGGCAATGCATGTCGCAAGCGAGTGCCAAAGCTTTGAAGAGACAGGACTTTTTGGAGGCTATAGATTTAGGATAAAAAGCGTTGCAAAAGATGCAATGATGCTGAGGCTAGTGCTGGTCGTGCTCTGCGTGAGCTGCCTACGTATCCCAAGGGGAATCAGACCAGGACGTAGTTCAGGGCTCAAAGAAATAAATCACACATGCTCAACAAGACATGCGGATGCTATGCTATGAGGATGATATGCAGCGCATGGATGCGATAGAAATTGTGTCACGAGTCCTATTATGCCTATTGCTATGATCAGGTATTGTAGGGCTATCCTGAGTGGGCTGGTGTTGTGCTGGTGACTGTGATGTGGCGGCTGACTCGGATAAGGACACCAAGGCTTTGGAGGCTCAGGGTCTGGGGGCAAAACTTTTGAAACTTGGAAAGTGCGCTTTGCAAATGAGTGAGATAGATCAGATGTGCTTTGTTTAGCAGATGACAGCCAAAGGTGACCGAGGGATTCTGTGAGAAAGCTTGTGATAATCGGGGGATCAAGATGCGGGACATGTTCTGATTGTTCCTGATGGCCAATTTTCGGGGGTCGGTTCTTCTTTTGTTACTTCCTGCTGATGGTAGTGGGAGCTGATATCTGTTGGTTTCTATCCTTGGGGGATGACATTGGTGTTGTCGAAGAATCTCTTTTCTTGATCGGGAACCAGGACCCATCTTTGAATCTCTCACGGTTGATCAAAATATGTCGGTGCTCAATCCAGGAGAGCCTGTCGGGGCTTCTGGGGTTCTCGGGGAATCTCTTTTCTTGATCGGGAACCAGGACCCATCTCTGAATCTCTCACGGTTGATCAAATCTTTCGGCGCTCAATCCAAGAGAGCCGGTCAGGGCCTCCGGGAGCTGGTATCTGTCTGCTTTTGTCCTCGGGGGATAATCCAGGGTTCTCGGGAAATATCTTTTCTTGATTGGGAACCAGGACCCATCTCTGAATCTCTCACGGTTGATCAAAATATGTCGATGCTCAATCCAGGAGAGCCTGTCGGGGCTTCTGGGGTTCTCGGGGAATCTCTTTTCTTGATCGGGAACTAGGACCCATCTCTGAATCTCTCACGGTTGATCAAAATATGTCGGTACTCAATCCAGGAGAGTCTGTCGGGGCTTCTGGGGTTCTCGGGGAATCTCTTTTCTTGATCGGGAACCAGGACCCATCTCTGAATCTCTCGTGGTTGGTCAGATGCTCAATCCAAAAGAGCCGATTAGGGCCTTCGGGAGCTGATGGACTCTCTGAGAATCTCTCTTCAATTCTTGACCTAGAACCAGGATCCATCTCTGAATCTCTCGTCGTTGGTCAGATTTTGTAATGCTCAATCCAAAAGAGTCGGTTAGGGCCTTCGGGAGCTGATGGACTCTCTGAGAATCTCTCTTCAATTCTTGACCTAGAACAAGGATCCATCTCTGAATCTCTCATGGTTGGTCAGATCTCGTAATGCTCAATCCAAAAGAGCCGATTAGGGCCTTCGAGAGCTGATGGACTCTCTGAGAATCTCTCTCGGCGCTTAATCCAAGAGGGCCAGTCGGGGGCTCCGGGAGCTGGAGGTATCATTCTGTTTGTGATGAGGGATACGGAGATGGCCTGCATCAGTTAAGGTTTTGATATTGAAAGAGGAGAGTGATGGACTTATGTTGCTTTAGGATGAAAGAAGGTCATCAACGGCCACTCATGGACTTATGTTGCTAGGATGAAAGAAGATCATCAACAGCCATTCATGGACTTATGTTGCATGAAAAAAAGATGAAAGATCAACATCCACTCATGGACTTATGTTGCTGGGAGAGAGGAAGATCATTAACAGCCACTCATGGACTTATGTTGCATGAGCGAAGATGAGCAACAGCCACTTATGGACTTATGTTGCTAGGAGAAAGGAAGATCATCAACAGCCACTCATGGACTTATGTTGCATGAAGAAAGATGAAAGATCAACAGCCACTCATGGACTTATGTTGCTAGGAGAAAGGAAGATCATCAACAGCCACTCATGGACTTTTGTTGCATGGATGAAGGAAGATCATCAACAGCCACTCATGGACTTATGTTGCATGGATGAAGGAAAATCATCAACAGCCACTCATGGACTTATGTTGTATGAAGAAAGAAAGGTAATCAACAGCCACTCATGGACTTATGTTGTATAAAGAAAGATAAAAGATCAATAGCCACTCATGGACTTATGTTGCTAGGATGAAAGAAGATCATCAACAGCCACTCATGGACTTATGTTGCATGAACAAAGGAAGGTAATCAACAGCCACTCATGGACTTATGTTGCATGAAGGAAGATAAACAGCCACTCATGGACTTATGTTGCAAGGAGATGGTGGTCAACTTTCGATGGTTTGGAAAGGGATGAAATTCGCATCTGCCCTAAGTTTGGACGCTTCTCATGCTGACGCCTTAACCGGTGCAGTAATGGTGTTTGGTACTTTTGCTTGTATTGGCATGCTCTTTATAACTTGATTTGAAAATTTTATTAGTCACTATTGACTTACACATTTGAGACTACAACAGACTCAAAAACTTGACAGACACTGACGCACGAGGACGACACATTTGACACCAAAATGAAACAAGCTTGTCTTGTCAAAACTTGATGTGCTTTTGTCATAAACGATGTACCATTTCTCTTTTGGTGTTTACCCCTCATCTTAACATGGTAGCACTTTACTGATAAATCTGATTATTTTTTTTTTTGAAAATTCCTCCCTAGTGATCTAGTCAATTTTCTACTTCTCCCAGGAAGTGCTTTGAATTAGTGCCTTAGCTTTTAGAGTAAAAGATGCTCTATTTCAAAATTTTCAAAACAACTTGGTAACTTGAAAACTCGCCCTCGGTGTGAATGGATTGTGTTAGGCAAACGGAGTTTGCCCCTAGTTTGAGGTGTACAAAGCCGGACTCATAAGCAAACGAGATGGGTGACCGAAGTTTGCCCCTAGTTTGGATGATGGTTTATTGGAGGTTTTGGGCAAACGAGGTAGGTGACCAAAGTTTGCCCCTTGTATGAAGGGTAGATAGTAAAAGTCAAGCAAATGAGGCGGGTAGCCAAAGTTTGCCCCTAGTGTGGAAGGTGATTTTCTAGCTTGAGGCATGGACCGTGACTTGAATCTCTCAAATGCTCATAACTTTTGCCTAGGCACCAGTGAGGTGACCTAGCAAGCTCTTTTCTCTCTTTGTTATTGCTCACCTTGGATTTAACTCTAATTTTTGCCTAGGCGTCCTTTCGGATTTTCGACCTAGCGAGCCATCCTTCTTTTTTCTTTTTTGAAAGTCTACCTACGTACCCCCAAGTGGGGATTAGGTCCAACGTAGTTCGGGCCATGGTCGGAAAGAAGCGGGTTGATTTTTAGGTAGGTGGGGTGACTGAACCGTTGTGGTTGCCTACGTATCCCCGAACTGGAATCAGGTCGAGCGTAGTTCAAGGCGAGGTCTTGAAAGAAATTGGTTTGATTATGATGGTGTCGACCGAACCGATGTGGTTGCCTACGTATCCCCGAGTGGGAATCAGGTCGAGCGTAGTTCAAGGCAAGGTCTTGAAAGAAATTGGTTTGATTATGATGGTGTCGACCAAACCGATGTGGTTGCCTACGTATCCCTGAGTGGGAATCAGGTCGAGCATAGTTCAAGGCAAGGTCTTGAAAGAAATTGGTTTGATTATGATGGTGTCGACCGAACCGATGTGGTTGCCTATGTATCCCCGAGTGGGAATCAGGTCGAGCGTAGTTCAAGGCAAGGTCTTGAAAAAATTGGTTTGATTATGATGGTGTCGACCGAACCGATGTGGTTGCCTACGTATCCCCGAGTGGGAATCAGGTCGAGCGTAGTTCAAGGCAAGGTCTTGAAAGAAATTGGTTTGATTATGATGGTGTCGACCAAACCGATGTGGTTGCCTACGTATCCCCGAGTGGGAATCAGGTCGAGCATAGTTCAAGGCAAGGTCTTGAAAGAAATTGGTTTGATTATGATGGTATCGACCGAACTGATGTGGTTGCCTACGTATCCCCGAGTGGGAATCAGGTCGAGCGTAGTTCAAGGCAAGGTCTTGAAAGAAATTGGGTATGAGGGTTTTTCAAACCAATTGTCAAAGAAGTTCAAACTTGGGTTACTTATGGTAGCTTTGAATAAAAGGATTCAGTTTCCATCTCCCTTTCTTTTCTTTTCTTATCTTGTCTTTTCTTTTTCTTTTTCTTTTTCTTTTATTTTGAGGATTGATCCTTTTCACTTTCGCCTAGCCAGTCAATTTTGTTTTTCATGCAGCTGGTTCTTGCAAGATCTTTCAATCGCAATCTTAGAATTCCGAAATGTGCATGTCATTTTTCAGAATTTATTTGTGGTTGTTCCGTGCCTTTGGAAATGTGATCTAGGCACATACGATTCTCTTATTTGTTTTATTTCTTTCATTTTCTCCATTATTTTGACTGGCTAAGATCAGATCTTGGAAATCAATACCTTTTCAGCTCTAACTTTTGCCTAGGTGCCCTATCGGGTTTTCAACCTTGCGAGGTTTTTTTTTCTTTTTTTTTCTCTTTTCTTTTTTTTTTTGAAAGTGGAGATGAAACTCATTGAAATGTTTAGCTACCATCAAGGACCAAGTCCGCACAGGTTCGCATGGCTAACAATTAGGTTGGGCCCAAGGCTCTGAAATGGTAGAAATGGTGGAAAGGGGTGTTGGGCAAGCCCCAAATCAGTCTCAAGTATGTCTTATCAAGATTTGAGCAAAAGCATCTTTAAATTCATAAAGTAAGACTATTCAATTCTCGGCTCTTCATCGGTGTCGGCGCAAAATTGACTTTGACCTCTCAGGATTTTGAGTAAAAATTTACCCCTTTTTTTTAGCACAGTAATATCCATGGTAATTGGAAAAGTGACACTTTAATTCAGCGATTCATGTATCTATGACTAGGCACATTAGATTAGGCAAAATGAGACTTCATTCCATCACTAGAGAAGGTTACAGACTCATAATAACTTGATGACAGATGGACTCGACCACAAGACTAAACTTGAAATAGACAAAACACACAACAGACTCGACTGGACTTGACCCGGTCTCAAATGGAATGTCACAGTGACTCACTTGTTCTTTTTTTTTTTTTTCTAAAGAGCATCTTCATTTGGTTTTCTAGCAAGAGTCCCAAACACCATCACTTCACCAGCACATGTTCAACATTCATCGGCCTCAGCGAAGAGGATCATTCGAATAGGTAAGCCAGGGGCTTCGGTGACACGGGGTTGAATGGGTGGTGGCTCAATGATGTTTTGGTCGATGAGGTCCTGGATATCATGGCGGAGACGTATGCACTGGTCAGTGTCATGGCCTGGGCCTTGGTGGTAGGCACATCGTTTGGACAGGTCACAGTTAGGTGGTGGGGGATCGGCACGAGGCTGAAGGAGTTGGAGATGTCCCTTTTTTAGCAGACGACCTAAGGCTATGGAGGGGGAGATATCTAGTTTGGCAAAGGTACGTGGTTGCTTTTTCTGGTAAGGGCAACTAGTGGTTTGGTTGGAGGATTGGTATAGCCGATGAGGGTATGCCATGGGTTGGCTGCGCAGGGCCTTGACATCCGGGGAGTGTCGGGAGTATTTAGGCCTCTTGGACTGGTGTTGGGGTTCATCATTCTTGAACTTTTCTTCTATGATGGCATCCTCAATTCTGGTCCCCATTTTAAGCAGTTCTTTGCTAATGCTCCGTGCCATCTTCTCAAATCGACTCACCCTTAAACTCAACTGCTCAACAGTGGTTTGTAGCTTGTTCACTTTCTCTTCCAAAACTTTGTAGGCCATTGGTGGATCGATGATGGTCTGTGCTAGCCCGTGATCACGATAATGAATTTGGGGAGGTACAACAGTGTTTTTACCCGGGGCTACGATTTTTCTGCAAATAGAAGTAAAAGTCCAAATTAGCGGAGGCGCGAAACACTTCTTATGGACTCCTATCAGGGAGAGATGATCAGGGATTTTGAAGAATTCATCGATGTGAATCGATGACGGTCGCAATATGTATATGACCCCTATATAACGATTGACATGAGTGAAGATGATGACATGTATGCATTTGATGTGTAGAGACTGACACATGTGATACTGACGAGATGTACGTGCATGTAGACTGACACGAATTGTGTATGCATATGAGACAAGCATGCGGATGCAAGCCCTAATCTATATGATGCTCCTATTTCTAACAGATAGCAGCTAAACAAATAAGGGATAGGCATACAGAGTGTGCTAACCTTACTTTCCAGTGTGATCACCAAGGGACAGCAGGAATTTTCGGGATACTTCGGGAATTTTGGACAGAGTTTCTGGGAGAAATAGGGATCTGGAAGATTCGGAGAAATTTCTAAAAGTCATTTGAGTTTCTAGGAGAAATAGGGATTTCTGGTTGATTTGGACTGAGCTTCTAGGAGAAATTGGGAATCAGAATTTCTGGGAGAAATTGGTACATCTAGGCATTTTTGGGAAGTTTGGATGGAGTTGTTGGAATTTTTGGGAAATCTTGGAGATTTGGATAGAGCTTATGGGAAAACATGAAACTCGGGTAAGTTGGATAGAGTTTCTGGGAGAAACAAGTATACCGGAATTTCTGGGAGAATTTGAGATTTGTGAGTAATCTGAGAGATTTGGACAGAGCTTCTGGGAAAATAGATATAACTGGGTAAGTCAGATAGAGTTTCTGGGAAAAACAAGTATATCAGAATTTCTAAGAAAAATTGAGGTTTCTGGGTATTCTGGGGAGAAATAGGGATTTCCAGGAAATCTTGGTGATTCGGACAGAGTTTCTAGGAGAAACAGGGATATCCTGATGAGTTGGGTAGAGTTTCTGTTGGAAGAAATAGGGATATACGACGGGATTAGGTGATGATGGTGATCATACTTTCTAGCAAGTTTTCATACTCCTATGTCTCAGGACCAACAAACAAGGTTTGCGGTGTATATCTTTGTGAGCATGGAGCAGACAACCTTATCATGGTACCTAGGCAAGTCAACTCAATGTGATCACATGTGAGCGATTGCCTTGGGAATCATAAGAAAGATGTTATGTTCTATGTCACATAAGCGTCTACACCGCGCAGGTAATCCCACCAGGGCATACAGCAGTTATATCACATTGTCCTATCTGAAAAGATAACTGAACAGTCCTATGAAAGGTTCTACAGGAATCTATATGAAAAAGCAGGGTTCAGTCAAAGAGGGTCTGTTGACGAGAGTTCCAATATACCGTCGGGGAGACAGTACGAAGGTTTTTACTCTTTTTGATATACCTTGGAAGGTACAGTATCAACGGTTACTTGTGCCCTGGCACAGCAAGACCTGAACAATGTCAGCGCCGCGTTTCAGACACAGTCAAAGGGGAAATGCAAAAGTGCAATGCGGTGAACCAAACATAGTAAAAAGATGATTTTAAGGATGCTTCTTATGAGTCAAACTTCTGTATTATTTTGTTTTAAAAATAAAAATCCCCAGCAGAGTCGCCAGATTGTGGAGACCGGGCTTCCGCCTCTTTTTTGTTTGAGACTGTTTTGAAAAGGAATTCGATTTGGATCAAAGAAAAGAAAATGGTCTGTCGAAAACAGATACAGAGTCGTCACTTGGTCTTTAAGGAACCAAGAAACCTAATTTGACTCACCCAAGCGGATAAGGGCACCGGCCCTTCATAACCAAAGAACTTGGTTCGGGGTTTTGGTACGAAAGAGGAAGGAGCCTTTGTCGCGACTAAAACACCCTCAACTCGCCCCGTCTTTCGACGGGCCTCAATTAGCATCCAAATAATCATCTTATACTATGTTTGGTTCGACAAATAATACTATGATAGTATATTACATCACATAAGAAACTTGAAAATAGAAGATCTAAAGATAAAATATCATTCATAAGATCTAAGTCAAATATCAGGCAATGTAAAGTGAAAGATCACACAAATAAACCTAGGAAAAATCGTCTAATCATGTATCAAGTAATGAAGTTTCCTTAATCTAAAGGGGACATGAATTGTTCTTGAAACAAATAAACAAAGAAATCAAAATATGCTTAACAAGCTAGTATGATGCATGTTATTCTTTGTGAAAAGAAAATCTCTCAATCCCCGGGACGGATGAGAAAGGATGATTAGATCAAAGGGGAAGCATGAACGTATGATTGTGATCATTCCTTATAATCTTCTTAGATTAAGAGTTACAAAAACCCCAAATCTTGCATGAATGCAATGTATGTATCTAAAATGTGCAAAGGTTGTAGTGTGTTTTGGATACATGGATTCCTAGAGTGACTTAGAAGTCTAAAATGTGTATGAATGAATGAATGAAATTAACATGGGATATGTACAAATGTAGTATGAACTACTCCCTAAGATATGAACTAATTTGGAATGCATATGAGCATCAAATCAAAGAATGAAAGTTGAAATGTGCTTGCTGTGAATAGTGGACAGAACAGTAGCATGATCTTTTGGAATTTTAAAAGAGGGGTTAGGAATGTTTTCAATACATGATTTTTTATGGAAATCTTCCTTATTGTGTCTAGGACACTACACAAAAGGCCAATCTTGGATAGCTATCACATATTGGGAGAAATCATATAAACAATGAAGGTCACTCAGAAACAGAGTCCGTACTGTCGACTGAAATGTTGAAAAATCTTAGAAAATGACAACGAATGATCTAGAGGTCCATTTTATACAGAAAGTTCCCTAAGCCATTGAAGTTTAAGGTACAAATAAGTTAGGACCACCCTTTTTGGAAAAGTGTTCTGTAAAACAAGTTGGAAGTGGCCCTAGCTGCTGTGACAGCAAAGACAGAATGTCTGGAAGGAATGTTGGGATCCAAATGGACCATTTCCAAGTACTTCCAAGTCAAACCAAAAATCGTGAGTGTTCTCCAATGAGTTAGGAAGACTTTCCAAGTGGCCTTGCATCCATATGTTGAGTATTGAGTTCTAGAGAAATCCTTGAACTCATCTCACTCACTATTTTGACTCATTGTTTTGAAGATTTTGGAGAAAACAAGTTTTGTTTCTTGAAACCAAAATGAGAGGGATTGAGAGGGGTTTTGAAATAGATGTTTTGAAAACATATTTTAAATACTCCATAAGGATTGTAGTCACTTAAAATGCCAACATCAAACTCATCAGCAAGAACCTCCAGGATTGTTGGAGAGATTCATTTTATTTTGAACATAACTTCAAGAATACCTTGGAGGTATTGAAGTTATGATCATCATCTATCAAACATGTTTTTGAGGTCAAGAGCTACTATCCATAAGGATTCACTCACCCCAAACTCCATGTCATCATTTAGATGATGATGAACTAGTAAGTAAATAAAGAAAATAAAAAGAAATGAGATTATGAAGAGATGAACATAATATGAACAAGCAAGTAAATAACAATCAATAGATGATAATCAATATGATTTTGGAATTGTAGCTTGGTGTTGCACTCATAGATTTTGACATTTGGACATGGAAATAGCTTCCTAACTAAAGAATGCTCAAGAATGGTGATTGGGGGTGTTTGGTATGCGAAGTATAAGAGAGGTAATGGAAGAACACAAGATTAAAACTCACTTTCTATAGCAAAATAGTAGGAGGAAGCTCCTTTTCTCTCTTCTAAACCTATCTCTATCTCTCTTCTTCTCTACAACTTTTCAAGCTTTTGCACTTGGCCCCCCTATAATGAAGAGCAATGGGGGGTTTATATAGGCCAACTTGGGGTGGTTTTGGGGTTTTAGAAATGTTCCTATTGGTCCCAAACATCTTAAATCATGAAACTACGTCGTTTTGGTTTTTAATTAATCAAAATGGGACCCCAAAAGGAATTACAAAAACTCACTGTTCTGGGGGTGAGTGCCGCGGCGGTACTGGGCCAGTGCCGCGGCGGCACTGCTCCTCCTTCGTCCAGATAATGCTGTTTAGGCCCCCTGAAGTTTCGGTATTCGCGAAAAGGCCCTATTTCGTCCGAAATTCACAGAAAATGCATACGAACTCCAAATTGAGGTTGTGATATACCGTTGGAAAGGTAATCGAGTCTACATTACATAAACAATAGTTCGGGGATAGGTCACTTTGAAAAGTTTTGCGGTATTCGCGATAAAAGCCAATTTGACCGCCTTTTTCGCCTTAGAAAATTCATAATAAATTCGTTTTAAATCCAGAAATTATGTGCGATATACCGTTGGAAAGCTATTGACCTCTAGTATCTATGAAAAATGTTTGAAAATTGTTTTGGTGCCCCAGTTCAAAAGTCAAATTCTGGTCAAACTGGTCAAACCTGGGATTCCCGGGAAGTTCTGGAAACCTCCGAGAGTCCCCAGGAGCTGATGTTTTCGCTCGATTTTTTTTTGGAACTTGTTTTAACACTTTTCTCATGATTTAAAATGATTCTGGTGAATTCGGACAATTTCGGTGAAACTTGGTCAAACTTGGTCAAACCTGGTCAAACCTTGGTCAAACCTAGTCAAACCTTGGTCAAACCGGTCAACGGGGACTTTTTGGGAACTTTCGGGACTTCCGGGGGTCTCTGGGAGCTGACGATTTCATCTGATTTTGCTTAAAAACTCATTTGATCACTTTTCTTGCGACGTAGCATATTTTTAGAACTTTGGGGCCAAATTTGGGAGTTTCTGGGCTTTCAGGGGCATTTTGGTCATTCTGAGCATTCTGAGATATAGAGCTGACTTCCAAGAGTCCTTTTGAGTCATTTTCGATCATTGTGAACCACTAAGCTATGGATCTCCTAAATCTGATAGCCGACAAAATGGGGTGTCTACACACGCCATGGCCTTTCTCTATTTGGTGCATTGATAGCATCGGTGAGATAGTTCCAAAGGCATCCAATGGACACCGATACATAATTGTGGCATTTGATTATTTCACCAAATGGGTAGAGGGAGCCTCGTATGCGACTTTGAAAGCCAGGGATGTGGTGAGTTTCAACGAAAAGAACATAATCTGTAGATACGGGGTCCCAAATGAGTTCATTTTCGATCACGGCAGTCATTTCCAAGCGGAAGTCATCCCGCTGTTAGAAAAATATAAAATCACTTGTCACCAGTCATCTCCGTATAGACCACAGATGAATGGGGCAATAGAGGCAGCAAATAAGAATGTCAAAGCAATCTTGGGAAAAACGACAGACACGTATAAAGATTGGCATGAGAAGCTGCCATTCGCGCTATGGGGATACCGGACTTCCGTAAGAACTTTCACGGGAGCTACACCGTACTCATTAGTTTACGGGATGGAAGCCATTCTTCTAGTTGAAGTAGAAATACCTTCTCTGAGAGTCTTGGCGGAGTGTGAAGTGCCTGAGTTGGAATGGATCCGAGGGTGGTATGAAAAACTAATGTTGCTTGATGACAAAAGGTTGGCTGCAATAAACCATACTCGGAGGTACTAAAAGAGGATAGCTCGTGCTTTCAACAAAAAGCTCCGCCCAAGGAAGCTCGCTGAGGGTGACCTGGTCCTCAAAGAACTGAAAGTGCTTGTTTATGACCCCAGAGGAAAATTCAAACCCAACTGGGTCGGGCCATCCATTATTAAGACTCTCCTTTCTGGAGGAGCGGCCTATCTTACAGACCTGGACGGGGTTGAATTTGAACAGCTAATTAACCTTGATCGCCTTAAAAAATAATTTGCTTGAAGCCTTGTTTTTCAAAAACTTCCTACCTTGGTGAAATACGCTCGACCTGATTCCCACTAGGGGATACGTAGGCAACCAACTCGATTCGGTCATTAATAAATCGCCCGAGTGGCACCTTCTGTCAAGCCCTGAACTGAACTACCACGGACATGATACCCATTAAGGGATAGTTAGGAGGGTTCTAAAAGGCCCTCAGTCCATGAAAAAACCCGAAAGAAAGTCCCTATGCCAAACTTAGGGCAAACTCCTGTTTGCCCAGAATCACACCACAGCCCCAAAACTAGGGGCAAACTTTATTTGCTAAACCAAAAAGGACCCAGATACTATCTAAACCCATCCTTGGATCTCCTGGCCATTAAAATAAGTACTATAAAAAGAACAAATGAGAATTCATGGTATAGGATGATTAAAGCTTTAAGCAAAGATTCAAAGCAAAGTAACAAAAGCCGAGAAGAGATCTTGAAAGGAGGATTTTCATAACTTAAAGATAAACTGAAAGAGTGAATACATTTATTAAACATGCTAGAGCATGCCCTTTTTAACATAAAAAACATTCTCTGGAAACAAAAGAAGAACATCACATTCAGAGGCGTAAGAAAGTAGACAAGATTCGTCTAAAATTTTGTAAAATAAAGCTTCACCCTGTCTTGCTTTTATCTATGAATGTCTATGAAACCCGTCTCTCAACCAGGGTCTTAATCTGCAAAAGGTATTCAGTAGTAGGTACAACTGAAGCAGGTACCCACCAAAAGGGAGTAGCTACTCTGTTATGCCAAGCCTCAGCAAAGTCTTTTACCGTAGAAGAACGTATAATCAAGCTCCTCATAAAATCCATAGTAATGTCTTCAGAAAAATCTTGAAGTAATCCATACTAACGAACCACTCGGCCGGGAATGTAGAAAGTAGTAGCATGCAAGCCAGGCAACCAGATACCGAGCTTCCAAGGAAGCCACACTATGACACAGCGATAAGACCAATTCGAGCAAAACCAGCAATATCACCAGGTGAGGGATTTTTGAGCCAATTAAGCCATGCATCATTCGAGCAGAACAAATGGTGGACCTCAACGCAATCATAGAGAAGTGACCCACGAAGGCACGAAGGATGCACGAAGAGATCCAAGCGCTCCATGAGCCAAAGCTGCAGGACGAAAGGGGCTCCCACAGATAACATGACCCCGGTAGCATGAGCCTGATCCAATCCTATCACGGTCTAGCCAAGAACTAGCACGATGGCAATCTTAATCTCTCGTAGACCACAAGTGATGGGTATGAGAATGTCAGAAGACGACTAGAAGAGGAAGTAAGAGAGAACATGGCAATCGATAGTCCACTGCACCGGATAATCTAATATATGCCGTCATAAGGATATCCCATGGGAGCATAGACTGAGGAAAGTCGCTCGAAGTCAATCTGCCTGTATATGAAAGAGCTCGTAGCATTACGGGATGTATGGAGTAGGGTTGCTAAATCTTGAACATAGCCCGCCTGCACCGGGGGAACCATCAGATCCGCAAAGGGGTCGGTGTTGAGGATAGCGCTGAACTCCCCAAATAAAGGGCAGAGCTCATGGGAACCAAAGAGAAAAACATGAAAGGAGGGATCCCAACACTGAATCACATCTCAAAGCAAGCCTTTATTTAAAAACATTCATTGGAAAGAGAAGAGGTCGTTCAGTCTGAAACACTCAAAATTTAGCCTATCAATGCCCGAGAGAGCATCTATCCATGGGAAGAGGATTTGAGAGCTAATGGGGGCCATTTTGGGAAGAAGTGAAGAGGAGAGAAGAATGTTTTGTAGAGTATTGGGGGAAGAAAGTGGTATAAATAGGAGAATAAAGCTGCCTACCTTCCCACGACAGTCAATAAAGCAGAAAGGTACTCAACGAAGTGCCACGCGGCAGTCCTTGAATGCCATTGCGGCATTCACTGACTGCCATTATGGCATTCACTGAGTGCTGGCCAGGGTCTATTTGTAGTATTTTCAGCCCATAGCATACAGAAAACATAATAAAAGTGCGCATCATGCAGCACATGCAAGCAAGACCAAGCCATGGTCACATACATCCATTCATTCGTCCATTCATTTTTAATAAATAAAGAAAATAGAAGCATTCAAGGTTAAAATAAAAGGACTAAGCTATGGTCATACATACGGAGAGCAATAGTAAAAGTAGAAAAGATAAAAAATAGTCATAAAGCATGCTGACACCTATCCTACCACGGCTATCCAAAAGCCATCAGCAAAGGTAAACGTGTATGATACAAACATCCAAATATAAGTGTGTGAATATATATACAATCATCTAAGTGTATATGTCTCCTCACCGGAATGCTCAAAAGATAAAAAGGAAAGAGAGATAAGGGTGAGGTCAGCCCCGGCCCCGACCTCGAGTCTGGCGGGTCACGCGTCTAAGTGGCTCCTCCTCTGACTCCACCCCGCTTGCTCTGCCTCTGCTAGTACCACCACTGCTGCCCATACCTCTGCCACCACTGGTACCTCTACCACTACCTCTACCTCATCTGGCGCCGCTGTCCCCGACAGTTCCTCCGTAATCTCCATCGAGATCTATCCCAAATTGCCAAAGCCGCTCTCAAGCTCCCTCACTTGCAGAGTCAGTCTCCTGACCTCATCATCCTAAGTAAAAGGAAAGGTGAATAACATAGTCTGCCTTGAAATAAAAATGAAAAGTGTGAATAAAAGGAGGGGTAACTTGACTTACCCTGGCTCTCGCCTGAGCCTCAGCAGTCACTTGCGCCCCGTCAGCCTGAATGAGAATCAAATCAATTAATAAAAAGAGAAAATCAGAACAAGGATGAAAGAACCGAGAATGGAGATTCTAGAAGCTTACCCTCCACTCACGGCCATGGACCCTCTCTAACACTATCAGCGTAAAGTTGGCCCTCCTCCACGTAGTCCCGTGGGATATGATCATACTGGAGCGGAATGACGGGAACACCCGCGAGATACCGGGGGACCTGCTCACCATAGGAAACGGTCCTGACACTCCAATCCCAAGGCGACAAAGCTGGGGCCCGCTTCGCAGCAGGAACAGGCTGCAAGTAGAAGAAATGTAATCAATAATAAAACACTTTGAAACTCTAAAATAGAAGAAAGAGTGCAGAAGCAAAGAGGACTCACCCGAGTCACTTCCATCAAGGGGAAGTTCCTCATCAACTTCACAGCATAGAAAGTTGTGTATCCATCGGGAGACTCCACGAACGCCTGAATCGAAACTCCCTCTAAAGCAACTATAAGGTGGGAGCCTTGGAGCGTATCCATGGCCCTCCTGGAAGCAGGAGGGGGATGTGGCACGAAATAGTCAGGAGCCATCAGTGACTGCGTGATCACTCTCTCGCCTAAGTACCACTCCCTAGCCTCGGGGCCGTCCAACAGGACTCTTATCGAGTTATACCTACCTGACCGGCGTATCTTGTCTGGAGCCTCAAGAAGCACGTCACTCTAGGGCTGCCACTCTACATGCTATACTCGTAAAGTCGTTCGGAAATTCCTGAACAATATGAAATCATGGGCCCCAGTCCTTTGGCCCACCCGGTCCTTCGCCCACTTCAGCCCCTGGGGCATGATGTGGGCATCCACTGGTCGCGTCCTCGGCGACATCATATGGAGATACTCGTGGAACCAAATCTGTGAGACAAGAAAGATAAAAGTGTAAGGGTCACGTTCTTTTGAGAATTGAGTAAAAAGAAAATTAAAATAAGAAGGAAAAAGAAAGAAGTGTTGTATACCTTCCATGCCCTCTAGAAATTTCCAGTAGAGGCTGGGTGATCCCGAGATATCTCTCCCATGTGCCTATACAAGATGGCCAACCCAGCACCAGCCCAATCGTACTAGTAAATCTGGTCCATGAGCTCTAAAGACCCCACCAGCCCCACGGAGATCCGATCTCCCTTGGTGCTCAAACGAGAGCGCCCCAGTATGTACATCAAGAAACCTGGAGCCATTTGCTTGTCGGTAAAGCTCGGCCGGCCTTTGAATGTGTCTATGAACCACTTGGCCGTGACCTAGGGCTCCTCCGGGACTGCTCCGAGTAACACCTGCACCTGGTCCCACTCGGTGACTATATCCAAATATTGAAGGAGCTCTCCTCCAAACAGGATCCTCGTGATCATGCTGAAGTCCAATGGAGTCACCATCATCTCTCCAAAATTAAAGTGGAAGGTGTTGGTGGTATTCCACCATCTCTCTACCAATGCATGGATCTGTCGTAGGTCATTGGAACTCTTCGTCAAGAGTTTGACAAATTCTCCAAAACCTGCGGCCCTGACGAATCCCTGTACGGTCTCACTCAGCTCCCTGTACCACTCAAAGCCATGAGCCAGTCTGTCGTGCCCCTTTATCACCTTGGGCTATAACTGCAAGAAAGAATCACAAGATTTGATTTCAGTAAATAGGAAGAAATAGGAAACAAAAGATGAGGAGAGAAAAGTAAAAGAAAAGAAAATGTGTACAAAAAAATAATAATAACAATAAAACAATATCCGTGTTTTCAAGATACGAGGTTTTGAAAAAAAACATAGCCATGAGGTACAAGTGAATAAAAGATAGCTTTTGGGAGAACTTCACAAGCATGGATTTCACATTTATGAAAAGTTTGGTTGTCATTTGCAGGATAATAAAAAAGGAAGCAATAATAAATGATGAATGAATAACGAGATTTTGATTGGCATACATCGCAGTCAAAAAGTCTTTTGGAAAAGTTAACGAAACTGAATGTGCACAAATACAGATGGGACATCCAAGAATTCATAAGCATAGCATTCATTTTCATATGAAGTCTTGTCCTCGCATTCGTAAAGTTCATAAGAAATAGGATAAAGAACATAAAATTGAATAAGCATTGGTTAAAGCATTCGAGACGCTCGAGAGTGCTACAAGCATAACATTTTCATTCGAAATAAGGCATTTGAAGTTGCATTGATTACACATTGCATTCATAAAGTTCATACGGCATAAGAATTGCAAAAGGGGAAAAGAGGGGGACACGTTTACCTCGTGCTTGAACGCGCGGGGAGACAAATGCTTGTCTGGATCCCGGAGTAAGAGTGTAGCATCGGGGTTAGGTGTGGCTCGATGCTTTGCCTTCTTCCTACTACCCGAATCGCTCGCCATAATCTGTCAAAGAAAAAAAAGGGGAATTCGTGGTTAGATTCTTGAAAATTTCAAAAAAACAATAAAAATAATGTGAATGATATAGATTTTGATCGAGCAGAACTAAGCTATGAGTACCGGAGATCAATATAAAAGAAAAGAGAGGATGGGGGAACAATTTCTCCAAAGACGATTCGATTTGAGAGAGGATGAGAGAATGAATGAAAATGAAATGAAACTCTTGGTATAAGCTGCCGCCCGCCAAATGCGGCACTCGGTTTTCGTGCGCGACAGTCAGTGAAGTACCGTGCGGCACTCTCTGAATGCCACAGCGGCATTCTGTGAGTGTCGTATGGCAGTCACAGACTTCCACAAAAATCAGCGTGTGTCGCATTTGAGGCAGTTGCTAGACCCTTCATTTTCCCCCAAAATTCAAATTAGGTCCCGAAAATTGAACTTAAACCCCTAAAATTTTGCCCTCGTTGTGCTTTTGACCCCCAGAGATGGTTTTCAAGACCAAACTGGTTCTCAATTTAGTGAAATTTAAATAAATTGGAGTCTGTGGACTCCCAATTTTGAATCAAATTGAATTTGAGTCTGTTAACTCCAAATTTTGAAAGTTTGAAATAAATTGGAATCTGTGGACTCCAAAATTTTGAATTAAATTGAATTCGAGTATGTGGGCTCCAAAATTTTGAAAGTTTGAAATAAATTGGAGTCTGTGGACTCCCAATCTTGAATCAAATTGAATTTGAGTTTGCTGTAAATTCGAGTCTATGGACTCGCAATTTCGAATCAAATTGAATTTGAGTTTGTTGTGAATTTGAGTCTATAGACTCCAAATTTTGAATCAAATTGAATTTAGGTCTGTGGCATCCAAATTATGAAAAGTCGAATTAAATTTGAGCGTGTTCGACCCATGATTCATCTGAATGTGGTTGCCCCACTTTTTAGAGTATAACGGATTTGCACTCTCGGTTCTCGCAACAGATTTACGTTGACCCCGCTTTTGGGAATATAACAGATTTATATTCTCGATCCTCGTAACAGATTTACATTGATCCTTTAGAGTGTAACGGATTTACGATCTCGGTTCTCGCAACAGATTTGCGTTAACCCTCGTCTTGGGAATATAATAGATTTAACCCTCGTCTTGGGAATATAATAGATTTTTAATCGCGATCCTCGTAACAGATTTACATTGATCCTTTAAAGTGTAACGGATTTGCGCTCTCGATTTTTGCAACAAATTTACGTTAAACCTCGTCTTGGGAATATAATAGATTTATATTCTCGATCCTCGTAATAGATTTACGTTGATCCTTTAGAGTGTAACAGATTTGTGCTCTCGGTTCTTACAATAGATTTACGTTAACCCTCATCTTGGGAACATAATAGATTTATATTCTCGATCCTCATAATAGATTTACGTTGATCCTTTAGAGTGTAACGAATTTACACTCTCGGTCCTTGCAATAGATTTGCTTTAACCCTCGTTCTGAGAATATAACAGATTTATAATCTCAATCCTCATAACCGATTTACGTTGATCCTTCAGGGTGTAATGGATTTGCATTCTTGGTTCTCGCAATGGATTTGCGTTAACCCTCGGTTCTCGTTATAGATTTGCGTTAACCCTCGTTCTAAAAGTATAACAGATTCATATTCTCGATCCTCACGACAGATTTGCGTTAACCCTCATCTTGGGAATATAACAGATTTATATTCTCGATTCTCGTAACAGATTATTAATCATCCTTTAGAGTGTAACAGATTTGTGTTCTCGATTCTCGCAACAAATTTGCATTAACCCTTATTTTGGGAAATAGAAATGCATTTTCTCGACCCGTGCAATGAATCTTTGCATCGGTCAACACTTGGTAATCTTCTCTGGCTAACGCATCTTGAAATGTGCATCACATATAGAGAAGACATGATATAGAGTAAGCATGACGCTTGCTTGGTCAAGTTTATTTGAAAAATATCATTACATGAGCATGTACATCAAGACAGGATAGGTGCATTCATCTGTATGATTACTTGTGCTTGCATGTGTTTGACTTTTGCCCAAACTACATCTTGGTCTGATTCCTGATGGGATATATAGGTAGCTCATCATGGAGCACGACCAATTAAAATTTGCGGCGCATCTATTGTCTTTTACAACGCATTTTGTTTTTACCTAAAATCCGATAGTTTGATCAAAGCCTTGTATTCACACAGGCTTCGACGTTCATTTGTGGTTTGCGTTGCTCCACGAGCTCCGTCAAAGAGGGGCAAACTATAGACACCCCGATTTTGACCAAAAGTTGAATTAAGGGAAGTGTTACCTCCAAGACCCGATGATGACAATGTCCAGCCAATCTAGGACTTCCAAAGATGATTCAAACTCTTCAAAACACTCTCTAACCTAAACAAAAAGCAAAAAAAGAAAAAAAGAGGAAAATAGAGGCAAAATGGCACTTGGACAGATTTACGGCAGTCACGGTTGCCACTGTGGCACTCCCTAACTGCAGGAATGGCATTCAGGGAAAATCGCACCAGCATCCATTAATTGCCGTTAAAATGCTTCAAGTGCCGCTAAATTTGAAAATCCTGAAAAGACAGTAGTCCATGGAGTTGCCCGAGGCATTCTATGAGTGCCGTTGCGGCATTCACTGAATGCCGCAGCGGCATTCACTGAATGAGTGCTGCATTCACCAAGTGCCGTTTCGGCACTCAATAAGTGCCGTTTCGGCACTCAATGAGTGCTGCTTCCATCCCCATTGAGTGCCGCATTTTTGTGACAGCCAGCTGTAATACAGCATGTTTTGTACTACCAAAGGACAGTCCGAATTAGGGTTTTTTGCTCTGAAATGACTGAAATACCCCTTCAAATTTGTCTATAAATAGAGGATAAATATCCTTTTGCAAGGGGGCTGGAATTTTCTTTGAATCTAGAGGTTGTATTAGTTCTCCAAGTCCTAAAAACTTTCAAAATTTCTTCTCTAAACACAATTAGAAGTTAGTTTTATAGGAGTTGAAGAGGGTGAAAAGCTTGATTAGCCTTTGGAAGTTCTTCAAAATCACAAAGTTGAGGATATTTTGGAGGTAAAACTTTGAGTTAATTAGTCCTAATTATATTCTAATCATTAATATACTTAGAGTCTTTGAATTTCCTTTTTCTCTTCCTTTTAATCTTTGAGATTCATAAGACCCTCAATGTCTTAATTCAATCCTTAGACTTGAAATCCTTAATTCTTTTGTAAGCTCGTGATTTACAAGAAGATTGAAGTTGATATTAGTACACTTGATTAATAAATCTAAACCTATCTTAATGGTTTAGGTTTGTTATGTTTAGGTCTCATGGAATTTCTCCATATTTCTTTGATACTTTCAAGATATGTATGTAGTTAGTCTCCTATGACCATCAAATGGTAGGAGACGTAGTGTGGTTCAAGCCAAATTCCATGGCCCATGGATGAAATTAATTAACAAAGTTGTATTTGATAAATGATGCAGTGAGTTCACAATCTGTTTTTGATCATAGATTTTTAGTTAAACATCGAACCGTTGGAACTAAATGAAACCAATGGGAAAGTGTTTATAACTCAAAGTTCTACCACTACAATTTTTGTTTTAAGGAAGTTTCATGTTTAGAGTGGTTTGGTCAAGGGTTTTGTGGAACAACTATAATCTGTCCAGAGTTTCAGAACAGTAATACTCTTTTGAAATAGGCAAATTAGAACTTTAATCAACCGCTCTTGGTCCAAAATATATTTTTCTAGATAGTTTAATGTGTTAGGAAGCTAACCTAAAAAGACCAAAGCATTTCTAATTTTTTTACTATTTTAGAAAATCATACAAAACTTTGGACAGAGAGTTGTAAGTCCCTGAGTGATGTCTAGTGCTTGTCAAATTCCCAGAGATCTAACCGTTGAAACCTTGATTTTTTTTTTGGGTTAAAAACGAGACTCACAGAGGCACCTTGTGTCTAAAAACCATTAAGATCAAACCATAGGGGAAGCATGCTTTGTATTTTGTTGAATTTCTGACCTGCTCTCAGCAATTTTCAGAATTCCGTCACAATTTTGATATATCTTGCCAACAATGGTCCAAATGATCTTTCCATGACCTAAGGCTTAAACCATGTGTTAATAATGATTATTTAAGCTTAAATATAGAGGCTAAATGATACAAATCAAGGAATAATTCAATAGCTCATTCTTATTCACATCTATGTAATCATGTACATATTCATCCATGTGGCTTGATGCTTGTAATTAGGTCTTGTTTGCTTTAGATTTAATTACATTTGACAGATTTAAGCTAGAAGTCTAGGATTGTTATTTAAGATCCAACTTTATATCTTGTATATCATGTAATCTAATCCTTTGTTTTGTAGCGCTATTAAGGTATGGTTTCTGAAACTCCTCTTTAGTTTATTTTAATTTCTTGATTTTATCGATTTTTTAACTTAATGCGTAACACCTTAGAATTAGGTTTTGCCTTATGTGTATATGCGATTAGAGACCTTTTCTTAGGATCTTTCTATTCGTATACATTGCAAGTTTAATATTCGCAGCATGGATCCCGGGTAAGTTCTATAGTTCCCTATTTGCATATCATATTGCTTGCTACTTAAATTATGTGATTTTTGAATGATATTTTATCACTTGTAATCTTACACCCTTTAGACATGCTTTTGTAATGTATATTTATACATATGTATTAGTTGAGGACATGCTTAGATTATTAATTCGATTAAAAGGATGTTAAGTAGAGGCCTTTCACGAGATATGATGAGAGGGGGTGTTTTAGTCTGACGGGCTCCTTCCCCTCTCATTCCATAATTCCCGTACCTAGAAAATCTATGGTTTCTTAAAAGATCCGTTTGCTTTAAAATGGTTTCTTAATTTTCCTTTTAAAAATTAGGTGGCGACTCATTATTTTGTGTTTTAAATTGAAAAAGATTTTGAAAGAAAAGCTGTGGGTAAGAAAAATGCGATATCCACAGGCGGTATTTTGGTCGATCATGATGACCAATCTAGAAAGTTGGTTCTAATTTTTGTTATCTTCTGCTTGGGATAGTAGGGGACTCTTCAGGAATCTCTCTTAACTTCTAACCGAGACTAGGATCTATCTCTGATTCTCTCACGGTTGATCAAATTTTCTGATCGAGAACTAGGATCCATCTCAAAATCTCTTGTGGTTGATCAAATTTTGCAACGCCTAATCCAAAAAAGCTAGTTAGGGCCTTCGGGAGCTGATTCCTTTCTGGACACTCTAAGAATCTCTTTTTCAATTCTTGACCTAGAACCAGGATTCTATCTCTGAATCTCTCATGGTTGATCAAATCTTCAATGCCCAATCCAAAAGAGCCAGTTAGGGCCTTCAGGAGCCAATTTTTTTTTAACGAGAACAATGAACATAACATAATTTGAATGAGAGTGGCGGTAAACTGACAATGTACGAATCAAGATAACGAGTTGACAGTGACCTACTATGACTATCATGGATTGGATCAATAGTTGGACTAACCGTGATCAGAAGAACTGATGATGTACGAATCGAGATGACAAGCCAATAGTGAACTACTATCATGGATTGGACTAGCGATGTACGAATTGAGATGACGAGTCGACAGTGAACTACTATGACTTTCATGGATTGAACAAATGATGTTCTAATTGATACGAAGAGTCGATAGTGAACTACTGTGACTGTCATGGATTGGATCAATAGTTGGACTAACCGTGATCAGAAGAACAAACGATGTACGAATCAAGATGATGAGTTGATAGTGAACTACTATGACTGTCATGGATTGGACTGGTGATGTACTAATCAAGATGACAAGTCGACAGTGAATTACTGTGACTGTTATGGATTGGACTGACGATATACTAATCGAGATGACAAATCGACAGTGAACTACTGTGATTATCATGGATTGAACTGATGATGTACTAATCGGTAAGCCCACTATGGATAAAACTAAATTTGCTAGGGATGAAATGACTCTTTTAAGGGCCAATGGAGTAAGTGATTGTACTAAAGATGAACTGAACTTGTTGGAGGAAAAAAATCTCTTCTAAGGACAAGGCTGCTAGGAGTGAACTAATTATGTTGGGAAGGTGACAATCCTTTCTGGGATGAAAATGATTTCTTTGAGGAGAGGATGTGGTTTTGACTGAGATACACCACATTTATTCATAGAGCTTTTCTAGAGATGAACTAGCTCTGTTGGGAATGACTTTGCTGGGGATGAGAAGATTCTGCTAGAGAAGGGATGGTTGTACTGGGGATAGAGCAAATCCACAAGGGATGAAGGAAATTTGTGACATGATTTTGGTTTGGTTACTGGGAAACTGGAGGAAGATTGCTAATGGATCTTACGAACTGACTTATGACTACCACGAATGCTCAAGATTCTTGGGACACTTATCATGTTGCAACCTTGACAAGTGTAGTAATGGTGTTTGGAACTTTTTCTTGTATCCACAGGTTTTATAATTGGGAATCACTTTAAACCCACACATTTGAGACCATTAGGACAAATGAACTTGACAAGAACATTGATGACAAGAAAATTGGATTAGTTTGTATGAACCTTGAACTCTGATACAATTTCGATCAGATTATTACTAACTCAACCAAAGAAGGATTGACTCGAAAAGTAATGACACAAAGTGCCCAAATAAGCATAATTCAATGTGTCTCTATCATAAATGATGTACTGCTCATCATTTATGTTCAATCATCCTCTTAATATGATAGCACTATGCTAATAAATCTGGTTTTGAAAATTTCTCCCTATTGATCTAATCAATTCCCTACTTCTCCCAGGAAGTGCTTTGAATTAGTGCCTTAGCTTTTAGAATAAGAGATGCTATATTTCAAAATTTTCAAAACAACTTGGTGACTTCAAAACTCGCCCTTTATGTGAAGGGATCTTGTTAGGCAAACGGAGTTTGCCCCTAGTTTGAGGTATAAGAAGTGGAATTCATAGGCAAACAAGGTGGGTGACCGAAGTTGCCCCTAGTTTTGATGATGGTTTATTTGAAGTTTTGGGCAAACGAGGTAGGTGATCGAGGTTTGCCCCTTCTACAAAGGGTAGATAGTAAAATTTGGGCAAATGAGGCGGATAGCCAAAGTTTTCCCCTAGTATGAAAGGTGATTTCTGGCTTGAGACAAGGACCGCGACTTTAATCTCCCAAATGCTCATAATCTTTGCCTAGGCACCAGTGAGGTGACCTAGCGAGCTCTTTTTTCTCTTTTGTTATTGCTCACTCTGGATTTAGCTCTAATTTTTGTGTAAGCATCCTTTCATATTTTTGACCTAGCAAGCCATCTTTTTTTTTTTGAAAGTCTGCCTATGTACCCCCGAGTGGGAATCAGGTCTAACGTATTTCAGGCCAGGACCTTGAAAGAAGAGGGGATAATTATGATGGTGTCGACCAAGCTGATGTGGTTGCCTACTTATCCTCGAGTGGGAATCAAGTCAAGCGTAGTTTAAGGCAAGGATTTGAAAGAAATTGGTTTGATTATGATGGTGTCGACCAAACCAATGTGGTTGCCTACGTATCCCTGAGAAAGAATCAGGTCGAGCGTAGTTCAAGGCAAGGGTTGAAAGAAACAAGGCATAAGGGTTTTCTAAACCATTTGTCAGAGAAGTTCAAACTTAGGTCACTTATGCTAGCCTTGAATAAGAGGATTCAGTTTCGATCTCCCTTTCTCTTTTATTTTATTTTTTTTTCTTTGAGGATTGATCATTTTTACTTTCACCTAGCTAGTCAATTTTTTCTTTTTACATAGTCGATTCATGTAAGATATTCTAATTGCAATCTCAAAATTCTAAAATTTGCATGTCAGCTCTCAAAATTTATTTGTGGTTGTTCCGAGCGCTTTGAAACATGATCTAGGCGCGTTGTTATAGTGTACCTTGAAGCGTAAAATTCTTTCATTTATCTCATCAAAATTTTCTACAACCTTTTGACTAGCTAGGGTCAAATTTTGGAAATCAACACCTTTTTTGCTCTAAGTTTTGCCTAGGTGCCCTTTTCGAGTTTTCAACCTAGCGAGCTTTTCTTTTTTCTTTTTTTTTTCCCTTTTTTTTAAAGTGGAGATGAAACTCACTGAAATGTTTGGCTACCATCAAGGACCAAGTCCGTACATATTCGCATGGCTATGAATTGAGTAGTGCCCAAGGCTTTGAAATGGTGAAGAAAGGTGTTGGGCAAGCCCCAAGTCAGTTCCAAATATGTCTTTTCAAAATTTGAGCAAAAGCATCTTTGAAATTCTTAAAATAAGACTATTCAATTCTCATCTCCTCATCAGTGTCAGCGCAAAATAAACATTGACCTTTCAGGATTCTCTTTTTTATGCAAAACTTTATTAGCAAAGTAATATCCATGGTGATTTGAAAAGTGACATTTTCAGTTTAGTGATTCATGCATTTATGACTCGACACATCAGATTAAGCAAAATGAGATTTTATACCATCAAAAGAGAATGATTACATTTCTTCATACAGACTCAATCAAACTTAAAAATAGATGGACTCGACCACAAGACTACTCTTTAAATAGACTTGAAACATAGAACAGACTCAACTTGACTTGATCGGGTCTTAAATGGAGTATCGTGGTGTCTCGCTTATTCTTTTTTATTATTATTGGTAGAAGTTCCAGACACCATTACTTTACTGCTTAACTTCAACATTCATTAGTATCGGTAAAAGGGATCATTCGATCTGTTGGTTCAAGCTAAGATAGTGGATGGGATTAGGATGGGGTACATCCTCTATAAGGTTCTGAATGGAATGACGGAGGTGGATGAACTGATCGGTGGCATGGCTTAGATTTTGGTGATAAGCACATCCTAGGCTCATGTTTTAGTGGGAGGAGTACGGGATCCGATAGCGGCTTGTGAAGGAGGAGCTGCAAGTGACCTTTTTGAGTAGGTGATCCAAGGCTATGGAAAGGGGAATATCAAGTTTGGAGAATTCGCGAGGGCCTTTTGGGTGATTTAGCGGAATGGACTGGTATGGATGAAGAGGGTAGGCCATTGGTTGGTTGCAAAGTGCACTGACATTTGGGGAGTCCAGGGGGTTGTTGGGTCCCTTAGACTGGTGTTTGGGTTCATTATTCTTGAACTTTCCTTCTCTGATGGCATCCTCTATTCTAGTGCCTATTTCAAATAGCTCTTCGAATATGGAGATAGGCTGGTACAATAGCTTGTCATGGTATACTGGTTGCATGTTCTTGAGCAGCATATGTACTTGCTCTTTCTCAACGGGTTTATGGATTATTTGGGCCACTTTATTCCTCCATCTACTCACGAACACAGCGAAGGCTCATTGATGTTCTACCTAGTCATCTCTAGGTCCTAAATGGTGACATCTAACTCTTGGTTGTAAGAGTAGTGATCAATAAAATTCTAGCACTATCTTCCCAGACTCGGGTCTTGGAGGCTTCAATGGTTAGGAACCAGGATAGTGCGGCATTCTTGAAGGTTTGAGGGAACATCATAACTATGTGATCATGAGTGCTTCCCATAGTGTTGACACGTAGCCTCTGGGATCCCATACCCCGCATTCTTTCTTGGGGTTTTGAATTTGATTTTCCTTGTTTTGAAGAAAAGAAAGAAGGGTCTGTTGAAAATAGATACAGAGTCGCCACTTGGTCTTTTAGGAACCAAGAAACCTAATTTTGACTCACCCAAATGGATAAAGGGCACCGGTCCTTCATAACCTAAAAACTTCATTCAGGGTTTTGGTACAAGAGAGGAGGGAGCCTTTGTCACGACTAAAACACCCTCAACTCGCCCCGTCTTTCGACGGGCCTCAATTAGCATCCAAATAATCATCTTATACTATGCTTGGTTCTACAAATAATACTATGATAGTATATTACATCTCATAAGAATATTAAAATGGAAAATCAAAAGATAAGATATCATTCATAAGATCTAAGCCAAGTATCACACAATGCAAAAGTGAAAGATCACACAAACAAACCTAGGAAAAATCATCTAATCACATATCAAGTAATCAAGCTTTCCTAATCTAAGGGCGGACATGTATTGTTCTTGAACAAATCATCAAAGAAAACAAAATATGCGTAGCAAGCTAGGATGTATGCATAAGAATCTTTGAGAAAAGAAGATCTCTCAATCCCCCAAACGGATGAGAAAGGAAGATTAGATCGAGGGAGCATGAATGTGAAATTAAGTTCATTCCTTATAGTCTTCTTAGATTAGGAGTCACAAAAACCCTAAATCTTGCGTTGATGCAATGTACGATCCTAAAGTGTGCAAAGAAGTAGTGTGGTTTGTGTTCATGGATTTGCTAAAGTGATTTAGAAGTCTAAAATATGTATGAATGAATGAAGATTGATATTATAGGATGTGTACAAATGTAATATGAACTACTTCCTAAGAGATTAGCTAATTTGGAATGCATGTAAAGATCTAATCAAAGAGAATAAAAGTTAAACTTGTTTACTGTGAATAGTGGACAGAATAGTGAGTTGATTTTGTAAAAATAGAAACGTGAGATTAGGAATGTTTTTAATTCATGTTTTTTATGGAGATCATCATTATTGTGTCTAGAACATGTTTCAAAAAGCCAAATCACTGTTGAAGTTACAGATTGAGAGAAGTCACATAGTAGAAACAGAGTTCGTACTGTCGATTGAAATGTAGAAAAATCTTAGAAAATGAAACTAAAATATTCGGAGGCCCATATTATACAGACAGTTCCCTAATACATTTAAATTCAAAGGAAAAATGAGTTAGGACCACTCTCTTTGTAAAAGTTTTCTGAAAAATAAGTTGAAAGCCAACCAAGCTGCCGTGAGGGAGAAAACAGAATGTCTGGAAGGAATGTTTGGGTCAAAATGGAACCCTTCCAAGTGTTTATAGATCAAACAAAAATCATGGGTGTTCTTTAATGATTTAGGAAGACTTTCCAAGTGGCCTTGCAATCATAGATTGAGTATTGAACTTAAAATGAGCGGTTTTAGAGAGGTTTTGAAATGGATGTTTTGAAGTAATATTTTCAGCTCTTGGATGAAGATTCTAACTACTTGGAACATCTATTCCAAACTCATTTCAAGAACTTCCTAAGTATTTGCAAAACATTGTTTTATTTGGAAACCAAACTCAAGAATCCATGGAAGTATAATACATGAGAGGATGGATGATGCACATGGTACATATGAGAGTATAAGATGTTACTAATCATGAAAAAAAAAGATGTTCTTTGTGTGCTTGATAAATGAGGCAAGAGAATATCATATCAAGACATAAGAATTAAAATCAACAATATGTGAGAACAATGAATTGATTTTATAAAATCCATCAAAAACACTTAAATAGCTTTGGTAAAAGTGGGGAAAATCATGAATAACCCCTAATATGTCTATTAAATCATGCAAAAAGTCAAACTACAATAGCCTTTACATATTAAGAGAGATAAATCAGAATGTACACATAACTCAGAAACAAGGACTGCACAGTTGACTGATTTGTATAATTTTTCATAAATCAAAGGAAGAGTTTCTAATGGCCCATTATATACCAAAAGTTCCCTACGACACCCAAGTTTTATATAAAAAAATAGGAAAGATGTATGTACAGTGACGAAAATGTCCAGAATAAGTGTAAGAAGCCAAGTAAACATTCTGTGAGAATAGAGGCAGATTATGAACATGAACTTCTAAAATACAGAAAACACATTTTCACATTTCCTAAATTAATGAGTTAAAATGGGGGAAAACTACGATGTGTTAGGAAGATTTTCCAAGTGATTTTGCCTCAGTAATCAAGTATTTAATTCTAGAAAATTCTTTGAACTCACATCATTCATTGTTTTGCATCACTGTTAAGAAAATTCATTTAGTTTTTTGGAAAAGAGTTTGGGCTTTGAATGGGGGATTGAAATAGATGTTCAAAGCATGAACTTAAACACTTGAGATGATTATGTGACCACTTAGAACATCCTCTTAACACTTTAAATCTCAAGAACTTGGAAGAAGAAGAAATCAAAAAAAAAATGAGGTTGAGGGAGAGATGTGCAAATGACAAAGCAATCAAAATAGAAATGAGATGAGGGATAGATTATGCAAATGAAAATGAACCAAAATAGAAATGGCGGTTGAGAAGAGATTATGCAAGAATATAAAGAAATCAAAATAGAAATGAGGCTGAGAATGGAATGCAAGTATGATAAAAAAAATACAATAATAGAAATGGGATTAGGAAAGAAGGAGAAGTATATAATCAATGATTATCAATGGTGGAACCACAAGCATAACCCCTCATATATGTGCGTATGGATTGCTCTCTAACTTCTAAGAACTCGTTGAAGATGAAGAAATGAATTGAAATCTTGCAAATATAAATTTAGTTTTGAGAAAACTAATTGAATCTCACATTTGAATTGGATTTTGAAGAAGAAAATCTCTATTCCTCTCTCTATGTCTCCATAACTCTCTATATCTCTCTCTAATGGAGCTTCCATATCCCTCCCAGATGGAAGCAAATGGGTCTCATTTATAGGCCAATTTGGGGAGGTAATTTGGGTTTTAAAAAGTCTCTAATTGGTCCAAAATCTAGGAATAATCAAAACTATGTCATTTTGTTTGTTGAAAATTTGATTTAGAACCCAAAATTAAATAAAATGACAAAAAAATTGAAAAATGACTTAGAGTACCACTGCTGCCGAGGCATCAACCCCCCGTTGACCTTTTCATTTTAGCCCCCCAGAACTCCCGAAATTCGCAAAACGGCCCTATTTTGTCTGAAATTCATAGAAAATTGATACGAAATCCAAATTGAGATTATGATATACTATTGGAAAGGTATTGAGGTTTACTTTCCATTAAAAAAATAGTTTAGAGATAGGTCACTTTGAAAAGTTTTGCGGTATTTGCAATAAAAGCTGATTTGATCGTATTTTTCACCTTTAGAAATTCACAACAAATACGTTTTAAGTCCCAAAATTATGTGTTATATACCATTGGAAAGCCATTGACCTCTAGTATTTGATAAAAAAAATTTAATGTCGAAAAGGAAACTTTGAGTTTTGGTCAAACTTGCAGTCGAATCAGTCAAACAATGCACTTCTAGGAAATTTCGGGAAGTTCTAGGGGCCTCCGGAGACTGACGTTTCCATCTGATCTTCTTTTAAAATATATTTTAAGACTTTTAACATGAATTAAGATGATCTCGGAACTTTTGGGCAAGTTCGGATGATTTTGGTCAAATCCTAGTCAAACTTGGTCAAACTTTAGTCAAATCGGTCAACTGGAAATTTCCAGGAACTTCCGGGACTTTCGGGGGTCTCTAGGAGCTGACAATTTTAAATATTTTTCTTTTAAAATACTTTTTTTATTTCGAAAGACATCGAATGATTTCTGAGATTCTGGGCCAATCCGTTGAGTTTGGGCTTTCGGTATTTTGGTCATTTCTTTGACTTCTTGAGAGTTAGAGGCAATCTCTAAAAATCCGATCTTTCTATCATCAAGGTTTAACATGCTTGTGGCCTCCTAAATCTGTTAGCTGACAAAATGGAGTGTCTACAGTTTGCCCCTCTTTGGCATAAACTTGCGAGGCAACACGTGTCGCAAGCGAGTGCCAAAGCCTTGAAGAGATAGGACTTTTGGAGGCTAAAGATTTAGACAAGTGTGTTGAGAAAAATTCAAGGAAAAGAAACTGATGCTGAGGCTAGTGTTGGTCGCGCTCTTCTTGATCTGCCTACGTATCCCAAGGGGAATCAGACCAAGACATTATTCGGGGCACAAAGAAACAAACACATGCAAATACACAACAATCAGGCGGATGCTATGCGGGGATGATGCTATGTTGTGATGAGCTAAAATGATACGTGTCATGCCTGATGTTGTGTTCTAAAGTTCTTGTGGGCCTAGTAAACGTGTTCTGTGTATTCACCACTCTCAGTAGGTTTGGTGATCTATGATTCGTTACGACTAATAGACTTATGAGGGATCTCGACCCGAAGGCCTTACCCAAGGAAAAGTGTGGTGCTCAAATTGATGCTGCATTGCTCAAAAGAGTGCTTGTGGTGTATTTGCTACTCCTAGTGGGCTTTGTGATTTGTGTGTGCCGCGACCGATGGGGATTGTGTCATGTTATGCCCAATTTATTGTGTTTGGTGAGTGCAGTGACCCTCTAGAGTTGACTCGTGGTCCTCTTAATCATGATACTATGGACTCGGTGACTCTCATATTCTTAACGGTGCTTCTCAAATTTCAATGATGATCCTCAATTCTCAATGGAGCTTATGTTGTTCCTCAAATCTTTGACTGTGCTTCTCAATGCTTCTTGATTCTCAACGGTGTTCTTCAAATCTTAACGATGCTCCTCAAATCTTTAATGATGCTCCTCGACTCTTCAATGATGTTTTTCAACTCTTCTGATGCTCCTCAACACATCTGATGCTCCTTTAACGACGCTCCTTAACACATTTGATGCTCCTCTTCAAAAATGTTCCTAAACACATCTGATGCTCCTACACTCTTTAACGATGCTCCTCAACAAATCTGATACTCCTTCACTCTTCAACGATGTTCTTCAACACATCTGATGCTCCTCCATTCTTCAATGATGTTCCTCAACACATCTGATGCTCCTCGACAATTCAACGATGTTCCTCAACACATCTAATGCTCCTCGACACATTTAATGCTCCTCAACAATGCATCTGGACTCTGAGCCCTAAAACACCTCAACAACACATCTCCTTGACACACCTCATCAATAAATTTTAACTCTGATCGGATCAGCAATAATTTCTTGGTGTTGGTGATATTTTCTCCGATCAACCTTCTTAAGAAACAACTATCAGATTGTAGTTTGCAACCACTTATGAGTTTATACCACCAAGATGATTAGTACTCATACTTAGGACACTTTTCATGTTGCGACCTTGACTGGTGCAGTGATGATGTTTGGTACTTTTGCTATTATCTGGAATCACCTTAAACTTACATATCTGAGACCATCAGGACGAACAGACTTGACAAGAATGATGATGATGAGAAAAATTGGGTTAGTTTGTATGAAACCTCGATCTCTGACATACTTTTGATTAGATTACTACTGACTCAAACAAAGAAGGATTGACTCGGACATAAAATTCTCAAATTGCCATGATCCAATGTACCTTCATCATGAATGATGTACCGCTCATCTTTTGTGTTCAATCGTCATCTTAATATGACAGCATTTTGCTGATAAATCTGGTTTTTAAAAATCCATCCCTATTGATCTAATCAATTCTCTACTTCTCCCAGGAAGTGCTTTGATTTAGTGCCTGTGAACACGCAGAATCGCTCATCCATTCTTTTTTATTTTGGTTTTGAGATTGTTTTTGAAAATGAAAAAAGAAAAGGTCAGTTAAAAACAGATACATAGTCACCACTTGGTCTTTAAGGAACCAAGAAACCTAATTTTGACTCAACCAATTGGATAAAACGCACTGACCCTTCATAACCAAAGAACTTGGTTTGGGGTTTTGGTACGAGAGAGGAAGGAGCCTTTGTCACGAATAAAGCACCCTCAACTCGCCCCGTCTTTCAACAGGCCTCAATTAGCATCCAAATAATCATCTTATACTATGTATAGTTCGACAATTAATACTATGATAGTATATTACATCACACAAGAATTTTGAAATGGAAGATCAAAATATAAGATATCGTTCAAAAGATCTTAGCCAATTATCATGCAATGCAAAAGTGAAAGATCACACGAATAAACCCAGGAAAATTGTCTAATCATATATCAAGTAATCAAGTTTTCCAAATCTAAGAGGATATGAATTGTTCTTGAAACAAATAAATCAAAGAAAATAAGGATGCTTAACAAGCTAGAATGATGCATGTTAATCTTTGAGAAAAGAAGATCTCTCAATCCCCGGGACGGATGAGAAAGAAGGATTAGATCGAAGGGAAGCATGAACATGTGATAATGATCATTCCTTATAATCTTCTTAGATTAGGAGTTACAAAAACCCCAAATCTTGCATGAATGCAATGTATGATCCTAGAATGTGCAATGGTTGTAGCGTGTTTGTGTACATGGACTTTCTAAAGTGGCTTAGAAGTCTAAGATATGCATGAATGCATAAAGACAATCATCATAGAATATGTAAAAATATGGTATGTACCACTTCTTTAGACATGAAAAAATTTGGAGTACATTTATCAAATCAAAGGACGGAAGTAAAAGTATGCTTGCTGTGAATAGTGGACAGAACATTAACATGATCTTTTGGAAATTGAAAAGAAAGGTTAGGAGTGTTTTCAATGCATGATTTTTTATGGAGATCTTTCTTATTGTGTCTAGAACACAACCCAAAATCCAATCTTTAATAACTATCACAGATTGAGAGAAATCATAAAAACAATAGAGGTTATTCATAAATAGAATCCGTACAGTTGACTGAAATATTAGAAAATCTTAGAAAATGAAAGCAAAAGATCTAGAGGCCCATATTATACAGAACATTCCCTAAGACATTGAAGTTCAAGGGAAAAATAATTTCGGACCACTCGTTGTGGAAAATTGTTCTGTAAAACACGTTGAAAGTTAACCTAGCTGCTGTGTCCGCAGAGGCAGAATGTTTGGAAGGAATGTTTGGACAAAAATGGACCCCTTTCAAGTGCTTCCAAGTCTAGCCAAAAATCATGGGTGTTATATAATGAGTTAGAAAGATTTTTCAAGTGGTCTTGCATTCATATATTGAGTATTGAACTCAAAATAATTCTTTGAAGTTAAATGACTCACTGTTTTGAAGGTTTTGAGAAAACAAGGTTTATTTCTTGAAATCAAAATGGGGGGTTTTAAGAGGGGTTTTGAAATGGGGGTTTTGAAAACATATTTTCAATACTTAATGAAGATTATAACCGCTTAAAATGTCAACATTTGACTCACATCAAGAACCTCCAAGATTATTGAAAAGTATTATTTCCTTTTTTAAAGACAACTTCATGAATACATAGAAATGTATTGGAGTTGAAATCATCATCTATCAAACATGTTTTTGAGGTCAAGAGCTACTATCCATAAGGATTCACTCACCTCAAACTTCATGTCATCATCTAGATAATGATAGACTAGTAAGTAAATAAAGAAAACAAAAAAAGGAAATGAGGTAAGAGAAGATGAACAACAAAGTAAGCAAACAAGTATATAAACAATCAATAAATGATATTCAATGATGTTTTGGACTTGTAGCTTGGTGTTTCACTCATATGTGGTGACATTGGACATGGAATTAGCTTCCTCTCTCTTAAATGCTCACTAAAATGGTGGTTGGGTGTATTGAATATGAAGTAAATGGAAGTAATGAAGTAAAAACAAAGTTTAGAACTCACTACCTTGTTTGGAAATCAAAGAAGGAGGCTTCTTTTCTCTCTATTCTAACCTTATCGCTATAACTTTCTTTCTAAAACTTTTCAAAGCTTGTATTTGACACCCCCAAAATTAGAAGTCAAGGGGGGTTTATATAGGCCAATTTGGGGTGGTTTTGGAGTTTTATAAATACTCCCATTGGTCCCAAACATCTATGAACATAGAACTACGTTGTTTTGATTTCTAATTAATCAAAATGAACCCCGAAAAGAAATTATCAAAGTAGACCATTCTGGGGGAGAGTGCCGTGGCGGCAATGGGCCAGTGATGTGGCGGCACTGCTCCTCATTCGTCCAGATAATCCTTTTTAGGCCCCCAGAGGTTTCGGTATTCGCGAAAAGGCCATATTTCATCTGAAATTCACAGAAAATACATACGAACTCCAAATTAAGGTTGTGATATACCGTTTGAAAGGTAATGGAATCTACTTTCAATAAAAAAAATAGTTCAGAGATAGGTCACTTTGAAAAGTTTTGCAGTATTCGCGATAAAAGCCGATTTGATCGCCTTTTTTACCTTCAGAAATTCATAATAAATTCATTTTAAATCCAAAAATTATGTGCGACATACCGTTGGAAAGCTATTGACCTCTAGTATCTATGAAATATATTTGAAAAATAATAGAGTGATCTGGTTTTAAAGTCAACTTTCAGTCAAAATGGCCATACTTGGGATTCGTAGGAAGTTCTGGAAAATTCTGGGAGCTGACGTTTTTGTTCGGTTTTCTTTTAGAACTCATTTTAATACTTTTCACATGACCTAGAATGATTTTGGAACTTTTTGGCAAATTTGGACAATTTCGGTCAAACCTTGGTCAAACCGGGTATGGCGGCTTTGTCCACCTAGTATCAAAGAGTACCAATGATCTGACGCATTTTTACGCTCTTGCTGAGAGATAGTGGGACACAACCAATACCTTCCATTTTCCATTTGGTGAGATGATAATGACGCCTTTTGATTTTTCCATGATTACCGATTTGAGGGTTGGCGGAAAGCGCCTAGTGTTGGATTACTTCTATGAGAATGACCCTGAAGCTGTAAAGATGCTGATTGGGGCCGTTCTTCCTAATCTGGAGAGGCACTTGTTCCCTTGTGGCTGGCTTTATTGAGCCTATGGCAGAGGGAATCATAACCTGAATAATTCTCAGCTTTTGAGGGTATTTCTTCTGTATGTCCTTGGTTGCTCGATTTTCACGACACGGAATGACCGGGTAAGCTTGATGCTTTTTTCTTTCCTGGTACCCATTGGTGATATCCCCTCTTATGACTGGGGCGGTGCTGCCTTGGCCCACCTTTACAAGCATATGGGTGAGGTTTCCCAGGGTGATATCCAATCGACGGGGGGATTCTGGCGAGCTTGGGAGGTATGTACTGCAACCTCTTTTATCTTCTGACTTTTTGATTTCCGCACTTCTTGTCTTTTCTGATTTTTCCTTTGTCTGTACAGCTTTGGAGCTTTGAGTACCTGAAGATGTTAGCTCCTTCCCATGCTGATGAATCAGGTTAAGATGAGGACGACATGGGTCCTGTGCCTTTGTTCCCTCAGGGCTTGAGATGGCAGAGGGATGTTGTCAGGGGAAAGAGCGGGGCTCGTCGGATTGTTCTCCTCAGAAACTTCTTATCTGGGCTGACAGCTACTAGCGTTGATTGGACGCCTTGGGAGTGCTTTGCCTATGTTGCCCCAGAGGAGATACAAGCGGTCAAGCCCCTTGCCTCTTCTCGACTTTTGATGGAAAGTACTAAAAGCAGGCAATGGTTCCTTAGCAAGCGAGTGTCTCGACAGGTGGTTGGCAGTCCGAGGTATCGCGTCCCCATAATCCTCCTGTGATGGATGCTGATGACCTTTTTGGTGATGCTTTGTTGGCAGCCTTAGGTGGTACTAATGTTTGGGATCATTTTCTCTCTGAGACCAGCTATGAGACTTACCGTGGCCGCTTCCTGATGCCCAACTTCCCACTCTTGGATGCGAGTTTCTTTTACTTTTTTGTCTCTATCCGTTGCCTATGTTTTTGACTCATCTTTTCCCTAACTTATTTTGTGCCTACAGCTTCGCGAGATGTACAGGAGATATGTTCCCCCAGTTTCTGATCCTATCCCTCCATGGGAATGGTCCATTAATGTTTTGGGTATAGATGGCTCTCCCCAAGTTATGGAGGTGCCACGGGTCATATATGGGTATCCCACCCACCCAGCAGGCGTCCTCAACGTCCCTTGGAGTTATGCTGAGGAGGGCCACGCCTTGGCAGCTAGCTTATGGTCTTTCGTCCTCACGCGAGACCATCAGGTATGTCTCTAATTTTGCACTCCTTAAGGTTATGAGGTCCTAACCCTGATTTTGCCCTTGACAAATGGATGGTGTGCGACAGTTCGCCACTTATCAGATGGCGTCCTTGGTAAGTTTCTGACTCGACTTTGCTTTTGAACTTTTTGTTATTTCTCTACTGATTGCTTTCATTTTATTTGTGTGTGTAGTATCGCGGGGGTGGTGCCGGCTCGTCGAGGACCAGGCCAAGGTACAGAGGTGGTAGGAGGAGGCCATCGCCGACGTACACTCCGGGAGGCCCTATAGAGGATGAAGAAGACGAAGACTGAGGCCTCCTAAGCGTGGATTTTTGGTTTAACTCCATTTCATGTTTTCAATTGGGTTATACTAGTGAATAATGTGATTGATGGACAATGTGTAGGATGATGTATAGGATGATTTATCACCCTTGATAGAGTATTATGATGTTTTGCCTTTTAAGCCAGATAGTTTTTGGTTTAAAGCCGTAGTTGTGTGCTTGCTTTGGTTGGTGGTTATGTATTGTGACTCTGTGATTGTTGATGTTACTGCGATGAGCTGCCTTGTGATAGTTAGTGTGTATGCCTTGCAGGTAGGATAGTCAATGAAATGGGGAGGTGCTGTCAAAATTTTGAATTTTACTAGAGCCACGACAGAAAATATGGCATTGTATGATCCCGCTTAACTCACGGCTTGGCTAAACAACACGGATTGTGTGGAGTGGATCAACCTCTTCAGCTACGGTCTGACCGAGCTATTCTTTCTTCGCCAGATGGCTCTGAACACTGAGTTCATGTGTGTTGCTATTGTCCACTGGGACCCGGTGAACCATGTCTTCAATTTCAACGGCCCGGAGATATGTCCATGTTTGAGGAGTTCTGTGCTATCCTTGGCTTCAATTTTGACTCTGAACTGATTCTTCCTTCTGCTGATACCCCCAGTACCACACTAGGCTTGGCTAAATACCTGAACTATTCAACTACTATTTCTCGCCGGCTAATTCATGGTGAGGTTCTTGACATTGCTTCCATCATCGCTCGGTATGCAAGTCCTGGGAATCCTAGCGTATTTGATTCTACCCGCGGGCCACTCTGATATTGTGCATGACTTTGCACTTTTTTTTCTCGAGTGCTTCTATTGACTTGGTACACGTGTGCCTTCGGCTGAATTTAGCAGGAATCCCATGGCCATGGTTCTGGCTGAAACCCTGAATGGTTTGGATTGCGCTTTCAATCAAGGAACGGTTCTTCTTTCTAGGGCGCCTTTGGTGTTACAGGCTTGGCTCTACGAGCGCCTTCAATTATGGACTAGTAGTGTGCCGCCAGTTTACTTTTGCAGGGCTGTGATTCATCCTCATTAAACTTCTGCCGATTGGGTTGGCATGATGGGTGCTTTATTTGAGACCGATATTTGCTGGATCGTGAGGTGTTGGGGCCTTCATGCTGTGACCACTAGTCTCGGGGATTACCAGAGAGTGTGGCTGATGGGTCTGAGAGAGACCTATTTCTATCATCCTCGTCGATTGGCCAGACAGTACGGGAGAGTTCAAGAGGTCCCCTGGGGGTTTACTGAGAGGGTCTTTGTTTCTAGAGTCAAAGCCACTACTATTGCTGCTTTCATCAGGGGCTGGGCCGGTCGAGCAAGAGCCTATTTCTAGAGACCTTTGAAGAAATAAAATACACAAAATAAAACTAGACTTGACTGATTCTGCTTCTTTCCTCCAAGTGTCTTTGATATTTGGGATTGCTTTTTGAAAGAACTCTTTGTGTTTTCATTTATCCCTGCTTATGTAATATTCAAAGTTTGTTGATCGGCGAACCCTGGTTACTTAGAGAACCTTATTTTATGCATTTGGCTTTCTGAAAACATTTGTAGTATGATTTTGATCAGATGTTTGCTTTTGGTACTTATTTGGGCATGCTAGGATGATTAGAGGCAAACGAGGAGGGTGGCCGAAGTTTGCCCCTAGTTTGGGATATGTATGGTTGTGAGGCAAACGAGGTAGATGACCGACGTTTGCCCCTAGTTTAGAAGAGGTTAAAGGCAAACGAGACGGGTGGCCAAAGTTTGCCCCTAGTGTAAAGGGGGATTTTTGGGTTATGGTAAGGACCGTGACTTTATTTTTCTCACATGCTCATAATTTTGCCTAGGCGCCAGTTAGGTGACCTAGCGAGCTCTTTTCTCTTTTTTGTTATTGCTCACTTTGGATTTAACTCTAATTTTTGCCTAGGTGTGTAGACACCCTATTTTGTCAGCTATCAGATTTAGGAGACCCATAGCTTGGTGGTTCACAATGATCGTAAAAGACTCAAAAGGACTTTTGGAAGTCAGCTCTATCTCTAAGAATGACCGAAATGCCCCTGAAAGCCTAAAAACTCCCAGATTTGGTCCCAAAGTTCTGGAAACATATTACGTCGTAATAAAAGTGATAAAATGAGTTTTTAAGAAAAATCGGATGAAATCGTCAGCTCCTAGAGACCCCCGGAAGTCTCGGAAGTTCCCGAAAAGTCCCCGTTGACCGGTTTGACCAAGGTTTAACCAGGGTTTGACCAAGTTTGACCAAAATTGTCTGAATTCGCCAGAATCATTCTAAATCACAAGAAAAGGATTAAAATGAGTTCTAAAAGAAAATCGAGCGAAAACGTCAGCTCTTGGAAACTCCCAGAGATTTCCAAGGCTTCCTGGGAATCCCAGATTTGACCAGAATTTGACGTTAGGAATCGGGGCACCGTAACAATTTTCAAATATTTTTCATGGATACTAGAGGTCAATAGCTTTCCAACGGTGTATAGCACATGATTTTCGGATTTAAAACAAGTTTATTATGAATTTCCGAAGGCAAAAAAGGCGATCAAATCGGCTTTTATCGCAAATATCGCAAAACTTTCCAAAGTGACCCAACTCCGAACTATTTGTTATGTAAAGTAGACTCCAATACCTTTCCAATGATATATCACAACCTCAGTTTGGAGTTCATACGCATTTTCTGTGAATTTCGGACGAAATAGGGCCTTTTTGCGAATACCGAAACCTCAGGGGTCTAAACAGCATTATCTAGATGAAGGAGGAGCAGTGCCATCGCAGCACTGGCCCACTGCCGCCGCGGCACTAGCCCACTGCCGCCGCGGCACTGGCCCAGTGCTGCCGCGGCACTCCCCTCCAGAATAGTGTGTTTTTGTAAATAATTTTGGGGTTCCATTTTGATTAATTAAAAATCAAAACGACGTAGTTTAATGATTTCAGATGTTTGGAGCCAATGGGAATACTTCTAAAACCCCAAAACCACCCCAAGTTGGCCTATTTAAATCCCCCATTTCTCTTCATTTTGGGGGTGTCAAATGAAAGCTTAGAAAAAGTTTGGGAGAGAAAGTTGTAGAGATAAGGTTAGAATAGAGAGAAAAGAAGCTTCCTTATTTGATTTTCAAAACAAAAGTGAGTTCTAAACTTTGTTTTTACTTCATTACTCCCATTTACTTCAACATTCAATACACCCAACCACCATTTTAGTGAGCATTTAAGAGAGTGGAAGCTTCTTCCATGTCCAATGTCATTACATATGAGTAAAACACCAAACTACAAGTTCTATACATCATGAATATCATCTATTGATTTCTATCTATTTGCTTGTTCGCTTATATAATGTTCATCTCTCCTCATCTCATTTCTTTTTGATTTTCTTTATTTACTTACTAGTCCATCATCATCTAGATGATGACATGAAGTTTGAGGTGAGTGAATCCTTATGGATAGTAGCTCTTGACCTCAAAAACATGTTTGATAGATGAGGATCATAACTTCAATACCTCTTAGGTATCCTTGAAGTTATGTTCAAAATGAAAATAAATCCCTCCAACAATCTTGGAGGTACTTGATGATGAGTTTGATGTTGGCATTTTAAGTGGCTATAATCTTTATTGAGTATTAAAAATGCATTTTCAAAACCTCTATTTCAAAACCCCTCTCAATCCCTCTCATTTTGGTTTCAAGAAACAAAACCTTGTTTCTCCAAAATCCTCAAAACAGTGAGTCAAAACAGTGAGTGAGCTGAGTTCAAAGATTTCTCTAGAACTCAATACTCAATGTATGGATGAAAGGCTACTTGGAAAGTCATCCTAACTCATTATAGAACACCCATGATTTTTGGTTTGCCTTGGAAGTACTTGAAAATGGTCTATTTGGACCCAAACATTCCTTCCAGACATTCTGCCTCTGCTGTCACAGCAGCTTGGTTGACTTCCAACTTCTTTTTCAGAAACATTTTCCAAAAGGGGTGGTCCCAAATTATTTTTCCCTTAAACTTCAATGTCTTAGGAAATTTGTGCATAAAATGGGCCTCTAGATCATCTGTTTTCATTTTCTAAGATTTTTCAACATTTCAGTCGACAGTACGGACTCTGTTTCTGAGTGACTTCATTGTTTATATGATTTCTCTCAATCTGTGATAGCTATTAAAGATTGGCTTTTGGGTAGTGTTCTAGGCACAATAAGGAAGACCTTCATAAAAAATCATGCACTGAAAACATACCTAACCCCTCTTTTCGATTTTCAAAAGATCTAGTTACTGTTCTGTCCACTATTCACAGCAAGCACATTTTAACTTTTATTCTTTGATTTGATGCTTATATGCATTCCAAATTAGTTCATATCTTTGGAAGTAGTTCATACAACATTTGTACATATCCCATGTTGATTTTATCCATCCATTCATACACATTTTAAACTTCTAAGTCATTCTAGGAATCCATGAACACAAAGCACACTACAACCTTGGCACATTTTAGATACATACATTGCATATATGCAAAGATTTGGGGCTTTTGTGACTCCTAATCTAAGAAGATTATAAGGAATGATCATGATCACACGTTCATGCTTCGCCCGATCTAATCATCCTTTTTCATCCATCCCGGGGATTGAGAGGTCTTCTTTTCTCAAAGAATAACATGCATCATACTAGCTTGTTAAGCATATTTTGATTTCTTTGTTTATTTGTTTCAAGAACAATTCATGTCCCCTTTTAGATTAGGAAAACTTGATTACTTGATACGTGATTAGACGATTTTTCTTAGGTTTATTTGTGTGATCTTTCACTTTTGCACTGTGTGATATTTGGCTTAGATCTTATAAATGATATCTTATCTTTTGATCTTCCATTTGAAAGTTTCTTATGTGATGTAATATACTATCATAGTATTAATTGCCGAACCATACATAGTATAGGATGATTATTTGGATGCTAATTGAGGCCCGTCGAGAGACGGGGCTAGTTGAGGGTGTTTTAGTCGCGACAAAGGCTCCTTCCTCTCTCGTACCAAAATCCCGAACCAAGTTCTTTGGTTATGAAGGACCGGTGCCTTTATCCGCTTGGGTGAGTCAAATTTGGGTTTCTTGGTTCCCTAAAGACCAAGTGGTGACTCTGTATCTGTTTTCAACAGACCTTTCATTTTCTTCCTTTAATCCAAATCAAATTTTGAAACAAAAACATAACAAAAGTAGTGGAATTCCGCATGTCCACAAGGTGTCCTTTCGGATTTTCGACCTAGCGAGCCATCCTTCTTTTCTTTTTTGAAAGTCTACCTACGTACCCCCGAATGGGGATCAGGTCCAATGTAGTTCAAGCCAAAGTCTTGAAAGAAAAGGGGTTGATTTTGATGGTGTCAACCAAACTGATGCGGTTGCCTACGTATCCCCGAGTGGGAATCAGGTCGAGTGTAGTTCAGGCCAAAGTCTTGAAAGAAAAGGGGTTTTGGGGAATGGTCAAGCCTAGTACTTTTTGAGGCGATCCATGTTGATTGGTTCTTTGAATTCAACGCCTTCGAGGTCCATAAGGTAGGTTGCTCCTCCAGAAAGGATAGTTTTGACGATATAACGGCCAACCTATTTGGGTTTGAACTTTCCTCGTGGATCAAAGATCGGGGCTCGCAATTCCTTAAGGACAAGGTCACCCTTGACAATTTTTCTTAGACGAACCCTTTTGTTAAAAGCACGGGCTATACTCTTTTGATAGATTCGGACATTGTCGACTGCCACTAGGCGCTTTTCATCTATGAGAGCCAATTCTTCGTACCTTTCCCTTAACCAATCCGATTCAAAAATTTCACATTCTGCAATCACGCGCAGGGACGGTAGTTTTATCTCGACTGGAAGTACTGTTTCTATTCCATATACTAGTGAGTAAGGAGTTGCTCCTGTGGACGTCCTTATCGATGTTCTGTATCCCCAAAGTGTGAAAGTTAGCTTTTCGTGCCAGTCTTTGTATGTATCGGCCAATTTCTACAGTATGGCCATGACATTCTTGTTTGCAGCTTCAACTGCCCCATTAGTTTGTGGCATGTATGGTGACGACTTGTGATAAGTGATTTTGTATTCCTCAAACAAATCCCTGACTTCTGCTTTGAAATGACTACCATTATCTGAAATGATCTCATGAGGGACTCTATAGCGACAGATGAGGTTCTTCATGATGAACTTGGCCACTTCCTTTGCCCCCAACTTGCTGTAGGATGCGGCTTCTACCTGTTTTGTGAAGTAGTCAATGGCCATCAAAATGTATCGATTACCGTTTGCAGCTTTCGGGATGATTTTTGCCAATGATATTGATTCCCCAAGTCGAGAATGGCCACAGGGAAGTCATACTATAGAGCAGAGATGGTGGTGCATACATCATGTTTGCGTGGATCTGGCACTTGTGGCACCTTCTCACGTATTAACAACAATCTTTCTCCAATGTCATCTAGTAGTACCCTTGTCTTACAATCCTTTTGGCTAGCATGTGACCATTCATGTGTGTACCACTCACCCCTTCGTGTATTTCTGCCATCATTCTTCTGGCGCACTTTCCGAACAAGCAAGTTAGATTGTGACAATTGTATCCTTTCTTCAATAATTTTTCCCTGCAAATGATGAACTGTGCTGCGAACCTTCGAATTGCTCTTTTGTCTTTCTCAGAAGATTCTAGGGGGTATGTCCCCTTTTCTATGATGTCCCAAACATCTTGGTACCATGGTTTTTCGTTCTCTTCTTCTTTGATTGCGACGACCATGTTGAATGAAGGCTCATATCTTTGCTCAATTACCAAAGGCATCATCTTGACTCCCACGGGAATTTAATCATGGAGGCTAAGGTAGCCAACTAATCTGCTAGCTGGTTCTCTTCCCTTGGCAAGTAGAAGAATGTGATGTTCTTGAACTATCCCTTGAGTCCATCGAGATGATCATGATAGGGCTTCAACCTTTCTACTTTCACTTTCCATTCTCCTCTAGCTTATGATATAATGAGGCTTGAATCTCTGAATACATCCAACTTCTGAACATTCAGTTCTATGGCTGCTTCCATCGCCAGAATGCATGCCTCGTATTCAATAGTGTTGTTGGTGGAGTTATAATTTAGCTTAACTGCCAGTAGGGTATGGTCCCCATTTGGTGACAGTAGAATCATTCATACTCCGTAGCCTTTCATGTTAGCTGCTCCATCAAAGTACAACTTCCACTGTTCTTCCTTGATTTCCATGATATTCTCATCCGGGAACAGAAAATCTCCATTTAGTTCAGAATCAATGGCATGTTCAGCAAGATGTTCAGCTATAGTTCTCCCTTTTACTGATTTTTTTGTCACATACTTGATATCGAATTCGGATAGTAGAAGCAACCAACGAGATATACGACTGCTCAGGGTGAGTTTTTGAGGAGGTATTTTAGAGGATCCATGCGAGATATAAGCACAACTGGGAAGGCCAGCATGTAGTGTCTCAATCGGCGAGTACACCAAACCAAGGCCCAACATGTTTTTTCGAGGGTAGAGTAGTTGAGTTCATACCCAGTAATCCTCTTGCTAAGGTAATAGATGGCTTTTTCGGAGTGGCTTTCTTCTCCTTCTTGGGCTAGCATGCAACCCATGGCATTTTCGGAGAAAGATAGGTAAAGGAATAAGGGCTTATAAGGAGTGGGTGGTGAAAGGATGGGCAGATTTTGAAGGTAGGCTTTTATTTTGTCGAAAGCGGCTTGGCATTGGTCATCCCATTGGAACTTGTGTCCTTTTCTCAGCAATCGGAACAAAGGATCACATATAGTTGTGAGTTTGGAGATGAAGCGGTTGATAAATTGGATTCTTCCGAGAAATCCACCTCTATCCCCCTTTGTGTGATGAGAAAACCCAAGAGCTTACCGGAGGTCACACTGAAAGTGCATTTCTTTGGATTCAAGCTCATCTTGTATTTGCGCAACCTTTCAAAAAACTTTTCCAGTGCCACCAAGTGTCCTTCTTTGTCCTTGGACTTCACGGTCATGTCATCTACGTACACTATTACTTCCTTGTGAATCATGTCATGTAATAGAGTGCTAGTAGCTCTTTAGTAGGTTGCTCCAGCATTCTTGAGTCCGAAAGGCATTACCCCATAATAGTAGGTTCCCCCTGGTGTGGTGAATGTTGTCTTTTTCCGATCTTCTGGCGCCATTAGAATCTGATTGTACCCCAAAAAGCCATCCATAAATGATAGTAACTCATATCCTACGGTGTTATCCACTAAGACATCGATGTGGGAAAGCGGAAAGTCATCCTTAGGACTGGCTTTATTTAGATCATGGAAGTCGACGCACACACGAACTTTTCCATCCTTTTTGGGGACTGGCACGATATTCGCAATCTGTTCCGGATACTCGGTGATAATGATGAACCCTGCCTTCAACTGTTTCTCCACTTCTTCTTTGGCCTTGAGTGTCCATTCTGGTCTCATGCGCCTAAGTTTCTGCTTGACGGGTTTAGAATTGGGAAGAAGGGGAATGCGATGTTGGACGATGTCGGGATCGACCCCAGGCATGTCCTCGTAAGACCAAGCAAAAACATCTTTGAATTTTTTTAGCAAGAGAGTCAGTTTTTCTTTTTCTTTTTTATTAAGGGTTGAGCTAATTTGCACAATTTCTAGATTATCTATTTTTTCATAAGCAGGTGATTTTTTAATTAGTTGCTTAAGTTCAATTGGGAGATCCTCAGAGGGATCTGTGCATTCACAAGTATTAAACACAGAGGAGTAAGCAGAATCGTCTTTCATTTCATTCATGATAAGTGGAGTGATTACATTAGACACTGGTGGACTTATAGCAGCCGACTCTGGTACAAACTCGATAATTGGAAGTACAGACTCTGGAGGAACAAGGGATAGGGAGACAGATGACTCTACAACCTGGTTGCTCAAACCCTCCTCAGTTGGCTTGATCTGATCATCTTGGCTCTCGGCCCTCTTTTCTTCCTTTTCTTCGGTGAACTCTTCCCACATCTTCTCGATGGCTTCAGTGTCCAGATACTCCAACTAGTCTTCCTCCGAGGTTTTCTCAATTTCTTTGGGATAAAGCGGATCTTGATAGGGGAGCCTTTCTCAGTCAACGAAGATTTCCAGCCCGAGGTGCCTTTTTCTAGTGGCCTGATGGATCTAAGGTTCTGGGAACCCAAAATAGGGGAAATCATCCCCTTCTTCGATGAATTGCCCATTCAAGGTTTTGCGGTATGGTGGGAGACTCCTTACTCTTTTCTTCCATGGCCTCTGTAGCTTGACGTCTTCTTCAGTGGACTTGTACCACAACCCAAAATTGCCTTGTTGCCCTTTGAACTGAGGAACTCACGAATCCCTTGGTGGCGTTGGCCCAACCCCATTCCAGGGAAGTAGTTCATTTTGCGAACGATGTTGACAACTGCAGAGTGGATCTCGGGGAACTCGTCTTCATCATTGATCATGTGGATTTCTTCTATGAAGAATCCCCCCATTTCTCCTTCTTCTAGCTCAGGTATTTGGATTTCAAAGATGGGAGCGTAGTTTGGAAAAGCTTCATTACCCCAACTATTGCCGAGGATGATTTTCACCTCCTTCTCATGAATGTACTTGATCATTTGATGCACAGTGGATGATACAGCTTTGTTGATATACAGCCAGGGACTTCTGATCAACAAATTAAACGAGGCAGGTATGTCAATAACTTGAAAGATTTTAATGCTAACTGACACAAGTTTATAGTTGTGTGCTCTTGTGCAATACCCAAGTGTAGGTAGACGTGCAAGTAGTAACTGGTAAGACTAGGTCGATCCCACAGGGAAGGTGTTGACCAATTAACTTAGACTAGACTCAGAAGAAAGAAAGAAAATCAATCAGATTTGATAATTGTGCAGAACCCGAAGTTCCACAAACTAAGACTACTAACGAAAGCAATTCAAATTAAACTAAAGAACTAATTAGCTAGCTAAAGCAGTATTCTAAAATAGGATTTAACTTTAAGAAGAAAATGTTGGGATTACACGAATCCACAGCAATCTAACCATCTACCATGCAGTTACTTTGAAGCACTAAGGAGTATATTACCCACAGTTTTCCGTATTTCTCTGAAAATAAAGAATCCATAGCCCTTTCCTGACCGGGACTATATCATCACAGTTAACTTGAAACACGTGAAAGCAGTTTAATTCAATAGTGAGACTCGCACCTACAATGGTGTTAGCATTGAAGGTGGTTTGCAAAATATATTGAAAGAAAATGCCTTAGGGCCTTGATTTTGAAAACTGTTTTGACAAACTGAGCATTTTGGGACAGTATGATAAGAACTCTCAAAAACAAAAGGTCCTGGAATACTGCAAGGAACATCCTCAAGAATCAGAGAGTTCGATCGATTGACGATCGTTCGATCGATCGAAAGCCTTCATCCCTCAATCGATCAAAGTGTCTTTCGATCGCTTGACTATCTCTGGTTCGATCGATCGAACTATCTCTGATCGATCGAACACAGGATTTATTCTGCTGTATGGCAGAGGCTAGAGATCACTGTTTCATCGTGATTTCCCAACCCCGGACTACTCAGACATGGTCTGGGAAGTCTCAGATTTATTTTTAACGTAAAGATTCATTAAAGTCATGTTTGTTTGCGAGTTTTTCATGAAAACTATGAAAATCAATGATTTTAACTTATCTAGCATGCAATACTACAAGATTGAAGATTAAACTACGATTACTAAGTGCAGAATGAAGATAAAACAATAATATAAAACCTGGGACGTTAACAAAATTGTATTGAATGTAGAATCCTTCAAAACTCAAGCATCATCCAATATTAAACCTACAAAACAAACAAGAACTCTATCTCTCTCTCTAAAACTGCTCAAAAACAAAGTTGGGCGTCCCTTGGGACGTATACAATGCTCATATATATAGAAAACCTAAAGGCTAGGGTTAAAAACCCGCAACTGCTGCGTACGCAAAAGTTTCTAAAAATACCATGTTCGATCGATCGAACAATCCTCGATCGCTCGAACACTTGGAGTTCAAGCGCTTCAACCTTTTTTAAGCGATCGAACGTTCGATCGATCGAACTATCTTCGATTGCTCGAACCTCAAACTTTAACTTTGAATTCTTTTGTCTGCACTACAGCAATCCAGTTGTCCTGATGTTCATCTCTCTAGTCCACACAGCAGTGATCTGCACAAACAATAGCTAAAACAATACAACTTATCATAGATTAATCACATTGTATAAAAATTAGCATTGTAGTGCAAATTGCAGATAAACCAGGAAGTTGTGATTAAAACCAATGCAATTCTTCCTTTTAGCGCGGTTGTATTTTACAAATACCCCCGCTTTGCACAACCCCCAACTAGCTTATTGCTAGTCCCTAGCGATAAAGCGAAGATAAAAACTACTAAACTAATACTACCATGACTAAGAAAAACAAAGGAAAACTAAAAACAACCTAAACTAAGATAGAGAGAAAATTCCTAACTCACTTTCGCAGGAATCGCGATTGCATTTAGCTAATGTAACAAGCCGTTAAACCCCTAGGTTCCCCCTAGTGGACGAGTGCTGTCTCGTGAGGGTTTGCAGTGAATATACCCACAAAATTCTCCAATTTTTAAGCTCAAAAACAATTGGAATAACTTTTAGAATTCCCCCTCCATTAAACTGTTACTTTAACTCTACAGAGATATACTATCCTCAATCAACCCATGAAAGAAATCCACATGTTCTCCTATATCACCAAGTAAAATAGAACATATGTATCACCATCATGCACCCATGTGTGTGTGAGATTAACAACTATACATCCAACCTGATTAAGAGTTATTTAGACTATTGCACCTTGAAAAACTCACAATTTCAGCTCAACTCTCACATTGGTCACACTCAAAAAGAACGTCTCTCAGAAACTTGCTTAATAATGATCGCACATCGTATGAAAACTTTGATAAGGATAATATTCTGGGTGCTAATGCTTTCATACTTGACTATATGAAAAACGGACATTTTAAGAGTGTGTAGTCTCATGAATAGAACACTACTTACTAGAGGAGCGAAATACCGTGGAATAACTCAATTCACACTTCCATGTTCAAATTAATTGTTGAGAATCTTTAAGACTTTGAATTGCGGCTTTTAGTTAGTAGGTGAGGGTGTTGAAGAAAAGAATATGCCCTTCAGTATGTGCTGGAATTTCAACTTCTCATTTTATTCTTTTCATATCTCAAACCAATCTCCCATTCATTTCATAAGCTCTTTTTCTTTTCCTTCATTCATCATTCATCATTTTTTTTTTAAACCTGGAGAATGTCCCACAACTCCTTCCTTCCATTTCACATACTTTGATGACTCATTCTTAATAAATGTAAAGTAAAGCTCATTGAGGTCAAGGTATAGTTTACGGACTTGGCTTCTTGTAATCACATAGGAAATTTTTAGTTTGTGTGGGATCAGGGATGAAACATTTTAATGAATGTAGGTGAAAGCTATATCAGGTTAAAGAATGGGTAAACGATGGCTTAAATCATTTTCTCAACTTTCAATTTTTAGCACTTAACTATTCATTGAGTGTAATTGGCAAATCCTGAACGTTCTCCTATAACAAGCAGTCAAAAATTTAACAAAGAAATTGAGACTTTTTCAACAAATTTACTAAGTATAAACAAGAAAGACCATTCGAAATTGTATGAGAATTCCCTCAGAAATGACGATTGGCTCAATAGCTCACTAAAGGTTATTAGCTTCCACTACTTGTTCTTTTAGCACAATAGTCATATTAACTCAATTTTCAGGTTTTCTACATAGCTGCCAATTAGTACATAAAAGTATTGGGTACATAATAGATTTACACATGCAATCCATCTTAGTGATAACAGAAAACGCGTGAACTTAATCCATAAAAAGATGAGAATACTACAAATGTGTCATCGCCTAATTAACAAGCAGGAGTGATTATTCAGAGTTATTCTATCAATAAGGTTTAACATTTAAAATTTTCAATAAAAAATTTTACCAGACCGTATTCTAATTAAATTTAAGACATATCCAAGTGCAAAATATGATCATTACAGGTGTATACCTATCTATTAGTATCCCCTACCCCCAACTGAAAACAACGAAGTCCCCAGAAGTTGATTTTCAACAAATAAAATGGATGGGTATCACCTGTATAGAGCAACGCGATGATAGCAAACATAGCAACCTGGCATAGTAAAATAGAACACAATCTCCAAAACAACAAGGATCAATAAACAAAGATAAAACAATAAAAACCATGATCCAAACATTATAAACCACTGGAATGATAAAGGAATAAAATAACAGCAGTGATAAATAATGTTTATACATAACAAAAATAAACAAAATACAGAACTGTCCAACATGTCCAACCATATACACCCACCAAAACAGTACAACAAAAGCAAACAGAAAATCAAAAGTACACTAACACCACCCCCCCTCCCCAGAAAATACTACGCGGCTCCTGACGGATCATCATCAGCCACGTCAGAAGGAATGTCAATGGGAGCAGGTGGATGCGGTGCAGTAGCAGGTGTAACCACAGAAGTGGATGGAAGATCAGCAGCAAGAGGAGTAGATAGTGCTGGATCGGCGGCAGCAGGAGAAGTGGATGGACCCGTAGGAGTTGGAGTAGGGGCAGCAGAAGATGGTGGATCGGCAACAGGCGGTGCAGACGGGGTAGCCGTAGGATGGTGAGCAGAGTGAACAGCCTGATCGACCCCAATCTGAATCAATATAGACTCCAGCAAGGTCTGTATCTGATCCATCCGGCCCTCAAGTCTAATCCTGGCCTCTCTCTCCTCCAATAGTAGCTCATAAACTGTCGGGAGAGGCACAGAGGAAGAAGACTCTCCCTAGGCCTGAGTCTGCGATCGCTGTCGCAACTCGAACTGCTGAACAGCAGCAACCAGATCCTCCTCCTCATCATCTGAATCAAGCTCCTCGGCCTCTGTGGGCGTCCTTGAAGCTCCGGCCTCTGTATCCGTCCCACCGCGCCTCTTCTTCTTCGCCCCCACCTTCGCTTTCCCTTTGCCCTTTCGTTTCCGCTTCTGGGCGTTTGAGCGGCGAGCGGCTGCCTCGCCGAATCGGCTGGGGGAAGAACGAAGGTCGTCACCAGCAAGCTCAGGAAAACCAGCCTGAGCCATAACCCTGTAAATCGCCCAAGCACCTTTCAGGTGCTTCTTGGAGGCGATGTAGCGGGTGGGATGGACCATGAAATCAATATAAAGCCGTGATAAGCAGACCGGCTGTCCTGTCCCCACTGCAAATAAAACACGCGCATACCAAGCCGCGATCTTCTCGCGATAAGAGGTCACCAGGAGGCAGTTGCTGAGGGCCAGGTGGAGCATGTGGTAGTCATCACTAAGGAAATGGTCCTCAATCAAAGCCTCGACATTCCAAGAAGGAACGGCGCCTCCGGTGAGCTCGCGGATAATGGCAGCTGGTGGGGTCTCAGGTGCGTCAGGCCGATGGGGGCAAATATAATCTGGCACCTCTAGAATCCCCAAGGCGGCTGAGACTGTAGCGGGACTGATGATGAACGGCCGACCCCAGAAGAAAGCATGATATGTGAATGGGGCGTCTGGGTCGCGTATCATCGTCGCGCACGCACCTCGTATCCATGAAAGATTTACTCTCTTAGCAAGTGAGAGTAAATCGAACCAGTGGGGCATAGAGCGAATTCGAGTCAGGAACCACGGGTACTCGGACCAGATAGACTCAACAGGACACTCAATCATCACCTTCCGCGCCCGGAAATACCGCTCGTACCATCCCCGGTCCTCATCATTCTGGAACCCAAGTGCGGGTACCGGATCAGGTATAGTGAGGCCGAGGGGCTTGGACTTGTGGTAGCCAGTTACTGGATTCATCGTGGCAGTCCTGAAAATAAAACACAACACGATACAGATTAGAACAGGAAAGAAAGAAAAAGAAACTGCCACTGCTTTAGTTCGATCGATCTAACTCAGTTCGATCGATTGAACTGGAGTATTCTTCGATCGCTTGAGCATAGTTCGATCGATCGAACATGCTGGATTCGATCGCTCGAAACCAGTTCGATCGATCGAACACAGCGATGTGTTGCGCAGAAACGAATGGGAAAATGAAAACGAAAGAGAAAAAACTACAAACAGGAAATCCTAAGACCAAGGGGACACCCCCTTGGGATTTTTCTACCAAAATGAATGACAAAAGCTCGTGGAGCCTACCTTGGTGTAGAAACACGCAGTGGGAGGTGAAGATGATGATGAGAATGATAGTAGGGGTGATCTTGGCGTCTAATTGATCTGCAACGCCACGAGAATCGCCGAGTCGCCCCCTTTCTGTACTCGAGCGCTTGAGTGTGTGAGAGTGAGGGAAATGAAGAGGTGTTCTGAAGACGCCTCGTTAAAAACGATGTTCGATCGATCGACCAATGTTCGATCGATCGAAGGTAAATTTCTCAATCGATTGAATAAAACGTTCAAGCGCTTGAACTTGCAGGGTTTTCGATCGATCGAAATAGGTTCGATCGATCGAACACAAAAATTACAGAATTCTTTGGTAAAGTGAACCAAAACACCCCCAACTATCAGAAACAAATCTGGACATGCAGAGATACTAAAAAGCAATTCAATTACAAACATGTATGCCAGAATGGACATCATCGTAAGATAAAATTGCAAAGATTTATTAGTAATAAACTTGAGAATGCATTCAGTTTGCAACGTTCTAGCTCACCACGTGATCAGTAGACCTTATTACATAGAAAAAAAAACTAAAAATAAAAAACAAACTAAAAATCATTTGCCCAGAATAACACTTCAATTGAGGAGGGATGAAAATGACAAAACACAACTGAACTGAATCACTAAACTTCCAACACGAAAACTTCTTCTTCTTCCATTGCTTCGAACACCACCAGATCTTCGAGATTGGACTCCAAACTTGACAATTCCCATTCCCAAAATAATCTGAAAGCGGCAAGAGTGTCATTCAGCATGTCTGGAGTCGCTAGGGAATGAGGTGTGCACATGAGAGGAGACTGCGGTGGAGACATAGATAATGGTGTGAAAATTCGCAGTTGTTCTTCCTCTTGCGGTGGGGTGCCAGGAGACTGCGTGCGATCCCCATGGAACAGCTAATGTGGAAGGAACACCAGAATTCCATTGAGAAACATAATGACAATCCTGGACAAGGAAAAGACAACAGACAAACAAAACGATATTCAGATAACGGAACACAAGAAACACGGATTAAATACGAAAAGAAAAAACAAGGAACAGAAACAAAATACAGAGGAAGTGACTAAGTTCCAACCTCACTATTAGCATAGATTCCCAAAATGCACTAGCTGGTAAGGGGCATTGGAACCTGAATAGCAGAAAGCTCAGGTGCACATAGCGGTATGGGACCAACTCGGGAACAAGGAAATCGTCAATAAAAACAAAAACTGCATTGTGACATTCGGGGACGACATCCTGGAGATTATGATCTTCCCATGGCTCCCACATATCATCATTTTCCCATTGTGCCATGAGGGCATCATCCACCATTCTCCCCATGTACAGGTCTTCTTCCTCATCCCCATCATCGTCATCATGAAATTCCATATTTTCATATGGATTGATGTCAAGGAGGGCCGGTGGGTATGGAATGTACCCTTGGGCAGCATCAATGAGAGAGTGAGCTTCAGGGTCTTGATGAAGCAAGGGGCAGGGTGTGAGTTCACCCTCAGTCCAGGTGCCACAACGACATTCTGAATCAGCCCATGAACTGATAGAATGAACATCATCACCTCGCATCTATGCACCTGCAATTGAGTGATTTAAGGTATAGCGGATTAGAATGAGATCACAACACTAAATTAAACGAACACAGAATGAAAAAAAAAAAGAAACTAAAAATGCAGGGAAAGATAAAGAATACAACAACAATATGGAACTCCACTTTGGATTTTCAAGTGGGAGAATAGTTGGGCTCATCCAGCTGGATGTGCTCAACTTCAGTTTGGAAGTTCTCCAAGAACGGTTTCAACCTCTGGCCATTGACCTTGAAACAATCATCATTCTTTGGATTGAGGAGCACAACCGCCCCTTGTGGAAAAACAGTTTTTACAATGAACGGGCGTGTCCAACGAGAACGGAGCTTTCCTGGGAAAAGGTGGAGGCGAGAGTCATACAACAAAACTTTTTGCCCCGGCACAAATGATTTACGAAAAATCGTACGATCGTGGCGAGCTTCAACCTTTCCTTATGTAACCTTGCAGAGCCATACGCATCTCGTCGTATTTCCTCTAGCTCTGCAAGTTGGAGCTTGTGTAAATGACCTCCCTCTTGGATATCAAAGTTCAATGAGCGTGTAGCCCAGTAAGCTTTATGCTCAATTTCAACAGGAAGGTGGCAAGCTTTCCCGTAAACCAATCTATACGGGGACATCCCTAGATTCGTCTTGTAGGCAGTACGGTATGCCCATAAAGCGTCGGTCAGCTTCTATGCCCAGTCTTTTCGGTTGGAGCTAACCGTCTTTTCGAGAATATGCTTGATTTCCCGATTAGCCAATTCTGCTTGTCCATTCGACTGTGGATGATAGGCAAGAGCGATTTTATGGTGGACTCCGTATTTCTTGAGAAGTGACTCCAAGGGCCTATTGCAGAAATGCTTGCCTTGGTCACTTAGTAAAGCTTTTGGAGTTCCAAAACGAGACAAGATATGCTCTCTTAGAAAGGACATGACTGTTCTGTGGTCATTGCGTCTCGTTGGTATCGCTTCAACCCATTTTGACACATACTCGACAGCAAGGAGTATGTATTCACAGTTATTAGACTTGGGAAATGGGCCCATAAAATCTATGCCCCAACAATCGAATATCTCAATTGTAATGATAGGAGTTAAAGGCATAGAATTCCTTTTAGAAATAGTTCCAAGCTTTTGACAGAGTTGGCATGTCTTGCAAAAGGAATACGCATCTTTGAAAATTGTGGACCAGTAAAAACCGCTTTGTAGAACTTTTTGTGCGGTCTTCTGTGACGCGAAGTGGCCACCACATGCCTCAGAATGGAATGATGCTAAAATTACAGTTATATCCTCGTTGGGAATGCAGCGCCTGATAACCTGATCAGCACAGTACTTGAAAAGATATGGGTCATCAAAAAAGAAATGACGCGCGAACGAGAGGAACCGTTTTCTGTCTTGGTTTGACCAATGATTCGGGGTTTCTCCCGTGACAAGGTAGTTCACGATATAAGCATACCAAGGCAGACCACTTACTGCCAGTAGCTGTTCGTCCGGGAACTCATCCTTAATGGATTGGGGTTCAGTATTGTCGACAAAAGTCAACCGTGACAAATGGTCCGCAACCACATTCTCTACTCCTTTCTTATCTTTGATTGTTAGATCAAACTCTTGGAGTAAGAGTATCCATCGAATGAGCCGTTGTTTAGCGTCTTTCTTAGACAGCAGATACTTGAGGGCCTATCAGATAAGACCTAAACTTATCCAAGGCGAATACTATAGCCAACAGCTCCTTTTCAGTGGTTGTATAATTCATTTGAGCTTCATTCAAAGTTCGACTGGCATAGTATATCACATATGGATTATTGTCCTTTCTCTGGCCTAGGACCGCGCCAATGACGTAATCACTAGCATCGCACATTAATTCGAAAGGCAAACTCCAATCGGGTGCCTGTATTATAGGTGCGGAGGTGAGGAGCTCTTTTAGATCCTCGAAGGACTTTTGGCAACTCTCTGACCACTCGAATGGTGCATCTTTGACAAGAAGTTGACAAAGAGGTCGAGAGATTGCACTGAAGTTCTGGATAAACCGACGATAAAATCCCGCATACCCCAAGAACGAACGGATGTCTCTCACAGTACGGGGGACAGGTAGATTTAAGATTATGTCGATTTTTGCCTTATCCACTTGGATTCCTTCATCAGAGATTATATGGCCGAGGACTATTCCTTTGGTCACCATGAAGTGACACTTTTCCCAATTCAAAACTAGGTGTTTGTCCTCACATCGCATTAATACCTGCTCGAGATTGCTGAGGCAATCTTCAAAGCTATGGCCAAACACTGAAAAATCATCCATGAAGACTTCAAGGATGTGTTCGACCATGTCACTAAATATGCTTAGCATGCACCGCTGAAAGGTAGCCGGTGCATTACATAAGCCAAACGGCATTCGACGGTAGGCAAATGTACCAAATAGACAAGTGAATGTAGTTTTCTCCTGATCTTCAGGAGCAATTTTAATTTGATTATATCCACTGTATCCATCCAAAAAGCAGTAATACTTGTGACCTGCCACACGTTCTAGCATTTGATCCATTAATGGCAAAGGAAAATGGTTTTTTCGGGTCACAGTATTCAACTTTTTGTAGTCAATACACATCCTCCATCCAGTGGGGACACGTGTTGGTACCAATTCACCATCTTTGTTCGGGATGACCGTTATGCCTGCTTTCTTTGGAACCACTTGGGTTGGACTGACCCAAGGACTATCAGATATCGGATAAATCATCCCAACATCAAGTAGTTTGAGCACTTCCTTTTTAACTACTTCTTGTATGTTGGGATTCAGACGCCTTTGCATTTGTCTTAAAGGTTTAGCGTCTTCCTCCAGATATATCTTATGGGTGCATATGGATGGGCTTATGCCTTTGAGGTCAGCAATCGTCCATCCCATAGCATCCTTATGCTTGGTCAGCATTTGCACTAGCTTACTTTCTTGTTCATGAGTTAAAGCAGATGAAATGATTACAGGATAAGTTTTTCCAGTCCCTAGGAATGCGTATTTCAGCTCTTTGGGTAGCTCCTTTAACTCTAACTCTGGAAACTGAAAACTAGAAGGCATTGCCAACTTAGTTTTAGGAGGCAATTGTTCATATGGCATTACCCACATGCATTCTTCTCATTCCTCCTCTATTGTATCCATCATAAGACACATCTGGTTCAGGTCAGCATCCAATGGAGTTAACTCTGCAGGCTGATAGATATCGCCAAATTGAGTCATCACAACTTCCAAAGGATCTTTGTAGTTGACCAAGTCAACTTCATCTTCAATGACTGTGTCAATGTAATGAATTTCTTCCTCATCATCGTATTCTTCGGGTCGGGGATTAGAAAAAATTTTGACATTCAATGTCATGTTCCCGAATACGATAGTCATGATACCACTTCTAATCTTGATCGTGGCATTAATAGTGTTGAGGAATGGACGTCCAAAGATAACTGGGATATGTGCACCAGGATTTGACACAGGTTCTGTGTCCAATATCACGAAATCAACCGGAAAGACGAAAGAGTCTATTTGGACAAGGACGTCCTCTAACACCCCTCTAGGGTACTTCACAGACCTGTCTGCCAATTGCAAAGCAACTCGGATGGGTTTGAGTTCCCCCAACCCTAGCTGTTTATAGACTGAATATGGCAGTAGGTTCACGCTTGCTCCTAGATCGAGGAGTGCGTTATCTATCCTTTGATCCCCAATTCTACATGAGATAGTAGGTGTACCGGGGTCTTTGAGTTTTGGCGGCAACTCATTTTGAATTATCGCACTTGCTTGACAAGCGACATAAGCATGTTTCTTCACGCTTTGCCTCCTCTTGACCGTGCATAGATCTTTGAGATACTTAGCATAGGACGGCACCTGCTTGATAGCATCTAGGAGTGGAAGGTTAATCTTGACTTGTTTAAACAATTCCAGAAACTCCTGATTCTTCGTCTCATTCTTGGGTTTCTTTAACCGTTGAGGATAAGGTGCAGGAAAAGGGCATTTTGGTGGTTCATCCTTTACAGACTCCTTTCCAGGCCTTCGCTCAACTTCTTCCTCTACTCTAGGAGCTTCAATGTTTGCCTTTATTGCCTCGTCATTAGTAGACGGCTCCTCCTCTTGAGTAGATGGTTGCTCAAGCTCATTATCCACCACTTCCTCCTCTTTGTACACTTCGGGTGTAGTTAGAGGTATGCTTTTTTCTATGATCTTTCCGCTTCTCAGTGTAGTCACGGCTTTAGCATGTTCTTGATTGTTAGGACCATTGTTATGTCCCTTGGGGTTCGGAAGTGGTTGGGCAGGGAATGTTCCTCCTGAGCCCTCTTGCCGTGCATCTATCCTTTCTAATGTGGCAGACATTCTACTCATCATCTGTATGAGTTGCTGCGTTAGATTGGCATTAGCAAGTGGCTCTTCTTCTTGTACCTTCTTGTGTGGTGGCACATAGGTATTAGTCTGTGGTGCATTGGAGGGTTGAGCTTGGTTGTAGTTATTGGTTCTGTTTTGATTATATTGATGGGACAGCCTATTATTTTGCCCTTGATATTGATTGTTGTAGGGCTGCTGTTGATATTGATTTTGGGTCCCAGCATTATTTCTCTAATCAAAACCGGGGTGATTCCATCTATTGTTACTTTGAAAGTTATTGTTGGAATTCCCCGCCCCTCGAAAACCGTGCATGGCATTCATCTCTATAGGGGCCTGCTCTTGAAAATACGGCACATTGGGGCAGTATTGAGTTGTATGTCCCAACATGTTACATGTGCCGCATGGTTCCTCAGGCATAACCTGCCTAGAGCTCATCCTCGCATCCCTAGTTCTTCTACCTTCTTCGCTAGTTCTTCGTACTTGTTCATCAGATGATCTTCACTTTTCAATTGGTACAAACTCTTATTTTCCACACTCGATATTTGAGTTTGAGGTATATCTTCAGAGTTAGACCATTCATGAGCATGTTCAGCCAACCACTCGAAATGAGCTTCAGCCTCTTCGGTGTTCTTTCGAAGGAATGGTCCAGAGCTCATAGTTTCGACCAGCTTTTTCGTTTCACCATTTAGTCCTTCATAGAAGTGACTAATGGTACGCCATTTCTCATATCCGTGGTGGGGACACGATAGAAGCAAATCTTTGAAACGCTCCCAAGTTTGGGTGAAGGTTTCATTGCTCCTCTGCTTGTATGAACTTATTTCGCGTTTTAGCTCTGTGGTCATGCGAGGTGGAAAGAATTTCTTCAAAAATGCAGTGTTCATCGCATGCCATATGAAGATCGAATTCGGTTTTAGGGTGAGTAACCACGCCTTCGCTTTATCCTTCAAGGTGAAGGGAAATAACACTAAGCGTGTCACATCTACAGGACAAGTTTGGGAGAATGTTTTGCAAACATCCTCGAAATCCTTAACGTGTAGATATGCCTTCTCGCTTTCCATCCCATGAAATGTTGGGAGGAGTTGTATCATCCCATTGCGAAATTGGAATTCGCCAGCATGTGGGGGAATGAGAATGCAAAAAGGGGTAGGTGCGTGTTCTGGTTGCATGAGATCACACAACGGGCGTAGTGAATCATCAACTGGTACCACATCATTATCACCCTGTTCACTCTGATTATCATTCATTGATTCAGTTGGAGTGGTGATAGGATTACTAGAACTGGAAGAATTAGATGAATATAGAGGATTGCCGACAATTCCGTGGACGGAACTATCGGGCATTAATGAGAGAATCTAAGAAGATTGAAAACCTAAAGAACTCAAAGAAAAAGGAAAACAGAAATAGATCAGGAAAGATTGAGGTAATCTAAGGAATTGATCGTCGCCCCTCCCCGGCAGCGGCGCCAAAAACTTGACACGAGTTTATAGTTGTGTGCTCTTGTGCAATACCCAAGTGTAGGTAGACGTGCAAGTAGTAACTGGTAAGACCAGGTCGATCCCACAGGGAAGGTGTTGACCAATTAACTTAGACTAGACTCAGAAGAAAGAAAGAAAATCAATCAGATTTAATAATTGTGCAGAACCCGAAGTTCCACAAACTAAGACTACTAACGAAAGCAAGTCAAATTAAACTAAAGAACTAATTAGCTAGCTAAAGCAATATTCTAAAATAGGATTTAACTTTAAGAAGAAAATGTTGGGATTACACGAATCCACAGCAATCTAACCATTTACCATGCAGTTACTTTGAAGCACTAAGGAGTATATTACCCACAGTTTTTCGTATTTCTCTGAAAATAAAGAATCCATAGCCCTTTCATGACTGGGACTATATCATCACAGTTAACTTGAAACACATGAAAGCGGTTTAATTCAATAGTGAGACTCACACCTACAATGGTGTTAGCATTGAAGGTGGTTTGCAAAATATATTGAAAGAAAATGCCTTAGGGCCTTGATTTTGAAAACTGTTTTGACAAACTGAGCATTTCGGGACAGTATGATAACAACTCTCAAAAATAAAAGGTCCTGGAATACTACAAGGAACATCCTCAAGAATCAGAGAGTTCGATCGATCGACGATCGTTCGATCTATCGAAAGCCTTCATCCCTGAATCGATCGAAGTGTCTTTCGATCGCTTGACTATCTCTGGTTCGATCGATCGAACTATCTCTGATCGATCGAACACAGGATTTATTCTGCTGCATGGCAGAGGCTAGAGATCACTGTTTCATCGTGATTTCCCAACCCCGGACTACTCAGACATGGTCTGGGAAGTCTCAGATTTATTTTTAACGTAAAGATTCATTAAAGTCATGTTTATTTGCGAGTTTTTCATGAAAACTATGAAAATCAATGATTTTAACTTATCTAGCATGCAATACTACAAGATTGAAGATTAAACTACGATTACTAAGTGCAGAATGAAGATAAAACAATAATATAAAACCTGGGACGTTAAAAAAATTGTATTGAATGTAGAATCCTTCAAAACTCAAGCATCATCCAATATTAAACCTACAAAACAAACAAGAACTCTATCTCTCTCTCTAAAACTGCTCAAAAACAAAGTTGGGCGTCCCTTGGGACGTATACAATGCTCATATATATAGAAAACCTAAAGGCTAGGGTTAAAAACCCACAACTGCTGCGTACGTAAAAGTTTCTGAAAATACCATGTTCGATCGATCGAACGATCCTCGATCGCTCGAACACCTGGAGTTCAAGCGCTTCAACCTTCTTTAAGCGATCGAACGTTCGATCGCTCGAACTATCTTCAATCGCTCGAACCTCAAACTTTAACTTTGAATTATTTTGGCTGCACTACAGCATTCCAGTTGTCCTGATGTTCATCTCTCTAGTCCACACAGTAATGATCTGCACAAACAATAGCTAAAACAATACAACTTATCATAGATTAATCACATTGTATAAAAATGAGCATTGTAGTGCAAATTGCAGATAAACAGGGAAGTTGTGATTAAAACCAATACAATTCTTCCTTTTAGCGCGGTTGTATTTTACAAATACCCCCGCTTTGCACTAACCAAAGATCCTACCCAGATTTGGAGAGAAACAGTCCCCATTACATTTTTCTTGGTGTTATCGTAGGCCCTCACCGATTTCACAGATGGTGTGATGTCAAGGATATTGACCCCTAAGGCGGTGGCAGTCCTTAGAGCACAAATATTTATGGCGGATCCTGTATCAACCAGACAGAATGGCACCTGCTGCCCCTTACATCCAACAGTGATGTACAAAGATTTGTTATGTGTAGACCCTTCCGGCGGCAGGTCTTCATCAGAAAATATAATGACTGGGTCAGGGGTGAGTGCGCCAAAGAAAGCCACCATATCTTCCGGTGCAGCGTCGATGGGGATCTCAATTCCAGCCAAGGCATTCAACACAGCTTCCCTATACTTGTAGGATGTTACCATAATGTCCCGCATCGAGAGATGTGCTTGGGTTTTCTTCAACTACTTTATCAACTCATTGTCTTCTTCGATGATCTCATTCATTTTTCCCTTTCTCTTATCTTTGACTGGAGTTTTTTCGATTGCTTCATTGATAGGCTGCGGAGGCTGATAATGACGGCCTGACCTAGTCAGATGACCAATCTCGGCAGGAGTAGGCCCTTCTACAGTCCCATCTTCTTTGAACCAGTCACAATTTGTTCCCACAAATGGTTTCTCCGGCTCGTTCCAGATAGAAGCATCGATTTTATTATTGGGATTATACCATTTGAGGTCCACTAACCCTAGATCGTGTTATTCCAAGAAGAATAGATCTTGTTCATCAGCTAGTTATTGCTGTCACTCATCATCCTCTCCTTCAATTAGATGAATTCCCACAGATTCTGGGATGTCAATGAGGGGTAAAGGTTGACCTAAGGGGGTGATATAGGTAGCAGGGTTAAAGAATACATGGTTGGACTCAATGAGGCTGATATTTTGGTGGTTTGGTAGAGGATTTTGAGTGATATGGGGCTGCTTTAGAGGTGGCTCAATGATATTCTTGTCAATGAGGTTTTGGATATCATGGCGAAGGTGCATGCAATCATCGGTGTTGTGGCCAGGGGCTTGGTAGTAGGTGCATCTTTTGGACATATCGCAGTTCGGCGGGAGCGGGGTATTTCGAGGCTGGAGTAGTTAGAGGTGGCCCTTTTTAAGGAGGCGATCTAAGGCTGAGGAGAGAGGGATTTCTAATTTGGCAAAGTTGTAAGGAGGCTTCCTCGGGAAAGGGCGATTCGAGGAGTTAGCTTGGTTGGGAGGTTGGTACGGCCTAGGAGGGTAAGCCACAGGTTGACTGCTAAGGGCATTGACATCCGGAGGGTGCAAGAGTAGTTGGGCCTTTTTGACTAACTCGGAGGCTCTTCTTTTTTTATCTTTTCTTCCCTTATGGCATCTTCGATTCGAGTCCCAACTTCAAACAATTCCTCAAAGGTGGAGATGAACTGGTAAAATAATTTTTCATGTTAGAGCGGTTGCAGATTCTAGATTAGCATCCTTACCTGTTCCTTTTCAATCGGCCGGTGGGTCATTTGGGCTACTTTATTCCTCCATCTGCTCAGAAACGCGACAAATGATTCATTGTTGTTCTGTCGAGTTGTTCCAAATCTCTGATAGTGACATCAAGTTCTTGGTTGTAGGAATAGTGATCAACGAATACCCGAACTATGTCTTCCCATGCCCGAGTTTTGGAAGCTTCCAAGGTAAGGAACCATGACAGTGTAGACTTTGCGAGAGTTTGCGGGAACAGCTTTGCCATGTGCTCATGAGTGCAGCCCATTGATTGAAAAATGTTCATACACAGCTTTACATGGCTCTTCGGATTTCCGATTCCATCAACACGGTCAATGGCAGGCATCTTGAAGTTTTCAAGCAGCTTCAGCTTAATAGGCTCAAAAAGTCCTTCCAAGTCTAGCATATAATCATCAACCCCTTTACTCTTCCTCAATACGCTTTCTAGCATGTTGACTTTGTCCATTTTCTCTTGGAACTTTTTCTCATATGTTGGTGGCGGGGCCCCTTAAAACCAGTCTTCTTCTCCATTGTTCTCGGGATGCGGTACGAATCCGAACGGTGGTGGTGGTAACTCAGGGGGACATTGCTGCCGCTGCTATTTCAGTTCTTCCATAAACTTCAGGACCTGGGCCAGGCTATTGGATTGTTGACTTATGGTGGCTCCCAATTCGGTGACCTTGTTTTCTAGCTCTTCTTGATTCATTCTGAAATAACTTGTCGAGCTGATTCTGACCAAACGATTATCTGAATTTCTGACCCAGGATGAAGTTCCTAGCTGTTGGCTTTGAGAATCTACAATAACCCTACAGATTCGAGAGGATTTGTATCAGATTCTAACAGTGATGACTTTAGATAGACAAATGACAGTGATGTTAATAGACGTGGACTGACTTGTGTATAGTCTGACTAAAATAGTGCGTGCAGACCGATAGCAATGGTGCATGCAAATGAGACAAGCACGCGGATGTAACCCCTAATCTATATAATGTTCCTAGTCCTAACAGATAGCAGTTAGACAAATATGGTCCTAACCATATAAAGTGTGACAACTTTACTTTCCAGTATGATCACCAAGGAATAACAAGGGTTTCCAGGGTTTTATGAAGGCTTCTAGGAGAGACTGGACATTTATGGTTGATTTGGACAGAGTTTTCGAGAGAAACTGACATATCTGGGCATTTGTGGTTGATTTGGACAGAGTTTTCGAGAGAAACTGGCATATTTGGGCATTTCTGGTTGGTTCGGACAGAGTTTCTGAGAGAAACTGGTTGATATGGTTATATCTGGGATATCTGGACAGAGTTTCTGGGAGAAACTGGTTAATATGGTTATATCTGGGATATCTGTATAGAGCTTATGGGAGAAACTGGTTAATATGGTTATGTCTGGGATATCTGAATAGAGTTTCTGGGCAGAAACTGGTTAATTTGGTTATATTTGGGATATCTGGATAGAGTTTCTGGGAGAAACTGGTTAATATGGTTATATCTGGGATATCTGGACAAAGGTTCTGGGAGAAACTGGTTAATATGGTTATATCTAGGATATCTGGATAGAGTTTCTGGGAGAAACTGGTTAATATGGTTATATCTGGGATATCTGGATAGAGTTTCTGGGAGAAACAGATTGATATAGCGAGAGCGTGTGATAATGGTTATCATACTGTCTAGCAGGTTTTCATACTCCTATGTCTTAGGACCGACAAACAATGTTTGCGGTGTATATCTTTGTGAGCATGGAGCAGACATCCTTGTCATGGTACCTAGGCAGGTCAACTCAATGTGATCACATGTGAGTGATTACCTTGGGAATCATAAGAAAGAGGTTTTGTTTTATGCCACATAAGCGTCTACATCGCGCAAGTAATCCTGTCAGGGCATACAGCAGCTATATCACATTGTCCTATCTGAAAAGACAAATGAACAGTCTTATGAAAGGTTCTATAGGAATCTATAAGCAAAGGCTGGGTTTAGTCAAAGAGGGTCCATTGACGAGAGTTCCAATATATACCGTCAGAGAGACAGTATGGAGATTTTACTCTTTTTAATATACCTTGGAAGGTACAGTATCAATGGTGACTTATGCCCTGGCACATCAAGACTTGAAGAATGTCAGTGCCGCGTTTCAGACACAGTCAGAGGGGAAATGCAGAAGTGCAATGCGGTGAACCAGACACAGTAAAACGATGGTTTTAAGGATGCTTCTTATGAGTCAAACCTCTGTAATATTTTGTTTTAAAATAAGAATCCCTAGCAGAGTCGCCAGATTGTGGACACGCAGAATTGCTCATCTACTCTTTTTGGTTTTGGTTTTGAGATTGTTTTTGAAAATGAAAAAAGGAAAGGTCAGTTGAAAACAGATACAGAGTCGCCACTTGGTCTTTAAGGAGCCAAGAAACCTAATTTTGACTCAACCAAATAGATAAAGGGCACCGGCCCTTCATAATCAAAGAACTTCGTTCGGGGTTTTGGTACGAGAGAGGAAGGAGCCTTTATCACGACTAAAACACCCTCAACTCGCCCCGTCTTTCAACGGGCCGCAATTAGCATCCAAATAATCATCTTATACTTTGTATGGTTTGACAATTAATACTATGATAGTACATTACATCACACAAGAATTTTGAAATGGAAGATCAAAAGATAAGATATCGTTCATAAGATCTTAGCCAAATATCATGCAATGTAAAAGTGAAAGATCACACGAATAAACCTAGGAAAATTGTCTAATCATATATCAAGTAATCATGTTTTCCTAATCTAAGGGAACTTGAATTGTTCTTGAAACAAATATATCAAAGAAAACAAGGATGCTTAGCAAGTTAGAATGTTGCATGTTAATCTTTGAGAAAAGAAGATCTCTCAATCCCCGGGATGGATGAAAAAGGAGGATTAGATCGAGGGGAAGCATGAACGTGTGATCATGATCATTCCTTATAATCTTTTAGATTAGGAGTTACAAAAATCCCAAATCTTGCATGAATTCAATGTATGATCCTAGAATGTGCAAAGGTTGTAGTGTGTTTGTGTACATGGACTTTCTAAAGTGGCTTAGAAATCTAATATATGCATGAATACATGAAGAAAATCATCATAGAATATGTAGAAATATGGTATGGACCACTCCCTAAGACATAAACAAATTTGGAGTACATGTAAGAATCAAATCAAAGGATAGAAGTAAAAGTATGCTTGTTGTGAATAGTGGACAGAACAGTAACATGATGTTTTCGAAATTGAAAAGAGGGGTCAGGAGTGTTTTCAATGCATGACTGTTTATGGAGATCTTTCTTATTGTGTCTATAACACAACCCAAAAAGTCAATCTTTAATAACTATCATAGATTGAGAGAAATCATATAAACAATAGAGGTTATTCAGAAACAGAGTCCGTACTGTCAACAGAAATGTTAGAAAATCTTAGAAAATGAAAGCAAAAGATCTAGAGGCCCATATTATACAGAACGTTACCTAAGACATTTTAGTTTAAGGGAAAAATAAGTTGGGACCACTCTTTTTGAACAAGTTTTCTGTAAAACAAGTTGAAATTAAACCTAGCTGCTATGACAACAGAGGCCGAATGTTTGGACAAAAATGGACCCCTTTCAAGTGCTTCCAAGTCAAGCCAAAAATCATGGGTATTCTACAATGAGTTAGAAAGACTTTCTAAGTGGTTATGCATTCGTATATTGAGTATTGAACTCAAAATAATTCTTTGAAGTTAAATGACTCACTGTTTTGAAGATTTTGAGAAAGCAAGGTTTATTTCTTGAAATCAAAATGGTGGGTTTTAAGAAGGGTTTTGAAATGGGGGTTTTGAAAACATATTTTCATTACTTAATGAAGATTTTAACCACTTAAAATGTCAACATTTGACTCACATCAAGAACCTCCAAAATTATTGGAAAGTATTATTTCCATTTTTAAAGACAACTTCATGAATACATAGGAATGTATTGGAGTTGAAATCATCATCTATCAAACATGTTTTTGAGGTCAAGAGTTACTATCCATAAGGTTTCACTCACCTCAAACTTCATGTCATCATCTAGATGATGATAGACTAGTAAGTAAATAAAGAAAACAAAAACAGAAATGAGGTAAGAGAAGATGAACAGCAAAGTAAGCAAACAAGTATATGAACAATCAATAGATGATATTCAATGATGTATTGGACTTGTAGCTTGGTGTTTCACTCATATGTGGTGACATTGGACATGGAAGTAGCTTCCTCTCTCTTAAATGCTCACTAAAATGGTGGTTGGGTGTATTGAATATGAAGTAAATGGAAGTAATGAAGTAAAACCAAAGTTTAGAACTCACTCTCTTGTTTGAAAATCAAAGAAGGAGGCTTCTTTTCTCTCTATTCTAACCTTATCTCTAAAACTTTTCAAAGCGTGTCTTTGACACCCCCAAAATGAGAAGTCAAGGGGGGTTTATATAGGCCAAATTGGGGGTGATTTTGGGGTTTTAGAAGTACTCCCATTGGTCCCAAACATCTGTGAACATAGAACTACGTTGTTTTGGTTTCTAATTAATCAAAATGAACCCCCCAAAAGAAATTAAAAAAGTGGACCATTCTGGGGGAGAGTGCTGCGGTGGCACTGGGTCTGTGCCCCTGCAGCACTGCTCCTCATCCGTCCAGATAATCCTTTTTAGGCCCCCAGAGGTTTTGGTATTCGCGAAAAGGCCCTATTTCGTCCGAAATTCACAGAAAATGTATACGAACTCCAAATTGAGGTTGGAATATACCGTTGGAAATTAAATGGAATCTACTTTACATAAAAAATAGTTTGGAGATAGGTCACTTTGAAAAGTTTTGCGATATTCACGATAAAAGCCGATTTGATCGCCTTTTTCACCTTCGAAAATTCATAATAAATTCGTTTTAAATCCAAAAATTATGTGTGACATACCTTTGGAAAGCTATTGACCTCTAGTATCTATGAAAAGTTTTTGAAAAATGTTACGGTGCTCTAGTTTTAAAGTCAACTTTTGGTCAAACTGGTCAAACTTGGGATTCCGAGAAGTTCTAGAAACCTCTGGGAGCTCCCAGGAGCTGACGTTTTCGTTCAGTTTTCTTTTAGAACTCATTTTAATACTTTCCACATGGTCAAGTATGTCTTTCGAGATTTGAGCAAAAGCATCTTTTAAATTCTTAAAATAAGACTATTCAATTCTTGGCTCTTCTTTGGTGTCAGCGCAAAATTAACTTTGACCTTTTCAGGATTCTTTTTTGTTTAATGCAAAAAAAAAATTTAACACTGTAATATCCATGGTTACTTGAAAAGTGAGACTGCAGTTCAGCGATTCATGCATTTAATGACTAGACACATCAAGTTAAGAAAATGAGATTTCATTCCATTAGCAAAAGAGAGGGATTACATTACTCGACACAGACCCATATCAACTCGATGACAGACAGACTTGACAACAAGACTAAACTCGAAATAGACTCAAAACATAGAACAGACTCATCCTGGTCTCGAATGGAGTGTCTTTATGACCCATTTATTTTTATTATTATTATTCATGGGTGTCAGTGAAAGGAATAACTTGAAAGGATAGGCCATGGGCTTAGGTTCAATGAAGCTGACATTTTGGGTGACATGGGGTTGGATGGGTGGTGGCTCGATGATTCTTCAGTCAATGAGGTCTTGGATATCATGGCGGAGATGTATGCACCGGTCAGTGTGGGGGATTGGCACGAGGCTGAAGGAGATGGAGGTGCCCCTTTTTTAGCAGACGGCCTAAGGCTACGGAGGGGGAGTTATCTAGCTTAGAAAATTCACAGAGTTTTCTATTTTGGTAAGATAGGCTAGGCGAGCTGGTTTGGTTTGTGACCTGGTATGGTTGGGAGGAATAGGCCATGGGTTGGTAACTAAGGGTACATCCGCAGGGTTTTGGGATCAGTCGGGCCTTTTGGACTGGCTTTTGTAATTCTTCAGTCTTGATTTTCCCTTCCCTGATTGCATTCTCAATTCTAGTCCCAATCTCAAACAGCTCCTCAAATGTTGAGATGAACTAGTAGAACAATTTCTCATGGTATAGCGACTGTAGATTCTTGATCAACATCCGAACTTGTTCCTTTTTGACTGGTCGGTAGGTCATCTGGCCCACTTTATTCCTCCATCTACTCAAGAACACAATGAAGGACTCATTGAAGTTATGCCGAATAGTCTCCCGATCCTGGATGGTGACATCAAGCTCTTGGTTGTAGGAGTAATGATCAACAAAAACCCGGACTATTTCTTCCCAGTTCTGCGTCTTAGAAACTTCTAAGGTCAAAAACTAGGATTGAGCAGCCTTGGTGAGGGTTTGAGGGAACAACATTAAGATGTGCTCATGGGTGTAGCCCATTGATTAGAAAACACTTATGCACAACTTTACGTGGCTCTTCGGATTCCTAGTTCCATCAAAACGGTCAATTTCAGCAATCTTGAAGCTCTCAGGTAGCTTTAATTTGTTGGGCTCAAACAATACTTCCAACTTTAACATGTAATCATCGATCCCCTTACTCTTTCTTAGTATGTTTACAAGCTTATCAACCTTATTTAGTTTTTCTTGAATTTTCTTGTTAAGTGCAGGTGGTAGGGCCCTATTGAACCAGTAATCATCTATATTTTCTAGTGGTGCAGCGGCAAGCGTTGGTACAAGTTCTGGTAGTGGTGGTGGAATGAACCCTGGTAGTGATGGCAGAAATCCTGGTGGATATTACGGCTACTATTGTCTCAATTCTTCCATAAAGACTAAAACTTAGGCCAACCGATCAAACTGTTCGTTGATCATTTGTGTTATTCTTTCTTCCAAATGTTCTGGATCCATAAAGATAACTTTCGACGGAGTGATTCTGATCAGGCGGCTCCTTGATCCTCTAACCCACAACACAGATCCTTGCTGCTCAAAACTTATACTAACATATAGATGTGAAAGGACTATGTATTAGACTTTGACAAGTGAGGATTGACTCATGTACAGACTGACTATCACAGTGTATGTAGATCGATGAAGCAAGAATGCGGGTGAAAGCCCTAATCTACTGATGCCCCTACTTCTAACATATAGCAGTTAAGAAAGTAAGGTCCTAGCCATACAGAGTGTGCTACCTTTACTTTCAAGTGTGATCACCATGGGAGAAAGAAGAATTTCAATGATATTTGGGAGATTCAGAGGAATTTTTAGAATTTCTGAGAGTTTCTAGGAGAAACAAGCATTTTTGGGTGATTTAGACAGAGTTTCTGGGAGAAACTGGCATGTCCAGGCATTTCTGGGACATTTGGACAGAGTTTCTAGGAGAAACATGTATTTTTTTGGTAATCTGGGAGATTTGGGGAAATTTTTAGAAGAAATAGGAATTTTTGGGAGATTTGGACAGAGTTTCTGTACATTCTGGGAATCTGGGAGATTTGGATAGAGTTTCTGGGAGAAACTGGTAAATATGATGGGAGCAGGTGATGATGGTGATCATACTGTCTAGCAAGTTTTCATACTCCTATGTCTTTGAACCAACAAATAAGGTTTGCGGTGTATCTTTGTGAACATGGAGTATAAATCCTTATCATGGTGCCTAGGCAGGTCAACTCAATGTGATCATATGTGAGTGATTGCCTTGGGAATCATAACGAAGAGGTTTTGTTCTATGCCATATAAGTGTCTACACCGGGCAGGTAATCCCACCAGGGCATAAAACAATTATATCACATTGTCCTATTTGAAAAGATAAATTGATAGTCCTGTGAAAGAATCTACAGGAATCTATATACAAAGGTTGGGTTTAGTCAAATAGGGTCCATTGACAAGAGTTCCAATATACCGTCAAAGAGACAGTACAAAAAATTTTACTCTTTTTGATATACCTTAGAAGGTACAGTATCAACGGTGACTTGTGCCCTGGCACTGCAAGACCTGAACAATGTCAGCGCTGCGTTTCAAACACAGTTGGTAGGGGAAATGCAGAAGTGCAATGCGGTGAACCAAACACAGTAAAAAGATTATTTTAAGGATGCTTCTTATGAGTCAAACCTCTATATTATTTTGTTTTTGAAATAAAAAAAAATTCCCCAGCAGAGTCGCCAGATTGTGGACACGCGGCCTCCGGGAGCCCACACCCCGCATTCATTCTGGTTTCGGAATTGATTTTTTTTGTTTTGAAATTGTTTTGAAGAAAAGAAAGAAAGGTCTATTGAAAACCGATACAGAGTCGCCACTTGGTCTTTAATGAACCAAGAAACCTAATTTTGACTCACCCAAATGGATAAAGGCCACTGGAGCTTCATAACCAAAGAACTTGGTTCGAGGTTTTGGTACGAGAGCGGAATGAGCTTTTGTCATAACTAAAACACCCTCAACTCGCCAAGTCTTTCGACGGGCCTCAATTAGCATCCAAATACTCATCTTATACTATGTTTGGCTCGACAAATAATACTATGATAGTACATTACATCTCATAAGAATACTGAAATGGAAGATCAAAAGATATGATATCATTCATAAGATTTAAGCCAAGTATCACACAATGCAAAAGTGAAAGATCACACAAACAAACCTAGGAAAAAATATTCTAATCACATATCAAGTAATCAAGCTTTGCTAATCGAAGAGGGGACATGAATCGTTCTTGAAACAAATCATCAAAGAAAACAAAATATGCTTAGTAAGTTAGGATGTATGCATGAGAATCTTTGAGAAAAGATCTCTCAATCCCCGTGACGGATGAGAAAGGAAGATTAGATCGGGCGAGCATGAATGTGTTATCAAGTTCATTCTTTATAATCTTCTTAGATTAGGAGTCACAAAAACCCCAAATCTTGTATGGATGCAATGTATGATCCTAGAATGTGCAAAGTAGTAGTGTGATTTGTGTTCATGGATTTGATAAAGTGATTTAGAAGTCTAAAATATACATGAATGAATGAAGATTGTTATTACAGGATGTGTACAAATGTAGCATGAACTACTTCCTAATAGATGAGCTAATTTGGAATGCATGTAAACATCTAATCAAAGAGAATGAAAGTAAAACATACTTGCTGTGAATAGTGGACAGAGCAGTGAGCTGATTTTGTAAAAATGGAAAAGTGAGATTAGAAATGTTTGTAATTCATGAATTTTTATGTAGATCATCCTTATTGTGTATAGAACGCATATCAAAAAGCCAAATCACTATTGAAGTTACAGATTGAGAGAAATCATATAAACAAGAGAGGTTACTCAGAAACAGAGTTCGTACTGTCAACTGAAATGTAGAAAAATCTTAGAAAATGAAACTAAAACATTTGGAGGCCCATATTATACAAAAGGTTACCTATGACAGTGAACTTCAAAGGAAAAATGAGTTAGGACCACTCTCTTTGTAAAAGTTTTCTGAAAAATAAGTTGAAAGTCAACCAAGCTGCTGTGACATAGAATGTTTAGGTCAAAAAATGGAGCCCTTCCAAGTGTTTATAGATCAAACCAAAAATCATGGTTGTTCTTTAATGATGTAGGAAGACTTTCCAAGTGGCCTTGTAATCATCTGTTGCGTATTGAACTCAGAATGACATTTTAAAGTTTGATAACTCACTGTTTTGAAGATTTCTGAGGAAAACAAATGTTTTATTTCTTGAAATCAAAATGAAGGGTTTAGAGAGGTTTTGAAATGGATGTTTTGAAATAATATTTTCAACTCTTGGATGAAGATTTATAACCACTTGGAACATCTATTCCAAACTCATTTCAAGAACTTCCCAAGTATTTGCAAAACATTGTTTTATTTGATAACCAAACTCAAGAATCCATGGAAGTATGATACATGAGAGGATGGATGATGCACATGGTACATATGAGAGTATAAGATGTTACTAATCATGAAAAAAAAAAGATGTTCTTTGTGTGCTTGTCAAATGAAACATGAGAATATCATATCAAGACAAGAATTAAAATCAACAATCTGTGAATAGTATCTAGAATGGTGAACTGATTTTATAAAATCCACCAAAAATACTTAAATTGTAATACCCTTCCCATTTACTACTTCACATATTATATTTGTTTAAGTAGTAGAATATATTACATGGTATTTAGTAATAATATAAGTCAGTGACTAAGAGAAAAATAGCAATACACAAAATATTTGCCTGGTCCAAAATTATTATTGACTAAAATGAAACCGTCATTATTTATAGAGACCATTGGTGTTTTTTTTTTTTTTTTTTTCTGAATATAGTAGGATGGTTCAAAAAATACAAATTTTTTATTTTATCTATACATTTGAACTATTAGTAGAAAAGTCAGACCAAAAGTAGCATTAACGAATCATGTGTCAACCTGTGGATAATGATGAATGTTTGCCACATTGCCATTCTTTTAGAAGAAGAAATAAAACAAAAGACAGTAAAAGATGACCACAACTTATTAAAATAATCCTAGCTAGCTATATAGGCTGAATAATACTACAAGATTCTTTTTATGCCCTATATAAATCCATAGCCGGATTAATCATCTGCACACTACTCATCACTAATTAAGGCCATGTTTGGTAAATCAGTAGTAGAGAAATATATATGTATAGGGAGAGAGAGAGAGAGAGAGAGAGAGAGAGAGAGGCAATTATAGAGAAAGACTTGGAGAAAATTTGTTAGGCTAAAGAGTATCAAAAGGTTGAGAGCTAGGGGGTGGTACGAGGTGCAGCAGTGGTGGTCGGTGGTGGCACAGTAGTGCTTTATGGCTGTAGTAGGTGGACAAGACTCAAATTTGCATCAAAACCCATCCATTTGTTCGTCTGATTATTGTGAATACTTTGCATATGATTATTTTCATACTTTTAGTGTAATTAAACCACAGATAACAAATCATGTAAATCTTGGATACCCCAAAACCATGCTCGATCATATTTTTGAAACGGGTCTGTGAATTTATGCATGAAAGAGAGCATTTTGTCCATAAAATTTTCATGTGACTTAGTGGGAATAAAGGTTAGATTACAAGAATTAAAGTGGGTTTATGGAATTAGGAAGTGTAGAACTTAACACACAACAAAAAGGAGTCCAATTGTAAAGTGAATTCATTTTCTCTCTCTAAGTTGTGAAATGGGTCTATTTCTTTTGATAAAAATCAGCAGATTTGGATGGTATTTTTGAAATTGCAAAAAATTATGCGAAATCGACTCAAGAAACGTTAAACTTCGTTAAGAAATGACAAAGTTATGGCCAAAAGAAGTTTTTAGGCAATCAAAGGAGTTCCGCAGAAATTTTTCCAGATTTGGGCGAGATCACCGGAATTTTGCTACCGCCGCGATATTCCGGCGATCCATTTGGGCAGTCCCTCCTTGGGCTTTATTGCTTGGGTCAATCGTGTGGGATTGGGCTTATGTTATATTAATTTGGACTCTAAGTGATTTAAAGTGCAAATAGACTTAAGTTTTGGGCCTATCTTTTAATAACTTATGTAAAATAATTGGGATTAACTATGTTTTGAAATGGCTTGGACCAAGTGAAATTGGCTATTGGGTTGCCTAGTTATATTTAAGAATCTGATTATGGGTCTAATATGTTTGGTAGGAGCATGGTCAATTAATATTTGTTTGTACAAAAAAATAAAAAATAAAAAATAAAAAATAAAAAATAAAAAATAAATAAATGGGTTGGATTCTTGGGTCAAATAGAGATTTAAACCATGGATTAGATTCAACCCAGAAGGTCATCTAAAGATTGTTTGGGTATGTGACTGAAATTATATATATATATATATATACATATTTTGTTAAGGAAAATTAGCACAAAACCAAACAGGGCCTAAATTATAAAAATAAATATTACCTTCTTATTAATCCGATCTAATTATTATATAATTAATCAGGCCAAGGCAAGACTACCCAGGACAACCTATCCGAAGGTTCTTCAACGTTCAAGACCCAACGATGGGGTCCGTTTGGTCTAATATTATCATTTGCCCCTAGTAAATAATTAACCTAATTAAGTTAAGCAATGGTACGAGACTGGTTATCCCAAATGTTTTTCAATGTTCTAAACTTAATTATAAAATTTTATTTAATAGACGCTTGTAAAATGACAAATGCTTTGGGAATTTATTCTATTCATAGTTTTGACATATTTAACTCAGAATTAGACTATGATGTACCATTCAGACTTTAATCAAGTAGTTTGGTATATTCTCTGGATTCTACTAGACTAGATTGAAATTGGATTAGCTTACGGCAAATATGGAATCACTTATGATTATCTCAAGTTTTAAGCAAGTGAATTATTAATCTATGGGGAATATTTACATCTTACATTACACCTGAGGTTTCAGGAATAGCCCTATTTTTGGAGCTATTGACTATGATTGTTGAAATATAAATCCATTACATATTTGATTTTGTTCTCTATTGGCATTGAGTATGCATACACAATGAATTTGCAGTATTGTTATTCGATGAGCATACATGTGCTTTATGTAACCATTGCTATGATGGGTAGATAGTTGAGGTCTTATGACCAAAAGACTTGAACCCAACGAGGACTGAGATAGTCTGTGTTGAAAGGGCCGGGATTGGGATAGTCCTACAGTTAGTGCACTAATATACTATCTATTTCGAGCTGGGCTGGTAGGTAGTATACACCTTTCGAGTTGGGCTGGAGTGCTGTGGTCGTTTCGTTTGGTAAAGATGATGATTTTTCACACACTCGTACTAATGAGCTTATTGTGTGTGATTGGCATAATTGATCTATTTTATAGGTAGCCAGAGAGAGGCTAAGGTATAATCTTCATTGTTATATGCATTGGCATTATTATGGCATGTCTATTTGAGGTAAGATATTGTGATTACTTCGATAGATGTGATTACTGAAATGGAATCATTTAAAGATAACATTAACCGATAATGATGCGCTAATAATGGATAATTATGAAATTAAGATTAATTAACCATGATACTAAAGGATATGGAATTCTTACATGTAAGTCACTCACCAGCTGTCATAAGCTGACGAATGTATTATATTCACTGGACATTTCATGTCCCGTACATTTCAGGCGCCAGGATCAAGTAACTAGCACAAGGGTTAGCATTCAGGGGATAGAGAGCTAGTGGAATCTAAGTCCAAGCTGTACGCAGGAAGATTTAAGTTATAGGGATCAAGTAACTAGCACAAGGGTCAAACTGGTCAACTGTGATTTTCCGAGAACATCTGGGACTTCTGGGGGTCTCTGGGAGCTACGATTTCAAATGTTTATCTTTTAAAATACTTTTTTTTTTTTTTGAACGACATCGAATGATTTCTGCGATTTTGGGCCAATCCAGAGAGTTTTGGGATTTTAGGGGCATTTTGGGCATTTCTTTGACTTCTTGAGAGTTAGAGGCAATCTCTGAAAATCCGATCTTTCTAATCATCGAGGTTTGACATGCTTGTGGCCTCCTAAATCTATTAGCTGACAAATGGGGTGTATATGCACAACTTGATGTGACTTTTTGGATCCACAGTCCCATCAAAGGAATCAATTTTTGGCATTTTGAAGTTCTCAGCAGTTTCACTTTGATGGGTTCAAACAGGCCTTATAGATCTAGCATGTAATCGTTAACCCCCTTGCTCTTTCTTAGCACATTCTCTAGCTTGACGACTTCATCCATTTTCTCTTGAAATTTCTTCTCATACGCAGGCGGCGGGACCCCTTGAAACCATTCTTCTTCTCTGCCATTCTCATGTATAGGGACGGGAGGTGGTACAAACCCCGACGGTGGTGGTGGTATGAACCCTGGTGCTGGTGCTGGTGCTGGTGCTAGTGGTGGGAATCTAGGTGGGTATTGTGGCTGCTGCTATCGGAATTCTTTCATGAAATTCAAAACTTGATTCAACCGATCAGACTGCTGGTTGATCAACTTCATCAAGTTCTGTGGATCCATAAAGCTAGCTTTTTGTCTAAATTTTTCAGGAATGCATTTTCGAGAAATTTGGATAGAGTTTCTAAGAAAAACTGGTAGTTTGGGTATTTCAGGGAAATTTGGATAGAGTTTCTAGGAGAAACAAGTATATCTTGGTATTTCTGGTTGATTTGGACAGAGTGTCTCAGAGGAACTAGTATTTTGGGTATTTCTGGAAAATTTGGACAGAGTTTCTTGGAGAAATATGCATTCCTGGAAAATTTAGACAAAGTTTCTGGGAGAAACATGTATTTATGACAAGAACAAGCGGTGATGGTGATCATACTATCTAGCAAGTTTTCATACTCCTATGTCTTTGGACTGATTAACAAGGTTGGCGGTACATATCTTTGTGAACATGGAGTAGACATCTTTGTCATACTGCCTAGGCAGGTCAACTCAATGTGGTCACAAGTGAGTGTGGACACCGGGCTTCCGCCTCTTTGTTGGGTTTTTGAAACTTGTTTGAAATTGATCAAAGAAAAAAAATGGTCTGTTGAAAACAGATACAGAGTCGCCACTTGGTCTTTAAGGAACCAAGAAACCTAATTTGACTCACCCAAGCGGATAAGGGCACCGGCCCTTCATAACCAAAGAACTTAGTTCGGGGTTTTGGTACGAGAGAGGAAGGAGCCTTTGTCGCGACTAAAACACCCTCAACTAGCCCCGTCTTTCGACGGGCCTCAATTAGCATCCAAATAATCATCTTCTACTATGTTTGGTTTGACAATTAATATGATAAGTATATTACATTGCATAAGAATCTTGAAATTGGAAGATCAAAAGATAAGATATCATTCATAAGATCTAAACCGAGTATCACACAATGCAAAGTGAAAGATCACACAAATAAATCTAGGAAAAATCGTCTAATCATATATCAAATAATCAAGACTTCCTAATCTAAAAAGGGGGACATGAATTGTTCTTGAAACAAATAATCAAAGAAATCTAAATATGCTTAGCGAGCTAGTATGATGCATGTTAATCTTTGAGAAAAGAAGATCTCTCAATCCCCGGGACGGATGAGAAATGATGATTAGATCAAGGGGAAGCATGAACGTGTGATCGTGATCATTTCTTATAATCTTCTTAGATTAAGAGTTGCAAAAACCCCAAATCTTGCATGAATGCAATGTATGTACCTAAAATGTGCAAAGGTTGTAGTGTGTTTTGTGTACATGGATTTCTAGAATGACTTAGAAGTCTAAAATGTGTATGAATGAATGAATGAAATCAATATGGGATATGTACAAATGTAGTATGAACTACTTCCTAAGATATGAACTAATTTGGAATGCATGTAGGCATCAAATCAAAGAATGAAAGTTGAAATGTTCTTGCTGTGAATAGTGGACAGAACAGTAGCATGATCTTTTGGAAATTGAAAAGAGGGGTTAGGAATGTTTTCAGTGCATGATTTGTTATGTACATCTTCCTTATTGTGTCTAGAACACTACTCAAAAAGCCAATCTTTAATAACTATCACAGATTGAGAGAAATCATATAAACAATGAAGGTCACTCAGAAATAGAGTCCGTACTGTCGACTGAAATGTTAGAAAATCTTAGAAAATGAAAACAAATGATCTAGGGGCCCATTTTATACAGAACGTTCCCTACGATATTGAAGTTCAAGGGAAAAATAAGTTAGGACCACTCTTTTTGGAAACGTTTTATGTAAAACAAGTTGAAAGTAGACCAAGCTGCTGTGGCAGCAAAAATAGAATATCTGGAGAGAATGTTTGGGCAAGAATGGACCCTTTCCAAGTGCTTCCAAGTCAAGCCAAAAATCATGGATGTTCTATAATGAGTTAGAAAGACTTTCCAAGTGGTCTTGCATTCATACATTGAGTATTGAACTCAAAATAATTCCTTGAAGTTAAATGACTCATTGTTTTGAGGGTTTTGAGAAAAACAAGGTCTATTTCTTGAAATCAAAATGAGGGGTTTAAGAGGGGGTTTTGAAATGAGGGTTTTGAAAGTATACTTCCAGATCTTGGATGAATATTCTAACCACTTGGAATATCAATTCCTAACTTATTTCAAGAACTTCCCAAGTATTTGCAAACCATGGTTTTATTTGGAAATCAAACTCAAGAATCTATGGGAGTATGATACATGAAAGGATAGATGATACATGATATGATATTGCATGATAAAAGTGATAAAGAACATGTTCATGGGACATGGGTTCATCTAGATACAAGAGAGTGTTGCATCAAAGTGTGAAAGTCATAAAAGTGAAATGCTGTGAATAGTGGACAAACTGTATGCATTATTAATAACATTATAATGGGAGGTCAAACGTGCCTAGACAAATGTGGTAAAAATCAAAGATCATCCTTATTGTGTCTAGAAAATAACCCAAAAAGTCAAACATCAATAGCTATCACAGATTAAAAGAAATAAATCAGAATGTACACATGACTCAGAAACAAAAGCTGCACTGTTGACTGATTTTGTATGATTTTTCATAAATCAAAGAAAGGGTTTATGATGACCCATTATATACCAAAAGTTTCCTAAGACACCCAAGTTTTATAAAAAAAAAATAGAAAAGATATATGTACAGTGACGAAAACATCCAGAATAAGTGCAAGAAGTTGGGTGAACATTCTGTGAGAATAGAGGCAGATTATGAATATGAACTTCTCACATCCAAAAATAATACTTTCACATCTCTATAATTGATGGGAACAAATGGAGACAAACTATGATGTCTTAGGAAGAGTTTCCATGTAGTTTCATCATCATAACTCAAGTATTTAATTCAAAACAAATCGTTGAATCTGAACAGCTCACTGTTTTGGATCATTCTTGAAGAAAATGGATTTAGGTTTTGAAATAGAGTTTGAGTTCTTGATTGGGGGTTTTGAAATAGATGTTCAAAGCATGAACTTAAACTCTTGAGATGACCATGTGACCACTTAGAACCTCATCCAATCTTGAATCATCAAAGAACTCCCAATATTATTGGAGAGATTCATTTTTATTTTAAACATAACTTCAAGGATACCTTGGAGGTATTGAAGTTATAATCATCATCTATCAAACATGGTTTTGAGGTCAAGAGCTACTATCCATAAGGATTCACTCACCTCAAACTTCATGTCATCATCTAGATGATGATGAACTAGTAAGTAAATAAAGAAAATAAAAAAGAAATGAGGTAAGAAGAGATGATCATTGTATATAAGCAAGCAAATGAACAATGTGATATTGGACTTGTAGCTTGGTGTTTCACTCATAGATATAGACATTTGGACATGGAAGTAGCTTCCTAACTCAAAAATACTTAGAGAAATGGTGATTGGGTATATTGATGATGAAGTATATAGAAGAATGGTGGAGGAAAACAAGATTAGAACTCACTTTGATTGGAAAAAATGGAAGAAGAAGACTACTTCTTCTCTTTCTCTCTCTATATTTCCCTAGAGTTTCTTCCTAAGCTCTCTCTAAGCTTCCATGTCTCCCCTCTAAATGGAAGTAAATGGCTTATTTTATAGGCAAAGAAGGGGTGGTAAATGGAGTTTTAAAAAGTTTAAAATGGTCTCCCATTGGTCCAAAATAAGCTGGGAACCAAAACTACGTCGTTTTGATTTCTAATATATCAAATTGGACCCCCAAAATAAATTACAAAAATACACTGTTCTGGAGGGAAGTGCCGCGGCGGCACTGGGCCAGTGCCGCGGCGGCAGTGGGCCAGTGCCATGGTGGCACTGCTCCTCCTTCGTCCAGATAATGCTGTTTAGGCCCCCTGAGGTTCCGGTATTCGCGAAAAGGCCCTATTTCGTCCGAAATTCACAAAAAATGCGTATGAACTCCAAACTGAGGTTATGATATACTGTTGGAAAGGTAATGGAGTCTACTTTACATAAAAAATAGTTTAGGATAGGTCACTTTGAAAAGTTTTGCGGTATTCGCGATAAAGGCCGATTTGATTGCCTTTTTCGCCTTCGAAAATTTATAATAAATTCGTTTTAAATCCAGAAATTATGTGCGATATACCGTTGGAGAACTATTGACCTCTAGTATCCATGAAAAATTTTTGAAAATTGTTTCGGTGCCCCGGTTCCAAAGTCAAATTTTGGTCAAACTGGTCAAACCTGGGATTCCCGGGAAGTTTTGGAAACCTCCGGGAGTTCCCGGGAGCTGACGTTTTCGCTCGATTTTCTTTTGAAACTCATTTTAATACTTTTCTCATGATTTAGAATGATTCTGGTGAATTTGGACGACTTTAGTCAAACTTGGTCAAACTTGGTCAAACCTGGTCAAACCTTGGTCAAACCGGTCAACGGGGACATTCCAGGAACTTCCGGGACTTCCGGGGGTCTCTGGGAGCTGACAATTTCATCCGATTTTTCTTAAAAACTCATTTTATCACTTTTCTTACGACGTAGAATGTTTTCAAAACTTTGGGACCAAATATGGGAGTTTTCGGGCTTTCAGGGGCATTTTGGTCATTTTGAGCATTCTGAGAGATAGAGCTGACTTCCGAGAGTCCTTTTGAGTCTTTTGCGATCATTGTGAACCACCAAGTTATGGGTCTCCTAAATCTTATAGCCAACAAAATGGGGTGTCTACAGTGAGTGATTGCATTGGGAATCATAAGAAAGTGGTTCTGCCTCATGCCACATAAGCGTCTACACCGCGCAGGTAATCCCACCTGGGCATACAACAGTTATTTATTATCCTATTTGAAAAGATAAATTAACAGTCCTATGAAAGGTTCTACAAGAATCTATATGCAAAGGTTGGGTTAATTTAGTCAAAGTGGGTCTGTTGACGAGAGTTCCAATATACCGTCAGAGAGACAGTACAGAAATTTTTACTCTTTTTGATATACCTTGGAAGGTACAGTATCAACGGTAACTTGTGCCTTGGCACTGCAAGACCTGAACAATGTCAGGACCACGTTTCAGACATAGTTGAACGGGGAAATGCAGGAGTGCACTACAGTGAACCAGACTCAGTAAAGAGATGATTTTAAGGATGCTTCTTATGAGTCAAACCTCTATATTATTTTGTTTTAAAAATAAAAATCCCCAGCAGAGTCGCCAGATTGTGGATACGCGGAATTGATTTCCGTTTTGTTTTGAAATTGATTTGGAAAAAGGAACTATTGAAAACAGATACAGAGCAGCTACTTAGTCTTTAAGGAACCAAGAAACCTAATTTTGACTCACCCAAACGGATAATCGGCACCGGCCCTTCATAACCAAAGAACTTGGCTCGGGGTTTTGGTTCGAGAGAGAAAGGAGCCTTTGTCACGACTAAAACACCATCAACTCGCCCCGTCTTTCAACGGGCCTCAATTAACATCCAAATAATCATCTTATACTAGGTTTGGTTCGACAAATAATACTATGATAGTATATTACATCTCACAAGAATATTGAAATGGAAGATCAAAAGATAAGATATCATTGGTAAGATCTAGCCAAGTATCACACATTGTAAACTAAAAGATCACACAAACAAATCTAGGAAAAATCGTCTACTCACATATCAAGTAATCAAATTTACCTAATCTAAAGGGGGACATGAATTGTTCTTGAAACAAATAAATCAAAGAAAACAAAGATGCTTAGCAAGCTAGAATGTATACATGTTGATTATTGAGAAGAGAAGATCTCAATCCCCGAGACGGATGAGAAAGGAAGATTAGATCGGGGGGAAGCATGAATGTGTGATCAAGTTCATTCCTTGCAATCTTCTTAGATTAGGAGTCATTAAAACCCCATATCTTGCATGAATGTAATGTATGATCCTAGAATGTGCAAAGTCATAGTGTGTTTGTGTTCATGGATTTGCTAAAGTGATTTAGAAATCCAAAATATGCATGAATGGATGAAGAATGTTATTGTAGGATATGTACATATGTAGTATGAACTACTTCCTAAGAGATGAGCTAATTTGGAATGCATGTAAACATCTAATCAAAGAATAAAAGTTGAAACATGCTTGCTGTGAATAGTTGATTGAACAGTGACCTGATTTTGTAAAAATGGAAAAGTGAGGTTAGAAATGTTTTTAATTCATGATTTTTTATGGAGATCATCCTTATTGTGTCTAGAACATATATTAACAAGCCAAATCACTATTGAAGTTACAGATCGAGAGAAATCATATAAAAAAGAGGAGTTACTCAGAAACAGAGTCCGTAATATCGACTGAAATGTAGAAAAATCTTTGAATATGAAAACAAAATATTTGGAGGCCCACATTATACAGAAAGTTCCCTAAGACACTGAATTGCGAGGGACAAATGAGTTGGGACCACTCTATTTGGAAATATTTTCTGGAAAATAAGTTTCAAGTCAGCTAAGCTACTGTGACAATAAAAACAGAATGTCTGAAAGGAATGTTTGGGTCAAAATGGAACCCTTCCAAGTGTTTTTAAATCAAATCAAAAATCATGGGTGTTCTTTAATGAGTTAGGAAGACTTTCCAAGTGGTCTTGTAATCATCCATTGAGTATTGAACTCAGAATGACATTTTAAAGTTAAAGCACTCATTGTTTTGAAGATTTTGGGAAAACAAATATTTTGTTTCTTAAAATCAAAATGAGGGGTTTAAGAGGGGTTCTCCTAAACTCAAGATTGCTCAAAAATGGTGATTGGAGAGGATTTAAATGTGAATTATAAGAGAGGTAATGGAAGAAAACAAGAATAGAATTCACTTTCTTATAGAAAAACAGTAAAAGGAAGCTCATTTCTCACTTCTAATTCTAACTCTATCTCTCTACATTATTTTCTAACTTTACAGTTGACCCCCCCTCCCCCCCCCCCCCCCCCCCCCCAAAATGAAGAGCAAATAGAGGGGTTTAATGTGGCCAATTTGGGTGGTTTTGAGATTTAGAAAGTGCTCCCATTGGTCTAAACATCTGTGAACAAGAAACTACGTCGTTTTGACTTCCAATTATTCAATTTGGACCCCAAATATAAATTACAAAAATGGATTCATCAGGGGTTGAGTGCCGCTGCGGCACTGGCCATGTGCCGCCACGGTAGTGGCTGGGTGCCTTCGCGGCACTGCTCCTCAGATGGCCAAAAAATTATGTTTAGGCCCCCAGAGGTTCTAGTATTCGCGAAAAGGCCTTATTTCGTCCGTAATTCACAGAAAATGCATACGAACTCCAAACCGAGTTTATGATATACCGTTGGAAAAGTAATAGAGTCTAATTTAAATAAAAAAAAGTTCTATGATAGGTCACTTTGAAAAGTTTTGCAGTTTTTGCTATAAAAGCTGTTTTGGTCGCCATTTTTTCCTTCAGAAATTCGTAATAAATCCATTTTAAATCCAAAAATTGTGTGTGATACACCATTGGAAAGCTATTGACCTCTAGTATCTATGAAAAATGTTTGAAAAATGGTACGATACTTCAATTTCAAAGTCAACTTCTAGGTCAAATCGATCAAACTTGGGATCTCTAGAAAATTCTGGAAACCTCTGGGAGCTCCCAGGAGCTGACGTTTTCATTTGATTTTCTTTTAAAACTCGTTTTAGTACTTTTCACATGATTTAGAATGATCTCAAAACTTTCTGGCAAATTCGGATGATTTCGGTCAAATCCTGGTCAAACTTGGGTCAAACCGGTCAATGGGAACTTCCGGCACTTCCGGGGGTCTCTGGGAGCTAAACATTTCATCTGATTTAGCTTTAAAACTCATTTTATTACTTTTCTTGTGACGTAGCATGTTTCCAAAACTTTTGGTCCAAATCTAGGAGTGTTTGGGCTTTCAGGGGCATTTTGGTCATTTGTACTACTTTCTGAGTATTTTGAGAGATAGAACTAACTTTCAAGAGTCCTTTTGAGTCTTTTTTTATCATTGTGAACCACTAAGGTATGGATCTCCTAAATCTGATAGCCTACAAAATGGGGTGTCTACAGGGAGAAGTGCTTTTCAAATGAATTTCTAAGCAAAATTTCAATCTAATCATATTTGTTGCGGAATGTTTAAACATCCTCGTTTTCGAAAGAATTCTTAAGACTTGTTTTCAAAAGATTTTATCATCCAAGAAATGCTTTCCAAATGAATTTTAAAAAAAACTTCCTTGAAGGAGTAATGAGGATTACAATGAAAGGAGAAATTAGCTTAATTGACATGAATGAGGATTTTGCATTCTTATGTGTCTTATGTGATAGGGTTAGGACTTGCTTTTTATTTTGGCATATAGATTAGGCACACACACACATGCATCTCATCCGTGTGACATTTGAATCAGTAATAAACATTTCAATTCTATCAAAATTTTGAAGTAAAAAATAAATACAACTGTAGGCAAGATAGCATTGAACACCACGACAGATTGGGTCAGGGATTCGAGTACAGTGTTAGTAAGAAGAGAACCAGAGATAGAAAGAGAAATGGATCAGGAATAGCACGCTATAGAAATAGCATAGTTAGAAGAGAGAATAGATCAAATGATGGCCATGTTGGAAACACTAATCCACCAAAGGCCTGCAATTGATCCACCGATAATTGATCGTCCTCCACTTGCTACTCAGGTTATCAAAGATGATTGGTATAAGGATCCAGAACCACCTAGAGCTGATGTACCTAGGGCAGAAAGAGAGAAGATTGAAAAAATTGAGAAACAGTGTACTGAGATGAAGGAGAAGGTGGAGAAGCTAGAGAAAGGTGTTCGTAAGTCCAATGGGGTTGATAGCTACCTGCTAGAGTTAGAGGGTTTGTTTGAGGAAGCATAAGAAAAGCTGCCGATCATTTTTAAGATTCCTAAAATTGATAAGTTTGATGGTTCTGGCAACCCCATAAATCATGTAAGGATGTGTATTGGGGCTTTTCAGCCGAGTGGTTTGAGTCCTACCATAATAGCTATGCTATTTCAGCAAACCCTGACTGGGGCAGTGTGGATATCGCAGGCTAACCACGCTTTTAAAACATTTTCAAATTCAAATACGAGTCGCCACTTAATTTTTAAAGGAAAAATTAAGAAACCATTTTAAAAGCAAATTGATCATTTTGGAAACCAGAGATTTCTAGGTGGGGATTATGGAACGAGAGGGGAAGGAACCCGGCGGACTAAAACACCCCCTCTCGTCCTATCTCACGATAGACCCCTACTCGACATCCTTTTAATCAAATTACTAATCTAAGCATGCCCTCAACTAATACATAGATATAGATATACATTACAAAAGTATGTCAAAAGGGTGTAAAATTGCTAATAAAAATGACATACAAAACCACATAGTTCGACTAGCAAGCAAAATGATGTGCAATAGAGAACAAGAGAACTTACCCAGGATCTAGCTGCTAAAGGAAACGTGCAATGCACTCAAATAAAAGAAAATCCTAGAGAAAGAGTGTAACACCCTACCCGGGAAAAAAGGTTAATTATCATTTTATATGCATTAATTCATATAATTAGTGTATAAAATGGATTAAGAGGAGGCCTTGGACTCGCCCATGAAAAGTGTACAAGGAAGGACACAGTTAGAAAAGTCCCCAATGAGGTGGAACAGGTAATGACGTGGGACCTAGTGAAGGGCCCAGATAAAATAAAATAAATTGCATTTAAGTGATTGGATGCATTTTATGTGATTAAATGATTACATGTCCAAAGTTGTTCTTATATTATATTGCTTAATATGTGTTAGCATTGGTTTGAGTTTGGATACCCAAATAAGGGTATAAATGAAAATGATTCATAATTAGTAGGTAAGACAGCAATTTCACAAAATATGTGGGACCCATATTGGAACCCATACGAAACTTAGAAAAACACCCATTAGATAATTAGGTAGTTAATGGAATGTTTGGGAGATTTCAAAACAAGAACTTAGAAAATTCCGGGGGTGTAAATAGAAATAAAGGAAAAACAATGACAACTCAATGCATGTACATGCATAGGCTTCTAGTGTGGGTGAGAGTCTCATTATTCATAGAAAAATTAAACAAAAACAAGAGAGAGCTCACAGAGAGAGAAAGACGGACTCGTCACCGACGCTGTAGAATCGTCTTTCAGTCGCCGTTCGTCGTCCAATTCGCAAACCAAAGCCATATTTGGACTCGTGGAGGTAAGACGATCATTTCCATGCCTTCAATTTACGTTTAAATCATCATAAATTTGGTAGCTCACGCTAATCGGTGACACGCGGTTGCCGAATTCTTATAGATTTACTCCGGGGAAAGAATTGAGCAAGAATTTTTAAGGAAATTCTGCATTTCTAGCTTATTTGGGGTAAAATCAGTGGGAGGTGAGTTTTATAACTTAACCTTTGGTGTGGTAAATGTCGTGTGCTTCGATTGATGCTTAGGGAATGATAGTTCTTGAGGTTATGGTTGAATTCATGCAAAATACTAGGACTTCATGTTAATTTGGTATGAAATTATCATGTTTATGTGACTATGTGTTTATATGTTAAGTGATCAATCAATAATTGGGATTAATGGTTCATTGCTGGGAGTAAAAAGGAAGGGAAGAGGAAGAATCTGATAAATGCGGAAGTCCAAGGAATACAAGTGACCGCGCGGCTAAGGAGGTGGTCTTCCGGTCGGAATGAACCATTAACCCATGAATTATGCGACTTCGTATGCTTACGTGCTTATATTGTTGCATTATACATGTTCACGACATTCAAAGCATGTTAGTTATTCACTAAGCGTAACACTTAAGAAAATCATTTTCCTTTCTGTTGTGGTAAATAACAACCACCACAGGTTCGGAGCAATACCCGGAGAGGAAATGATGGAAGAGATGGGAGAGATGGGGGAGATTTGGGACTTGTGCATAAGAACTTTTTTTTTAACTTGTAAAATGTTTTAAATTGTAGTTCCTTTTATGTTAAAGTTAACGCTTTGGTTGTATCGAAAGAGCTTAGAAGTTTTAACTTGATGTTTGGTTGTTTTGGAATTGAATTTGGTAAAATCGATGTAAATTTTCTATGTTTTGGTTGTTTAACCGGATATTGTGGTGTTAAGCCGATCCGGCTAGTTCGTGTCGTGTCGCTAATGCTTTGGGCAAGTTCCTTGTATAACCTTGACGTTGGTTTAAATGTTGAACTCATTTCCAACAAGTTTTCCTTTGATGTTGGTCTGGTAAGAAATGAAAGTCAAAAAAGCAATTTGATTCAAGGAGATGTGTTCATGAGTTATTTTGTTCCAATTATGGTTGTGTGTATGTTCTACATGATTGGTTTATGTTTAAAAGTGTTTGGGAGTATGTTTGGTATGGTTTTCCAAAGTTTTATCAAGGAGCTCGTGTGTGTGTGTAGGAGAGTAGAGAGAGAGAAATAGGTGGCCTTCAATAAATATTAGGGTTAATTACACTTTACTCACTGATACACCCAAAATCAGCCCATGACCGAGCGGTTCTATTCTGCAACTACTGACAAGCATCATCCCGAGCGATTTGGTCCACTTGATGCCTCCCGAGCGATTCATTCACGACCCGGCCAACAGGTCGGGAAAACTGCACAGGCACATCCCACTGCGGGAACAGCTTATCCGGGCCCATAGGCATGATCTCGAGCATTACATCCACTTTCCTACTCAACCTAGAAGACTAATGGAAAGTGCAAAATATTTCCTAATCCAATTAGGAAACCCCAACAATTAATGTCAATCAAGCTCAATTGGATTATATTTACTTATCCATGTACGAGTAGGTCTCTTACATCTATAAAAAAAGACCTCTCACCCCCCATTGAAGGGGCCGACTTTTCTATAAAAGAGACCTCTCACCCTCCATTGAAGGGGCCGACGTTTAAGTCTACACAGCACCTCTATAGCATTCATCTACATGCCCGGCCAGCCTACGGTAGCTCCAGACTTGTTGGTTCACCACAGGCCCTCGGCTCTTTTACAGTATAGTGAACGTGCTCAGACACACCCGTGGACGTAGGCACATTCATTAACACGGTCGAACCACATACAAAAACTAGTCTCTCACTCTCTCTCCCCTTAATCTACTCTACTTTATTCTTACCAATTTTTGGCATCATCAGCTTGGCGCCATCTGTGGGAAACGAAAAGTCTTCTCACCAACAAATCTCTTGACTGATCGTCATGCCACCGAAGAAGGGTAAGAAGGCTGATCAGCAACCCAACCAGAATGTTCCTCCGGCCCCGGCACCGGCTGCGGCAGTCATGACATCTGAGCAGATCACCGCGACCCTCACACACCTCTTGGAGGGCCAGCGTCAAATCCAGCAACAGATCGAAGCCCTGCTAGCCCAGCAAAGCAGTCCTCCAATGGCCGGTAAATGACCCGGGAACGTTGCGTACGGTCGGGACCTGATCTTGATCGGACAACGTGCCCGAGCCGACCAGTCCCATGTTAAGAATGCCAGAGACATCAACAATGGGCGTGCTGTCCGAGAGTAAAGGCAGGAGCATATAGCCCGGGAATCAGTCCAGGGTCACTCGGTCAAGAGCCGAGTTGTCCCTAGACGAACGATTACCCGGAGTCATAGCAGAGCCCGATCCCAGAGGACAGCACACCACCATGAAGAAGAAGCCCCTTCCACCGACCCGACCAACCCCTCAGATACCGGTCGGGAAGGAGTGGAAGCCCGAATCAAGGACTTGTAGAAGCAGATTAACGGAGTGGTCAAAAAGCTTGGTCAAAATCGCGCTCAGAATCAGGTCAATACCGAGAAGAGTCACCGTTCTCCAGCCAGATCACGAGGTTTGCCATCCCGCGCAAATTTAACCAGCCTCGCCTAGATCCCTATAACGACTTGGGAAGCCCGATGAAACACGCCCAGACCTACAAGGCTCAGATGGCCCTAGCCACCAACTCCGATGAACTACACTGCCTAGCCTTCCCCAGTACTTTGAAAGGCCTGGCCGTGCAATGGTTCTACTCCTTGGAGCCCCGATCGGTCCGCAGTTTTAAGTAACTCAGCAAGGAGTTCATCAACCAGTTCATCGGTATGTATAAACAGCCAAAGCCTGATGCAGCTACTGACAGTCATACAAAGGGATAATGAGACCCTCGAGAAATCTACCGACCGGTTTAATCAAGAGAAGCTCGGCATCCATGATCTTGATGAAACCGCCGCTATTATAGCCTTCTGCTCAGGAGTTCAGAACACCAAGTGCGCCACGTCGTTTCACAGAAATCGACCGGTAACCTTGGTTGAACTCGCAGAGAGGGCTGAAAAATACATTGACACTGAAGAATTTCTAAAGATCAAAGACCCCGAGCAAGAAAGCAACGAGTCTTCCAGAAGTAAGCGAAAGTGAGATAAGCCCGGGAGTTATGACAGTTCTTCCAGTTCACAGCAATCCGGGTTAGGGAGCCCTGACTCGACCTCCAGTTCACAACGGTCTGAGTCCGGCAGCCCTGATCCGACCTCCAGTTCACATCTATCAGAATCAAGCAGTTCCAACTTTGTCTCCAACTAGAGAAATCAGGAGCCCGATGATCCTTATTCGACCCCCTGTCTCCATTGGTCTAGATGAGCCCGACTACCGTGCTACTTGCCTGATCACCACATGAGGCTCCACCGATAGTCAGAGAGCCCTTACAAAGACCTCGAGCCTAACCCCGAAGCATACAAAGACCTCGGGCCTAACCCCGAGGCATACAAAGACCTCGGGCCTAACCCCGTGACAAACAAAGACCTCGGGCCTAACCTCGAGGCATACAAAGACCTCGGGCCTATCCCCAAGGCATACAAAGACCTCGGGCCTAACCCTGACGCATACAAAGACCTCGGGCCTATCCCCGAGGCATACAAAGACCTCGGGCCTAACCTCGAGGCATCCAAAGACCTTGGGCCTAACCCCGAGGAACAAGCTTCGCTTAGGTCCAACCGACGATGGGGGTAAACCCCCTAGGTGGCTGATGAAGGCAAGCTTCAAAAGACTCTACAACCACCATGTTCCAGGTTGGCTACCTACAGTCATAGCCTCTGTAAGACCCTTGTCTTAGCGAAAGCTTGGGGAGGAAGATGGCGCAGTGAACTAAACAGGCAATCACACCGAGTATTTACAGGCCTCGCGGATAACCAAGTCAAAATCTTGGACAACCCGAGCACCTACAGTACTCAGAGGCATTAACTCCACTTAGGTCTAAACCGACGATAGAGGTGACAACAATCTCTTAGGTTGGCCCACGATAGAGGAGCAAAAAGACCCTAAAGCAATGTGATTTAGGTCAGCTCCACCAACATGGTCAAGCTCTTCTCCCAACAGTCTTGACGAAGGCTGGCTGGGCGAAAGACAACCATCCTGGAGAGTTAACATAAAAGAACCCTAAAGCAATACACTTTAGGTCGACTTTTCCAACATGGACAAATTCTTTTGCCCACAACCTTGACAAAGGTTCACGGGTAGAAGATAACCATCCTGGGAGCTAATTCAAGAAAAGACTCCAAGTAGGCCGAGTCTCAACTCTCGGTCACTTCCCGAGCATTTAAAGACTCCGAATTAGGCCGGGTCTCAACTCCCGGTCAGTTCTTGAGCACTTAAAGGTTCCGAGTTAGGCTGGGTCTCAACTCCCAGCCAGTTGCTAAGGACTCACCAGGCTCAGAAGCCGCGAGGCAGCTTCCCCAAGCACTCAGGCTGATATCATGAAGATTTCCAAACTTGCCCCGATATAGCATCCAGCCAACCTTGGAAATGGGGGGCAACTGATACAACCAAAATCAGCCCATGACCAAGCAGTTCTATTCTGCGACTACTGGCAAGCATCATCCCGAGTGGTTTGGTCCACCTGATGCCTCCTGAGCGGTTCATCCACGACCCAGCCAACAGGTTGGGAAGACCGCACAGGCACATCTCATCGCGGGAACAGCTGATCCGAGCCAACAGGCATGATCCCGAGCATTACAGCCAGTTTCCTACTCAAGCTAGAAGACTAATGGAAAGTGCAATATATTTCCTAATCCAATTATGAAACCCGCACAATTCATGTCAATCAAGCTCAATTGGATTATATTTACTTATCCATGTACGAGTAGGTCTCTTACATCTATAAAAAAGACCTCTCACCCCCCATTGAAGGGGCCGACTTTTCTATACAAGAGACCTCTCACCCCCCATTGAAGGGGCCGACTTTTCAGTCTACACAGCACCTCTATAGCATTCATCTACATGCCCGGCCGGCCTACGGTAGCTCCATACTTGTTGGTTCACCACAGGCCCCTGGCTCTTTTACAGTATAGTGAATGTGCTCAGACACACCCGTGGACGTAGGCACCTTCATTAACAGGACCGAACCACGTACAAAAAATAGTCTCTCACTCTCTCTCCCCTTAATCTGCTCTACTTTACTCTTACCAATTTTTGGCATCATAACTCGCTGTGGTTTGGCTCAATAGCATTTTATCTCATGCGGTATAAAAGTGACCACTAAACACTTTTGGGTAAAGTCTCATAGCTACAGAATCTGACGGAGGGTGTTAAATTGACACTTTACCTTGAAAGCACAGGGGGATTAAAGTGTTATCGGGCCAAACCATAGGAGGGTAAAGTGTAATTGGACCAAATCACAGGGGCATAAAGTGGTCACTAATTTTAGGGATTTAATACTCTCCATTAGATTCTATAGCATTGACACTTTACCCGAAAGCACACGGGGGTTAAGTGGTCAGTTTTAAACGACAGGGGTAAAGTGTTATCAAACCAAACCAAACCACATGTAATTAAACCTAAATATTATTCGTAGCTAATGACTTCTCGAGTTTATTCTCAAGGATCTATAAAGCTATCCCTCTAAAAATTAAACTGAAGTACATTGTTAGGCGAGAAACCCTGTAAGTGCTAATGGAGGATACATAAGCACTATTATACCCCTAAACAGAATGTGGTTTTGAACAAAAAATAACACAAAATACACCTCTTCAACTAGGTCAACGGATGGTTTACTCACGGAATAGAGTTAAGGATTACTCAACCCAACACATTTGGGAAACCTATAGGTTGGAAATATAATAAGAGAGGTTCCTACTCCCTCTGTCCCATATTAAGAGCCCTTGATGCCATTTTTTGATGTCCCATTTTAAAAGTCCTCTTTGAAAAGTCAAAGTACTTTAATACATACTTTCCAAATTTGTCTTTTATTACATCCAACTCTTCTCTCTTTTTTTTTGTGATGTGACACTATAATTTTGAATTTCAAAAGGGCAATGTTGAAAAGTTGAAAATCTCACCAAAATCAAGATTGTCCACTTAATAAGTTGGAATTCCCAAAAGAGACTCTTAATATGGGACGGAGGGAGTATATTTCTGGCATATCTTAAGGAGGTAAGTCAAGTTTACCCTAAGAAGTAAGAAATAATATTACGAATTCTTTGACTCCTATAAGTGGATTTGCACTAGATGAAAAAAAAAAAAACAACCTTTAAACCAATTAAGTAGCTTTTTTTCTTCATGTGCGTGCAAGTGCATAATGTTTTGGTTTCACTTTTGATAACTCTTACAAACCATACAAAGGTAAAAATTTATTAATCCATATACTTGCTCATGCATGTTTAAAAATCTGGAGGAATTTGTTTCCAACACATGTACAGAAAGAAATTTTAGATATAGTACTGCATACTACCCGTAATCTCGAGCTGAACCAAATGTTGGATATCAATTGGATAAGTGTCAAGTAGAGTAAAAGCACTATAAGCTCTTCTTGCAGCGATCGCATTCATGTTTTCAGTAGGATGGAACCCATCCCAGAATACATATTTGGCCCTTTCAATACATGGTACTCTTCCACTAATACATTGTCCCTTGCCAAACTTTGTCGATACATCGCAACATGGAACATTTAAAACTGTAACACCTGAAACAGATATAGTTACCCATGTTACTCTGCACCGTGCCCTATATTATGATTGAAATATGTATGTAATCAAGAACATGTTGTTGTAAGTGCCTTTGGGGTTACTTATGTGATCGTTGATAATCAGTTATGGGGACATTAGGGATCGATCACTTATGGGCAGTAAGCATTCGCAATATGAGGCTTTCAGAATGATTTGGAGAACCGCGATCAGGACCTCCAATCAACAAAGCCTATGTATAAAGAAGTGATCATGAGCCATAAGTGATTATAGTAGCAATTGGTGTTAAATTGTTGCGTTTCAAAAAATTGTTGTAGTGTAAAAACTGAGTGGGTGTATATACTGTGTATTTAACTGTACCTGTTGATATGTTCTGAAGGGTTATGATTGTTAATTGTGTATTTTGGATAATATAATACGAATTATTTATTATGTGTAGAATATTGAATACAATGATTACAGTTTGTAATAGTAATAAAAGCAAGTAAAGTTTTTCTTTAACTAACACTTCAATGTTTTCAAGAAGTTAATAACCATATATATATATGTTCAATAGTAATAAATTTGATAAACAAAAACGGTGTGGAATTAGTTGATTACACTTTAAGACCAAACTAGTCAAGTAAAAATCTTCGTATGGGTATCATAAACAATATTGAAATTTTAAGGATAATCGAGAAACAGAAAAATGTATGTATATATATATATATAAATAGTAAACAATCACAAAATTTTGAGTTAGAGTGTTCGACCATGAGAAGCTTTAGAGTGTTCGGCACAGGGAACACCTTCTCTTTCTACAATTCAATTGCCAAAGGCTGACTAATGCAACTTTTGGCCAATTGCCAATAAAAAAAAAATTATTATATGTATATATATAGATCGAATCGGTGTTCACCAAATAGTTTCATGTGATCTTTCTGGAGTTCAATATTCACTACGTAAACTCCGAAAGATTCTGTTGAATACCATCTTAAGTGGAAAATAACCCACCTCTATAAATTTTGAGTCAAAACCTGGGTTACACAATGTTTTGAAAACCAGACCGTTCACCGAACCGGAAAATTGACCGGGTCACGGATTAGAGGTTCAACCGTCGGGTGAACCGTAATCAACCCGTGATGTCATAATTATGTAATATTTAATTATTTTTATTTATACATAAGTCTTAATAAGTAAATATACACAAAAAAAAATACAAAAACACACAAAAATTCAAATTTTATTTTCACACTAGTATAAATTATTAAGAGATTCAAAAAAATGTAAGGGAAATAAAAATAAAAAATAAAATTTTTGTAGGCAAAAAACGGTTTTGAGCGGTTTTGGTCAAAAAGCGGTTTTTGAACGGTTTCCGAACGGTTCTTACCGGTTTTGGGCTATTTTGGTACCTATAACGGTTACCGAGTCAAACCGGACCGGAAAACTGACCGGTCGACGGTCCAACCGGTCGAACCGGCCGGTCCGGTTCGGTTTTCAAAACCATGCCTGGGTATTCCTCGGCTAGTCTAAACATCATCTAAATGGACCATATATAAGAAAGTTGCAGAAACCTACCAACGGGTGAAGTGTCCTCTGAAGAAATTCCAGTAGAGTTCACATAGATAAACTTTGCATCAGTAAGATCGTTATTGAGGTTATCAACAAGTGATTCAAGCCTGAGATTGAAAAGTTTGACTTGATCATTAATGAAATCCACGCATGCAGATCCATTTGTGCCAAACGTGCTTATCTCTGCTGGAGTGCAACCTATCATACCAAGTCCAAACAATGCCACTTTTCTTGCTCCATATTTGTACAGAGTCTAGCATTGAAGAAAAAAAAAAAAACAATTGAAAGTCTGTCACAGCTAAAACCATAGTAAGAAAAATGGAAAAATAATAAGCCGGCAGTGGCGGACCCAGGATTTTATGTTAGTAGGAGCAAGTTTATTGGATTTGCCACTTTTCAACTGACTTTTATATGGTATGTTTTGAAAATTTTTAAAACTTGGGAGGGCCAATTCTACTAATTTAACTAGATTAGTACTGCAAAACAAAACGTGGTCTTAGGGCTTTAATTTTTTCAACTGACTTTTATATGGTATGTTTTGAAAATTTTAAAAACTTAGGAGGGCCAATTATACTAGTTTAACTTCAAAATGTTAAAATTACACATGTATCTCACAAATTTTCAAAAATTTGGTTGAGGGGGGGGGGGGGGGGGGGGGGTCCCCTTTGTCTAGCTATGGGTCTGCCCCTGTGGGCAGGGGCGAACCAGCAACTTGCATTTGAGGGGCCGAGTTAGTTACTAGGTAGGCTTCATAAATGAGATAGACGGGATTTGAGGGCAGTGTCTCCAAGACCATATATATATACATTTATCTATATATACACATTTTTTGGTATGATTTTTTGTATCAGAAAAATTACAGCTATACTATGCAAGGTTCTTTTGCCCAATTTGAGAGTTGTGAGGTTTGGTATTGTAAACTTTACAACTTATTTTAATCATTAGGCTTATTGTTTATCATAATGGGTGGTGTTATTGCACATAGGCATGAACCATTTTTTAAAATAGTAATATATGCTTCCCAAATTTGAACCCCAAATGGCACAAGAGTTTACCACATGTTGTGTCAATAATTGATAGTACCACATGCCATTTTTGAGAAGCCAATTTGAGCGTAGGATTATTTTAGGGAAAAAAATTATTTGTAGGGGCTAATAAATGCATTTGTTTTAAAATTCTACAAATTACATCCACAAAATCAAACTATCAAAAACAATTGCGGGGCCTACCCCTGGGCCTCCACATTGTTCCGCCCCTGAATAGAAGAAGATACATCCAAATAAACACATACATAATTATAGAGTAAATTGTACAAAATTCTCCAGAGATAAGGTCAAAATACGGGACTATTATCAATTGTGTAATTGCACTAATCTCCCTTAAAATTTAAATTGATTGACACTTTTTCCCTTATATTAGTCGATGGTCAGTTGACCATTACTTTGATTGTTAACTTTTTGATACTGATGAATTTACTCGTACCAACGGTAATGATAAATTTCATTATTATTTTTTTTCTTAAATGAAGGTAAAAGTTTTTATTTTTTATTTTTTTATTTTTTCGAATGAAAAACTTGCCCAATAACAATGTTTGAATTTTAAAATTAATAAGTTACAATATAATTTTAGTGGTATCGAGGTAATTTTTTTATTTTTTTTTTGGTATCGAGGTAATTTTGCGTGCACCATTAACTTTGTTACAAAATTTCATCTCTTATACAGAAAGGTTAGTCTTATTATGCATACCACAAGAAAAGTCCATGTACTTTGATCTTACCTCAAGAGCATACCATAAGGAAAGTCCATGTACTTTAACCTTACATTCCAATGAAAATCTGTACAATTCACCCATAATCGCCAGAGCAGAGCTACAGGAATTTTACAAGACACATGCCCCTTCTCAAGTTTAAATATATATATATACATATATATATTTTTGTTAATGTTTTAAGCATTTGTCTCCCCACTAATTTAACAATTGCCCTTCGAAACTCAAATATCTCACTTTAGTTTTAAAATTATCTAAATTCCACCAACATAAATATTCTATTTACCCAACGAACTGACATCGAATATCGAAGCCCTCAAAAGATACTCTTTTGTACATATAATGATTTTGTGCTTAGAAGCAAAGCTAGCATAAAAATATAAAAGAATTTAGGCTTACAAACACAATTTTTTAAAAAGAGCTACAGGGAGATTAATTTGTCTTTAACAGTAATATTGTTTTACTTTAAATTTGTTTCTTTGGGGACAAATAATGTTTTACTTTACCTACTTGTATGTGAACTCACCACACAATTTTCTAACTTTCACCTACATAAATATTATATTTTCCGTATTAACATCAAATATCCATCTAAGTCATTAATTATAGATATTTCTTTTGAACATATAAGAATCTTTTATTTTTATAAATGAAAACAAAAATAAAAAAATAAATGAGACATACAGACACAATTTAGAGTTACACGGAGATTTGTTTGTCTCTAAATAATGATATTTTACTTTACCTACTATAAGCGAACCTACAGAAGTAACAGAAACCACACAATTTTAATATCCTAGAAATAAAAAATTACACTATGTGATATACATACCTTTATTTGTTGAGAATATTGTCGAATAAGAATAGCTGCGTACTGTTCTGGTGTATACATGCGGCTAGTATTGTAGTACTGTGGCATTAAGTAATTGTTAATGTAATCGTTATGGCCCATTCCAACAGTATATAGGCACTTGCTATGGTACTCCTTGGCAAAATCTTTGCCTCCCAGAGAGATGGCGAACCGCGAAATTGTGGTTCGGTGGTTCCGTAGTTGCACATTCAAGCTGATTCGGTCACCCTGGGAGAAATTAACTAACACAAATGATCATCTTGTGTGCAACAATGCATATTTCCCAATTTTTAATTCTCCCTTGATTTTCATTGAAAGTTATTTTTTTATTTTACTGCCACATAAGTTTTTTTGGGATGCGAGGATATAATCTCTCCATTTGTTTTCAGTGATGTGAATTTTACTATCAGTAGTTACTAGAAGGCAAACCACAGACACGTGTGCTAATCCTACATCACGCTCACCAGGCGAATTAGGAGGCAAGTAGGTGTAAAGATTCGAACCCACGCTAAATTCCAAATATTGTTTGTGCAACTACTTGAGATCTATCAATTTGACCCACTTACTTCTTAACGCCCCTTTGGGAAGGCTTGAGGCTTTGGCCACTACTACATAAGTTGGCAAGCAATAAAAATGTGGCACAGTAGGTTTAAACAGGGGCGGATCTAGAAAATTTATACAGAGGGGGGCTTGATAGAGGTTTGCACGGTGCCCCTGAAAAAAAAAAATTTTGACATATTTTGTGTAGATGATATAAACTAATGCTAAAAAAATTATCCCAAAAATATAAGAGGGAGGATGGCTTATATAATTAGCACAAAAGCATAAGAGAAAGTGGGTTTAGTATAGCAATTTTAAAATGTTAGGGGGGCTAATTGTAATTTTTAGGGGGACAAATTGTAAAAAAATAATAATTATAATTTTTAGTGCAATTAAGTGTACAATTTTTTGAAAACGTAAGGGGATTTGAGCCCCCTTGCCCTTCTTTACATCTGCCCGTTTTACTCAATTCAATTTAGACTTAATTACAGAAATGCTTCTTATGGTTGGTACGTATTTCAGTTTACCCGTTTTTTGATGTATTTCTTTGTTGACTCTTAAGTGGAGTCTTTTCTCAGTTGTGTTGGGCGGTTGTAAATTTTCTGATAGGGATGTTTTTGTAGCCATGGTTTTGGTGGCTGCAAGGTATTTGATGAATTATCTAAAGAGTAATATTTGGGGTACTAACAAATTCCACTAACACTTACTAACACACTCTATCTCTCTCTTAGTGGTACTGCGGGGTCCACTGTGGACCCCGCAGTACCACTAAGAGAGAGATAGAGTGTGTTAGTAAGTGTTAGTGAGATTTATTTGTGCCCCTAACAAGACCCTTATCTAAATGGGAGTGTGTTTTTGCTCCAATGTTGTGATTCTCAAATTTTGTATTCTAAGTATGGCTCCTAACATATATAACGAAAAAGCTTGAAAAGAGCTCATTCGTACACGACAACTCAATTTGTTCTTGCAAAATGGGATGGGTTGGCTCGGCCCAACCTGTGGAAAAGGCTAAACCAGACCAGCCTTAGCCCACCAAAACTCAGTGCACATAACCTAGCCCATCAGGGTGGGCTGGACTGATTCACCCTTCTAGCCCACTAACCCAGCCCAGCTCGGCCTGCTTAAAACCCACCAAAACTCCCGACTCAACCCACCAACCAAGCTAAACCCACTACCCAAGCCCAAAGCCACCCAACTCGCGAATTTTTGAAGAAAAAATTTTGTCAATTAGAAGATATAAGTTAGAAATTATGTTGTTTATGAATACAAGTACTAATACTTAATAAGCTATTCATTGCAGTAACTCCTAAACTATAAGTTGACTTTTAATTGTATGACTTATATCCAAATCCAGCTCAACCACCAACCTAGCCCAATAACTTGCACACAGCCTAGCCCAGCCCGCCAATACAGCGCACAGCCCAACCTGCCAACCTAACTAACTGCCCAACCAGCCCACAGCCCATTTGGGTCGTGCCAAGTGGGTCAGGTTGGATTGACCAAAATAAATTCCAAACCCAACATGGTCTAGCCAGCATGGCTTGCGGGCCCAGCCCACAACCCGTATGGGTCCATTTTGCGGGTCGGGTCAGCCCACTTTAAATTAGTAATGGTAAGAGCACTTAAACATCTTTTAATAAAATTTAAGTGAACACAATATACCACGTGTTGAAAGTCATTTAAATATTAAATTTGAGAAACATAACATTACTATTTTGTTCTAGGCATTATGTCTTGACAGAATTTAGTAATGACAATTTGCAACTACAGAAGAAAAACTAAGAATTCACACAAACCACATGAAATGTACCAGTAATTAACCATGAATAGAAGCTCAATAATTTGTTCAACTTACTGGTGAAAAATATATGCCGTGACTACAGGCCTTTGTGGAGTCTAGAGAGAATCGAGATACAGGTGTGGAGAAAGTGTAGAGAGAGAAAAAGTGCAGGTGTTGCTCTCCTCTCAGCATTAATTAGTAGTTATAATTAATAATTAATTACCAGGTGTAGTCCAGTTTCATCGCGAATTCCAGCTCCCCCAGATCCATAATTCACCCCTTTGATGATGTCTCTACCTCTTGCAGTTGCAAATGGTGGAATGTGATTCTCAAATCCTACAAGTTCAGCTGAGAGAGAGAATTGCACAAGAAATGAGAACATGAACATATCTCACCTGGAATACATCTGTAAAATTTTGAAGAATAATGTCAGTGTTATTTATAAAAATAAGGGACTGTTTGGGAAAACGCATAATTCGTTTTATAGCTGATTAATAGCCATTTTGATTGTGTGAGAATTTATACTCAATCTAAAATCTTTCCTAATAGAGATAGTCTTATTTTGTGCATTAATCCCAAATCAGGGATAAGTGTTGAGGGAGGGGAAAATTAAAGAGACCAATGAAGTCCGCCATATTTCGACCATTGCTGAATCTGCCCGTGGCGGCTCCATCTGGAAAATCAATTCCATATGGTGGGAAATTGACTTTGGCGGTGGTCGCAAGCTCATTGTTATTGCCATTATCAACTAATGAGTCCCCAAAAATGAAGTAACAAGGGACTTGAGGTTCACCATACACCAATGCTTTCAGCTTCAGAGCCATTAAAGACAAAGAAACCAAAAACCACATCTTAATCTCAAAAGTCATTAATGAAGAAACTGGTTGAGGGATGGATGGCGTGTAATGATTTTCAGAGCGGAAGAAGAAATATATACATTAAATAGCAAGTTGCCTAATTGTAGGGGCCAATAAAAATGAGAGCACCAATGTTCACATAAGTCTCCTATTGGTTAATACAATAGTACTCAGGATTAAACACTATTAATTAAATCGTAAGTCCCACTACATTAATCAACGAGAAACTTAGATGAGCATTATTGCACCAAAAATTAGATGAACAAAAGTATTTTCTATAAAAATGAGGTGAGGTAACCAAAGGAGTCCTCAATTTTTATTATTTATTTATTTATTTATTTTAACATATTTTGTTACAATTTAGGAAAGCCAACACTGGTTTTCTCAATTCTATCAAGAGGGCTTTGTCCAAATGGTATGACATCTTTTTCTCCGATGGAGAGATTGAGGGTTCGACTCTCTTTAGGGGGAGTCTTTGCTCGCCCCCTATTTGTTCTTCAGTCGGAATGAGTGACCTTGTTTAACTTTGTTCTGGGTCATTGTGGGGCTTTGGGGTTAGATTGGGTTGGGTTGGGTTAGGAGAGGAGGAGAGGGTGTGTGTGTGTCCAGCCATAATCCAAGTAAGTATCATAAAAAAAAATGAAAGATAAATGTTTTCTCAATTCTTAGAGCGTGTAGGAATTAGGAAAAAAGTATGGACACATCACTTTTTTTTACTATATATGTTTTCTACTTCACATTTTACAATTTTTTTTTTCCTTCTTCTTATTCTCTTCATTCATTCTCTCTATAAATCTCTTAAGTCATTCATATAAATTCTCTAAACAGTCGTGATATACCCACAACGATCAGAGTAATCCGTTACTCCCTACTCATGACCACACTACCCGACCACTTGGTCGGGATAACGGGTTCATGCTAGATGTTCATCTAGCAGAACAGTCCTAGTCCAACACGACCAGCTTTGCAGTGAGTCTCACTCAATGTGGATTTAGCGACTCCTAACCTAGGATTACTTGGATAAGAAAGTAATTGTCCAATTAGTCTCCTAAATCTATTACGACAACCTACATGCATTGAGAAACCCTTTGTAATATAAAAAGGGTTCTCATTTCTTTCTATAGGGATCTGAAATTCCTCTCATCCCTAACCCAAGAATATTACTGTCAGCTTCTACACCTCTCCCACAGTGAGATATTGAAACCCTAGTCAGCTAAGTCTCCCTACAACACTTTAAATAGTTGTGTATGATAGCCCTTGATTGTTCCAATTCCCTTGTTGGGTCATCAAGGCTCCTCATTTACAAACTCTGTAAGCAATTTTCTATAGTGGAATCACTGACACATAAGCACATGTGGGTATATGTAATACCCGTAATTTCGTTGTAATTGAAATGTACATATATGAGATGAGATTTTGTGTTTTTACCCTTATCTTGCGTGAACCTTGAGTCCAATCGGTTGGCAGGATATACCAATGGATGTCCAAAGTTGGGAGTCCAATCGATTGGCAGTAGCTGCCTTAGTCCAATCGAGTAGATTGGAAGTAGCTGCCTTAGTCCAATCGATTGCCACCTGTAACCAATCAATTGGCAATGCCAGAACTTGGTCTCCAAGTATTACTGCGAGGAAGACACTTCTTGCTTCTAGCATGCACAAGTTTGCCTATAAATATGACCCAAAATTCTATCTAGGCTCTATTATTTGGTCATTTTCTTGAAAACACACATATATGCATACATATATGCATGTATATATACATACCTATATACACATATATACCCTCACATACACACACACATACACACCAACAGAAGAAGAAGAATAGAAGAAGAAGGAAAGAAAAAGAAGAAGAAAGACCCAGAAAGAAAGGAGAGAGAGAGAGAGAGAGAGAGAGAGAGAGAGAGAGAGAGAGAGGAAATCACCATTTGAGCCCAAGTTTTAAGCTTCTCCAACACAACACCACACTTTCCATTACTAGTGAGTTTCTAAACTCACTTAGTAGCTTAATTAGATGTTTTTATGCATTTTTGTATGATAAAATGGGGATTTAACGTGAAGCATAATATTTGAACATTTACTACACGTTTTTATGAATCAATTAGAACCTTTTCCCAATCAATTACACTTTTTTAGACCAATCAATTGGTGCTTTTTCCCAATCGATTGCACTCTGAGTTTGCCCAATCGATTCATACTTTTCTCTAATCAGTTGATACTAATTTTTATCCAATCGATTCTTTTTGATATCCATAATATATTGTACCATACAGAGTACTGCTTGTTCAATTTAAGTTACATTATATGCTTGCTACCTTGTTACATGTTATACTGTAGCTTCATGATATGGTACTACTGTGTTGAGAGATAGACTTCAGCATGCTCTTAAAATACACGATTGAATAATGAATCCTAATGTCATCGAATAAATGAATCTGTACTATAAGGGATATGTATCGAAAAGCTGACCTGCTTGCCGCAGAGGTTATATGCTTCTAATGGTATGTGCATGAGTGATCGCAAAAATCGTAAGATGTCTTGCGTTGGGTAATCATGTGTGGGTTATGATCCGTTGTGAAAGAGTTATGGCCATGGTTATGGAAAGTGAAATGATGCATGGTTTGAGATTTGGGACGGCCGGTACTCTGTACCAAGGCTTGCCATTTGAACCCAATAGATTGTACACTTCAGTTTATTGAAACTTTTAGTTGGTTATACATGTTGAGCTATTACATTGATATATGTTGTTGTGTGTTGACTGTTAATGCGATATCTAAATAATACACACGCTTGAATAATGAATCCCTAATGCATTGTATAAGTGGAACAGGTTGAATAATAATTGATGTGATGTTGTTAACTGGATTGGAAAGCCGACATACATAGTAGTGTGTTCAACAATTATGGGATGTCGTGTGTATTCGTTGGTATATGGTTGGGATTGTGTGTTATAAAGCGGGACTATGTGTCAGGCTCTATCATTTAAAAGGTGTGATTTTAGTGAAGTACCAATATCGCCTTAATCAACTACCGAGATCGATGAGGAGTCCGATAGAGGCTAAGGGATATATTGGTGGTATCACGGTAGTCCATAACCGAGACCAAAGGGTAGAGCGATGTGGTCGCTTGATTCGATATAGGCTACGGGGTACAAATTGTGGGAACTATAACATGGCTATCATCCTAGTTAGATAAAGGCTAAAGGAATGTCACCTTAGTCCAAGACAGAGACAAAGAATATTATAGAAGCTAAGAGATATGGTCAATTTTGTCCATGACCAATACTCAGGGTTATGTTGATGTAACCATCTTAGTCTAATAGAGGCCAAGGGCCACAAGGTGTTACTTTAACCCATGAGAACGAATGAATGGTACGCCATCGTAGTCACCTTGGCACATAACTGAGACTAGTGGATACATCATTTAAAAGGAAATGGTTAAGAATATATGGGTGGGATTCGGAGTCTGAGTCCTTATCCCTGTTGAGTATGAGTTAGTTGTGGTGTGGTGAGTTATTGTTGGGTTGATGTTAGTTGTCGCATATAGTCAGTTGGTGCATAGATGAATGCGAATGATAAGATGATCTTTACATTTGTTGTCATATAATGCTTCATATCTATTAACACTCTGTAAGCATTTACATTCACTTGGCTTTCATAAGCTGGTGGCGTTTTATGCCCTAGATATCCTACGTCCAGCTCTCCCCGAATATGAAAATGCAGGAGACGGCTATGATTCATCACAAGCTTTGTATTATCATCTATGTGATAATGCACGCTTTTGCTTAGTTATTTCCCCAATTCAGAGATCTTAAGCACTGTATTATTATATCTTGTCTTTTCCTTCCTCTGTGTTTTCTCTTACTATCTTTTGTTTTTCTTAGGTTTGCAAAGGAAAGGAAAGGATGGGAAAGTTGATAGAGGAGAACGAAGTCAGATTCCTTAATGCCTCAACCGGATCGATCTGGCCTTCGTGTGGATCGATCCGCTTTTGTTCGAGAAACTTGGAATCCTCACTATCAAAACCGGATCGATCCAATTTCCAGGCGGATCAATCCAAACCTGTAATTTCTGACCCTCTATTTTATTACAAGTTTGTCATTCTGATATCCTTCTCCTCATAACGTGATTAGCATTGATTTGATCCCTCCCTTCACTTCAACAACCATAGGGACTTGTATTAGGGTTCCCTTGGTGGAAAAATGATCTTCTATATGAAGGGGGACTTGATGGGTAGTAAAAGGGGGCTACTTCTAATTAGGTTATTTTTCTTCTTCTTCTTGCTTGCTAGTTGAAGTTGAAGTTGAAGTTGAAGTTGAACTCTTTGTAAGAATTCTGGAATTATGTTATTGTAAATTGAAAATATTTTAAAATTAGTTGTTAGAATTCTCATTACTAGCTTGTTTTAAGTTTATCATCTTAAACATGTGTAGCTAAAATCCTAAAGTTGGGAAACTCATGTTCTTCAGGAGAAGTTTTATGGTTGAAATCATTCTTAGAATTCTTGAACCTAGTATGGATTCTAGGAGGAACTTCATTGTTGATGTCAAGCATCAAGAATAGAAGGATTCTCAAAGAATCACATCTAGATCCATGAATCATATTAAAACTTGGATCTAACATGTTAGTTGACTCCTACATGCTGATTCTTTGCCTCAATAGGATTGGTATTCAAAAGGGTAGTTAGAACATATTACATTTGGTTTTGTGAGAGTTTAAGGTAGAGTTACCTTCCCAATCTTATCTTTTAAATCCTTCTTTCCAATTTCTTTAAATCTTCCAAATTCCAAATTGTCTTCCTAAACTCAGAGATTTAAAGTTGTTCAAGCAAAGTTCCATTTTCTTAGTTTTGTTTAGAATTTGGTTTTCATTTTAAAGTCATTGTAGTAATAGTTGGTTTGAAGAATCCCACAAGCAAAAAGACTTAGGTCTATTTTTCTCTTCTCTTCTTTACTTTTTTAGCTGGTGGATACTAATTTCCTAAAATAGCCAAAGGCGTTGTTTAAACATAAGAATCCCTATGGAAATCAGTCTTGTACTTCTGGGTACTACTTATCGTAATTATTTTGCTCTTGAACTACAATTTTATAATCCAACCAAGTTTTGGCGCTATTTCTGTTACTTAGTATACGCCTTTGTTTTCTTTTCTTTTTGATCTTTTTGTGTGTGATATTTTTGAAGGTTCCCTCCAGGTTGACTGGCGATTAGAGCATTTCGGACTAGTCAAAATGCAGACTCCTTCCGTCGATTTTGGAAGTGTTAGTAACATTAATGTTAATCCTTTTTATGCCCGAACTTGATAGTGCAACCTCTAGCTCCACTAACTACAGCACTGGTAGTTTTTGGAGACCTCCTACTATAGGTTATCCTTCATTTACTGCACATACAACTTTGTACTCACATGTACACAATCTACCTCCAAATACCTTTTCCGATAGAGCAATTCTCGATCCTGTGAATAAGGCTCCGTCGGAACCATTCATAAGATAACCATGGGGACAACATGTCCCCGTGTTTCCTATCCAGTAGCCACGACCCCTACCAAACTACGAGCGCACAATCGGTGATTATCTTCAACCCGAAACCATTACTGCCCCATCATGCATTACATTTCCTTACAATGGTGGCAATTTTTGTTTCAAAGGTAACATGCTTACTCTCCTACCACTCTTCCATGGTAGAGAAAATGAGGATCCATACCGGCTTAAGTTATTTTCTTTTTCACTCAAGGATCATGCTAAAGAGGCTTTTGAACCTTCCACCGTACTCCATTGGCACATGGCATGAACTTCAAAAGCATTTTTATAAAGAATTCTTTCCAATGCGTAAGACATAAGCTCTTGTTAAACAAATCAAAAATTTTGCTCAAAAGGAGGATGAAACTTTTGCACAATGTTGGTCTAGGCGTAAGGAGTTACTTTGTCGATGTCCACATCACGGATTCAACAAGTTCCGTCAAATTTCCATTAGTTATGGTGGATTGGACTCTGTGACCAAGCAATTGATAGAAACCATGTGTCAAGGGAGTTTTCTAACTTTGGAGGTCGAAGCCCATTTCGAATATGTCTATAATACCTCTAGAGGTTAGGGGGGGAAAAATCCCCATGGTAGGAGTTACACAGCCCCAGTTCAAGCAAAAGCTAGTGATGTGCACTTTTGTAGAATTGAGTAATCGAATGCTAGGATAGAACACCTCACCAAATGATTGGATGCAATGCAAGCTAAGGAAGCTAATGAAAAGCGTCCTGAATGGAATTTGGTAGAGGAAGCTTGTGCTCTATGTGACCAAGTGGGTCATCCCATAAAGGAGTGCCCAACACTCCCTATGGTCAAAGGTACGACATTGGAACAATTGAATGCTCTAAGGCGTTTCAAAAAACCCTATAACCCTCCTTATGGTGACAATTCCAATCCACGGTGGTCTCACCAAGGATTTAACTATAGGAATGACCAAGGCACTATGAACCCATCACCTCCACAAGCTCAACCACCGTATAAACCACAACAAAAGTTGGGTCCACCACCAATGCCATCCTATGCACCACCGAATGTCCAACATCAAGGGGGTAATTTCCTCCCCCTTATGTTCCACCACATAGGAAGCCTTCAAAATTTGAAAGGACAGATGAGTTTAGGAGATTCTCCCTCCGACAACTCAAATATTGAACATGCTAAAGCAATAACCACTTTGACTAGTGGTAGAGTTGTGGAAAATCTTGTCTAAATGCCCCCTCAAAATTTAAATACCAATGCTATTCCTTTAGGGGACGAGGGTAAACCAAATGTTGGGGAAGCATCGTCCCCAAAGGCCGACGTATCTCCATAAAAAAGGAATGATGAGGAGTTACCTCAATTCTCGGGTCATGTTGACCCAATCCCACCACCTTTCCCACAGAGACTTAGGCGCTAAGTTGATACTGCTAAAGTTGATAAAATGCTTGAGTGATTTCAGCAGGTCAAAATCAACATCCCTCTTTTAGAAGGCATTAAGCAAGTGCCTTCATACGCTAAATTTTCAAAAGACCTTTGTACGGTTAAGCGTAGGCACAATGTCAAAAAGTGTGCATAGATAGTTGTCCATGCTAGTTCCATCATACTCAATGAGGTACCGCCTATGTACAAGGGCCCTGGATGTCATACCATAGCATGTATCATAGGTGAACATCAAATAGATTGTGCACTCCTCAATTTGGTTCTAGTGTCAATATTTTACCATATTCAGTCTATGTCCAACTTGTACTAGGCAAACTTAAAGAAACCCGTGTCACTCTACAGCTTGCCGATAGGTCAATCAAAATCCCAAGGGGGATGGTTGAGGATGTCATTATCAAAGTGGGTAATTTTTTATTACATCGTTGATTTTATAGTCCTAGAAACTCAACTGGTTCAGAAAGGTCTTGCCCAAATTCCAATTATCTTTAGTCGTTGTGGATACTCGCAGGCTAACAATGCTTTTTAAAACCTTCTCAAATTCAAAATATGAGTCGCCACTTAATGTTTACAAAAATTAAGAAACCATTTAAAAGTAAACTGATCTTTTGGAAACCAGAGATTTCTAGGTTTGAGGATTATGGAATGAGAGGAGAAGAAGCCCGATAGACTAAAACACCCCCTCTCATCCTATCTCGTGATAGCCTCAACTCAACATTCTTTTAATTAAATTAATAATCTAAGCATGCCCTCAACTACTACATAGATATGAATATTCATTACAAAAGTATGTCAAAAGTGGTGCAAGATTGCTAAAGATAAAATGGCATACAAAACCACATAGTTCAAATAGCAAGCAAAATGATATGCAATAGGAACAAGAGAACTTACCCAGGATCCAGCTGCGAATATTAAATGTGCAATGCATAACAATAAATAGAAACCTAGAAATGGATTATCTAACACATATACACACATAAAGCAAGATCTAGTCTAAGGGGTTGTGCATGAAGTCAAAATATTAATAAAATCAAGAAATAAAATAAACTAGGTAAAAATTAAGAAATTGTACCTCCATAGCGCTACAAAACAAAAGGGTTGGTCCACATGCTTTGAACATAATATAATATCAAATCCTAAATATTATACCAAACCCCTAGCTTAAATCTATCAAACATGGGATAGTTGACACAATCATGAATTCCTTCTAAACTGTTGCGATCACAACACCCCTATAGATATACAAGTCTCAACTAGGAGCCAATGTAATGTCCATATAGAGGTGATACAATCCCAACATGATCACAAGGAACCCATGACTAGGTTCAACCAATTATAGCTTAACACAATACAAAATGATGTCATAATTGCTAGAATCTATACATATGTGATGAATGCATAAACATGAATAAGAACAAACTATGAATCCTTTGTTGATTTGGATCTTTTGACCTCTGGATTTAAATTCAATTAATCATTGTCACAACAAATTTCAAGCCTTAAGGCATTAGGAAACCATTTAGATCATAATTAGCAAGTTTTACCAAATCTATCTCAGAATTTTAGAAATTACAAAGAGCAAACCAAATTTTCAAAAATAGGAAAAACATCGTTCCCATGGTTTGCTCTTAATGATTTTTGGATATGATTTGCCTCTGTGAATCTAGTTTCTAACCCAAAAGATAATCAAAGATCAAATGATCAATATCTGGGAATTGGACCAAGACCAGACATCACTCAGGTTTTATCAACTCTCTGTCCAGAGATTTTGTATGATTTTCTAAAACTAGTAAACAAATCTGAATCACTTCAATCTTTTTAGGGGAGCTTATTGACTCATTAAATTTCATGAAAACAATTATTTGGGGTGAAAAATGTTTGATTAAGGCCCTGGTCTATTCAAATCAATACTGACTTCCTGTTCTGAAATTTTGGACAGAGAGTGACTAGTTCACATATCCTAAGATCAAACCATGTTAACTATGAATCTCATCAAAACAAGAATTACAGTGGTAGATCTTTCTGTTATGAACATATTCCAATTGGCCTCATTAAATTCCGATGGATCATGATTTAATTAAAATATTAATGAATTCACTGCACCATGGTTGAATTGGTGTTCATAATTTGAATCAAACTTGATTTATAATTCTAGAGAGAATCTAGATCAAGTATGATTATGATCATCAAGATAGCAATGAAATACAAAAGAGATTCATGGATTTAGCCTTAGAGGGTCTCCATCATAGATCTCATATTGAAGATCTAGCAGGAGAACCTCAAGAACTTACTCAATCCTATGAACTTTGAATGCTTGGATTCATTAATCAAATTATGAAAATTATTAGATCTACATTTAATTCCTTTCTTAAACACATGATCCTTGAGGAATATTCATTTTATTCAATTCTCCTCCCAAGTTAATGGTCCATGGAGATCAAACTAAATTGATGATCAAAAGAAGAAGAGTATGAACAATTGAAAAGAAAATTCAAACTAAATTGATGATTCAAAGTAAATTTTCTCTTAAAAAAGCTTATTACAAAACTGAATCCATGATCTACTAGATCCAAATCAACAAATAGATGAGAATTCAATCACAATTCTAGTGGTGTGTGATGAAATGAGGTGAGAAGAGACTTTTTGAAAATTGTGTAAATGATCCTAGAATTTTATGAATTGTAATTGAATTTTTGACTAGATCAAATTAGGATTAGAGGATTACCTCTAATAACCTCAGGTTTTCTTCTTGTTTTGGTGAAGATCTTTATGTTCTTCAAGTTCTTCTTCAAGCTCTTCAAACTCCTTCAATGGTTTCTTTTTTAATTCTCCTCTTTCTCTCTCTAAAATCCTCTCAATTATATCTGTCATCTATATAAAATTCTTGTATATCTTTGTAATGGAGATGTATATCTCCTTATATAGACCATCCTTGAGAGGTTAATTTAGTAAATTCGGGGTAAAACCTATGTGCCATGGCATCTTCTAGAGTTTAATACGTATCTTAAAAAAATAGAGTATTACAGGCTGTGGCAGTCACTGTCTTGTCTGCGGCACTCACTGGGTGCCAGTCCGACACTCAGTGACTGCCGGCGCGGCATTCAGTAAGTATCGGCATGGCACTCGGCGAGTGCCACCGGCTTCGCAGCGTGCCACCCCGCCTTCTGTTATTTATATAGATATAGATTATTATACATATATATATATATATTTTTTTATTTTCATTTTCATTTTCTTTTTTTCTTTTTTTTTTAAATAGACTTTCTCTCTCTCTTTTTCTAAAGAAAATCATTTTTCTTCTATTTCAGAAATTCCTTTCTCAAAACTATTTGCTCTAGAATTTATTTTTTATTATAATGCGTGTTCTTACACCCAAATTTTTTTGAACACCCGGTCTTTCTCCCTTTTTGTTTTGAAAATTTTATCGAGGCTGAAAAACCTTCTAAAGAGCTTAAATCACTTTAAAGATCTTCGAATTATGTTGGATATTGTTTTCATCGGTTGTGGAGGTAATCATCCTCTGAATTATATAGTCGGTCAAAATTGGGATGTCTACAGTTTGCCCCTCTTCTGTAGAACTTGAGGAGCAATGCGTATCACAAGTGAATGTTGAAGCCTGTGTGAAGACAAGCCTTTGATTGAACTATCGAATTCAGGTAAAAACAAAGTGCATTGCAAAAACAGGCACAAAAAAGGTCAAAGTTGGTTGTGCTCGATGATGAGCTACCTACGTATCCCAACATGAATCAAACCAGGACGTAGTTCGGGTAATGGACCACACACAAGCACAAATAGTCATACGGATGAATGCACCAATCCAATCGTGATGCACGCACTCAAGCAGTCTCATGCTCTATGCTCTTAAGCATGATGATTCAGAATCATACTACTTTTTTAGTGACAAGAATACATTCTACGCCATGCATTTTCTATTCTGATGTCGTCCCATTCTAGGAAAGCCATGATTAATACAGATACGTTTTTTGTGCTTAATTCTCTAGTGTTCTCGAAGAATCATCTGATTGACTGAGATGTGCTTCGCACCTTATACTCTACAGTTGTGCCAAGAACTGAACCGTTGAAAAGATTGAGATGCCCTTCACGCCTTATATCCCAGTATCTTCAAAGAATGGAGCTGTTTGAAGGACTAAGATGCACTTCGCGCCTTATACCCTGATGTCGTGTTAGGAACTGGGCTATTTGAAAGACTAAGATGCGCTTCACGCCTCATACCCTCGTGTCTTCCAAGAATCAAATTATCGATTTAGATGCGCTTCACGCCTTATACCTCGATGTCGTGTCAAGAAATGAGCTATTTGAAAGACTAAGATGCGCTTCATGCCTTATACCCCATTGTCTTCCAAGAATTGAGCTATTTAAAAGATTGAGATGCGCTTCGTTCCTTATACCACGGTGTCTTTCATGAATCATTCGATCGACTGAGATGCGTTTCGCGCTTTATACCCCGATGTCCAGTCAGGAACTAAGATGTGATTTGTGTCTTGTACCCCGGTGTCTTCCAAGAATTGAGTTGTTTGAAAGACTAAGATGCGCTTCACGCCTTATACCCCAGTGTCTTCCAAGAATCAAATGATTGACTGATTCACAGAAAAGTCAGAATCGCTCCAGATTCAATGACCCCAAATCGCAAATAAGTAAGAATCGCTCCAAATTCAATGACCCCAAATTGCAGAAAAGTCAAAATCGCTCTGGATTCAATGACCCTAGATTCGTAGAAAAGTTAGAATCACTCCAGATTTAATGACTCTAGTTTCACAGAAAAGTCAAAATCGCTCTAGATTCAATGACTCCAGATTTAGAGAAAAGTCATAATCGCCCTAGATTCAATGACTCCAGATTCGCAAAAAAGTCATAATCGCTCCAGATTCAATGACTCCAGATTTATAGAAAAGTTAAAATATATTGCTCCAGATTCAATGACCCTAGATTAGCAGAAAAGTCAAAATCGGTCCATATTCAATGACCCTAGTCGCAAAAAAGTCAGAATCGCTCCAAATTTAATGACCTCAAATTTGTAGAAAAGTTAGAATTACTCCAAATTCAATGACCCCAGATTCGCAAAAAAAAGTCAAAATTGCTCTAGATTCAATGACCCCAGATTCGTAGAAAAGTGAGAATCGCTCCAGATTCAATGAACCCAAATCGCAGAAAAGTAAGAATTGCTCCAGATTCAATGACCCCAAATTGCAAAAAGTCAGAATCGCTACAGATTGAATGACTCCGATTCACAGAAAAGGTGCTCTGTAATCCTTTTTTTTTCTAATTCAGAAAAGCCACGCAAACTTAACAATTCATTTTCCTTTTTCAAAAATCTAGAGTCACGCGAATTCGAAAAATTTTATTTTCTATTTTCAAAAGATCTAGAGTCGCGCAAACTCTAAAATTCATTTTCTATTTCAAAGATCTAGAGTCGCGCGGACTCGAAAATTTCATTTTCGATTTCAAATATTTGGAGTCGCACAGACTCAAAAATTTATTTTCTATTTCAAAGATCTGGAGTCGCCCAGACTTGAAACATTCATTTTTTATTTCCAAAAGATTTGGAGTCGTGCAGACTTTAAAATCTATTTTCAAAAGATCTGGAGTCACGCGGAATAGAAAATTCATTTTCTATTTAATGATCTGGCGGAATCAAAATTTCATTTTCTTCTTTTGATGTCCTGGAGTCACGCGAACACGAAATTCATTTTCTTTTTAAAGACCTAGAGTCACGTAGATTCAAAAATTGATTTTTATTTCGAAGATCTGAGGTTGCGTGGACTTGAAAATCTCATTTTCATTCTCAGCGTTTCTTTATCTAGATTGATCCTTTTTCAAATTTCTTTTCTTCTTCTTTTTTTCTTGATAGATTGATTGTCATGGTCAGCAGTTCGGGTAGCTTAGATGATTCGGACAAGAAGAGGAAGAAGTGCAAGCTAGTTTCTCATGGCGACCTCTTTTTTCTACTCCGGGACTTCCCTAGTGACAAGAGACAAGTTTGAAGGTTTTTTGGTATATCTGTTGATTAGCCTATACGGTTCAGAACCTGACCTGCTGAGGATATCTTTGTGGGAGTATCGCTCAATCTTTGCTCGATTTCCCTGGTGGAGCAGGATCTGAGTTCCACTCTTCACTTTTCTTCTAATGCTACTTTTATTTCTACTTTTGCAGATTACTGCACCTTTTTTTTTTTTTTAGAATTCCAACTCTTGTTGATCTATTTGAGGAGTGTATCTTGGAATTTCAGGGAGGTAGACTCAAACTAAGTAGAGACACATATTTTGCAAATGTTGTGACCAATTCTGCTTTCTTTTCTTTGCGCTTTTCTAATTAATTAGTGATTTTTTAGAAGGAGATTCAGTTTAGCTCTGATAGAAAGTTATCATCCCATAGTATTCTTTCATTGTATCTTCATTTATGATAGACTTTATGATAATGAAGAATTCTTCTTTTCATGTTTCTTTTCATCTTAAATCAATTTCAGGTTTTTACATGAAAACATCATCTCTTAACTTGATGAATTTTCAGGATGTCCAAACTTGGTCCTCATTTAAAAAGCCAGTAAACACAGAGATATCTTATTTGGAAAATGACAGTTTGCTCCAGTTTGATAGGGGACTTTTGAATGCAAGGAAAATGAAGTTTGCCCCTAGTTTGAGTGTAATGACATGGCTTCTGGGCAAACGTTAGTTTGCCCCTAGGTTTCAGGGTAATTTCATGAATTGGTTGGGTTTTTTCTTTGGACCGAGGGTCTTGGAAGGCCCGCCATTTATCCCCGAGTGGGCATTAGGTCCTATAGTAGTTCGGCTTAGGCCTGAAAGAAGAGTAATGAATGATTGTGACCGAACCTTGCAGGCTGCCTACGTATCGCCGAGTGGGAATCAGCTCCTAATGTGGTTTAGATGAGGTCTATAAGAAGAGCAATGATTGATTATGACCAAACCTCACAGGCTGCCTATATATCCTTGAATGGGAATCAGATCAAAACACAGTTCGATTGAAGCCTGAAAGAAGAGCAATGATTGATTGTTTGTTTGACCGAACCACCCAAGCTGCCTACGAATCCCCGAATGGGAATCAGGTCAAAACGTAGTTCGATCAACTCTGGAGGTTTTGAAAGAATAAGGCTTCAAAAATTTGTGGACCTTTCAAACTATGCTCCCATTTGGGTCCAATGAGTGCTCTTTCTGAAATGGATCGCTTGTGGTAGCCTTTGAGAAGGATGATGCGAACATGAACTACTTTTCCCTTTTATTTTCTTTGTAGACACTAGATTTTTTCTCATCCCAAAAAAAGTACAACAAAATTGCATCAAGTTCGACAGATGTGAAGAACATGCAAATACAGAGTCCTTAGACTTGAATTTGTCAAAATCAGACCACAGACGAAGAAAATATCAGATTTTGAAGTTTCAAGAATCTGCGATTTGTAAAAGAGGGCAGATTAACTTTTTTGGCACTCCAGAGAATGGAGTAGGCATTTTTCGCACCAGAATTGAAGTACATGTGAAAACAGACGTATGAATAAAATTTCATCTCAATCCGACACTAGATCTGAAAAAGTCATTTTATCAGGTGTTGATTTCAAACCGGAAAATTCATTTTCATCACAAAATAGCTCCGGTAAGCACAAATTTTGTGTCAAAAATTCACATTTGTCAGGATGAAGGACTACCAGAAATTATATCGCCATCCGACACCGAAAGTCGGAAAACCGCTGTAAGGACAATCATATTTGCTTCAATTTACACTGTTAATTTGTCCAAAAGCTCTATTCCTTTTTTTTTTGGAGCCCCTGTGGTATTTTTGGTCTGGACCAAAACACTTTTCACATCGAGATTCGAGACAGAGGGAGCCCTGTAATTTCGTCTCATTCTGAGTCTGGATTTCGAAAAAATCACTTTATCGGGTAGTTTCAACACGAACTGATGCCAAATGTACGCCCAACGGCGTTTGAAAAATCTCAACTTTACTTAAAAAATTCCGCATTTGTAGAGTGGACGCGATGGTTCAAATCTCAGTCATTGCGTTCCGAAAATTCGGAAAGTACAGGCGCGTGTACAAAATATCTAGGAATTTTAGATTATTTAATACTATTTTTCTTTCTTCACAAAAAATAAAAAAAATAAAGCAAAAAATTGTGTCAACGACAACCCCCTTTTCTGCCGAAAAGTTGAAGGGGGTTGGTGTTTATTTATTTTTTATTATTCTTTTCTTTCTTGCTTTTATATGATATATAATACATGCATACATAGATATAGAGATAGATATTATATGCATATACAGATAGAGGAGCGATCAAAATCAGGAAAAAAGAGCAAAGCAAGTGATTGTTATTTGAAAAATGTTAAGTACACCAGCTTGGGATACCTAAATGGTTCATTTATTGATGATTCAATAATAATTTTGAATTAAAATCTAATTAAAAGTGTATTTGTTTTCTAATAAAAAAAAAGATCAATATCAGCACATAAACAGTTTAGGTACCTCAAACTAGTATACCTGACATTTACTTTTATTTTTCATTTGAAAAAAGAAAAAGAAAAAAAGACTTTCCACTTTATCATTCTCTTTTTAGTTGCAAAAAAAGAGAGTAATACTATACTTTTCAAATTCTCATCCCAAATGATACGGTAGTGGAGCCACTAAATTTTGATTAAAGAAAGTTAAAATGACCCCACAGTTGTCAATGAGCCCATTATATTTTAACTGGTATCATATCATTTGGGATAAATTTCTACG